>JABTXL010005037.1:22736256-22751088 GCA_025134845.1 Neodon shergylaensis
AGAAGAAGAAGAAGAAGAAGAAGAAGAAGAAGAAGAAGAAGAAGAAGGCTGTGTATAGATGGATAGCCCATAAGCAGACCCTTAGTCTAGCATGTGCAAGGCCAGGGTGTGTTTATCAGCCACACAAAGAAAATAAAAACAGAGCAAACAAGCTGAATTCTCATCAAATATACATTTTAATTAAATAATTTTACCTCCTAATACCATATCAGGTGTGTAAGGATGTAGTTCTCAAAAAAAAAAAAATTGACAATTGTCATTTAGAGGTTGACATTTAGTTACGCCAGCACCATTTTTTGAAGATGCTTTTTTTCCATTGTATATTTTTAGCTTCTTTGTCAAAAATCAGGTGTTCATAGGTGTGTGGATTAATATCTGGGTCTTCAATTCGATTTCATTGGTCAACATTTCTGTTTTTATGCCAATACCAAGCTGTTTACATTACTGTAGATCTGTAATAGAGCTTGATGTCAGGGATGGTAATATCTCCAGAAGTTCCTTTATTGTATAGGATTGTAGAAGAAAGAAAATATATTCATATCTATCACCATGCATAAAACTCAAGTTAAAATGAATTAAAGACCTCAATATAAATCCGACTACACTGAACCTGATAGAGGAGAAAGTGGGAAGTAGACTGCAACACATGGGCACTGGAGACCACTTCCTAAGAATAACCCCAGTAGCATAGACAATAAGGGCAACAATAAATAAATGCTATCTCCTGAAACTGAGAAGCTTCTGTAAAACAAAGGGCACGGTCAATAAGACAAAAAGGTAGCCTACTGAATGGGAGAACATCTTTATCAACCCCACATCAGTCAAAGGTCTGATCTCCGAAATATATAAAGAACTCAAGAAAATAGACATTAAAATTCTAAATAACCAATTAAAAAATTGTGTGCTGAACTAAATAGAGAATTCCCAACAGAAGAATTTCAAATGATCAAAAGATACTTAAGAACATGTTCAACTTCCTGAGCTATCAGGGAAATGTCAATTAAAACAACTCTGAGAAACCATTTTACACCTGTCAGAATGGCTAAATCAAAACCATTAATGATTGCTTATGCTGGAGAAGTATGTGAAGTAATGGGAATACTCATCCATTCCTGGTGGGAATGCAAACTTGTGCAACCACTTTAGCAAATCTGTGTGGTGATTTCTCAGAAAACTGGGAGCCAACTTGCCTCAGGATCCAGTAATTTGGAATTCCTACCTTGTTCTATTCTTCTAAGCCACTAGCCGAAACAGCTTCTTTATTAACCAATGGCAATGAAACATATTCAAAGCATAGAGGGGAATCAGGGTAAGAGAAGGAATGTTGGAGAGGAGTAGATAAAACTATGGGCCATTTGAGGGATCATATGAATACTGGATACATTAAAAGCTTCTTAAATGTATACATATATGAAAGAAATCTAGATAGAATCACCAATAATTAGAGAAACAAAGACCCAACCGGATATCTCTTGCCCCCCATTGAAATCTCCAGTGCCAGAAATGGGTTACATCTAATAAAACTGTTGGGCCAGGGGCCATATGGAAACCCCCAAACAACCCAAGCTAATGTCAAGGCTATTGGTCACCTTACACAAACTGATGGCCAGGCCCTATTGCTGAAGATAATGCCTACACAACTCACTAAACATAGAGAAGTCAAAATGGTGTCTACTTAGATCCTTAACCGTTTTTGATTACTGTTCTTGGTACTGGAAGATACTCAGTACACTACTATAGGAAAAACATGAACACTTAACCAGCTACATTCCCTTTGACCTAAAATGGCTACCTCCTTGCGTGATATACTGATACACTTGTAACACCAAAATTATGGGAGTAGCAAACCAATATGTGATTGGACTTAAGGTCCACTCTATGAGAGGGAATCCATGCCTGATACTGCTTTGGTAGTAGGAATCTGAGACAGATAGGGTACAGGCCTAGGGGTAAAACAAATACTGCTGTACTGCTAAAGGAACGTAGCACTAGGATATCTCCTGATGACATTCTGGTCTACTCTGGGATCATTGGACTGTTCAGACAACAGCAGAGAAACTTCCTCCTCTAGTAGATGAGAAAAAAATAGATGAACCCACACCTAAACAATAAACAGACAAGCAGAAAGTGAGAGATTTTGAAACATTCACTCCTAAATGGAAGTTTTTCATCAAAGATCTGCCCTCAGGGCTCAGAAAACCTTGCAGAAGAGGAAACCAAATTCCTGTGAGGGCCAATTAGGATGGAGGACACTAAAAAACAAGGCCCCTGGAAACAACACGGCTGACACATATAAAAACACATATGAACACCCAGAGTCTGCGGCAGCATGGACAGGCCTGCACAGGGTAAGGCAGATTGAGTCTCTGAATTGAGAGGGAAAGTGGACCCCAAATCCTACCCTAAATCAGAACTTAATTCCAACTGTCAACTTCTTGCAAAAATAAGATTAGTGTTCTCCAATGGAGTCTCACTGAGTGTACAAACCATAATCCATCCCAGGCTCAGCACTAGCTGTCCAAAACAAGCTCAATAATATTTTTGGAAGATTTTTATATGTGGCCTGATGATTGATTGATTGGCTGACTTTTTTGTGTAGGCAAATTTTGGGAGAGTGTATGTATAAGTGAGATCTTGGAATGATTCTCTTTCCGTTCCTAGTGTACTTCACTTAGCTGAAGCCTCAAATATTATGACAGATTTATGTGTTTTGTTCGAAATGGTGGACTTATCTAAGATTTTAATGATTTTTTTTTGTTTTTATTGAAAAAATTTCCGCCTCCTCCCCGCCTCCCATTTCCCTCCCCCTCCTCCCACTCTTCTCCCCCTCCCCCCACTCCATTCCCCCTCCCTCTCCAGTCTGAAGAGCATTCCAGATTCCCTGCCCTGTGGGAAGTCCAAGGTCCTCCCCCCTCCATCCAGCTCCAGGAAGCTGAGCATCCAAACTGGCTAGGCTCCCACAAAGACGGTTCATGCAGTGCCATTGTCCTTGGCTTCTCATCAGCCCTCATAGTCCGCCATGTTCAGTGAGTCCGCTTTTATCCCTTGCTTATTCAGTCCCAGTCCAGCTGGCCTTGGTGAGCTCCCAACAGATCAGCCCCACTGTCAGGACCGCGAGGGGTGCACCTACCCACTGTGATTTTAATATTTTGAATATGGTTCATAATATTGATAAATGTGAAGAAATTTCTAGATTGTTTTCTGCTGTCTTAATTTCTTTAAGAAATAAGAAGATTAAATATGGTTATTTTATTATAATTTTTACATTCCTTATCTGAACAACACATATATTTGTCTGATGCACTTTCTTTGTCATATTGTAAGATTCCATTATGTATCTCAAGTAAGTGAATTAATATATATGAAGTGAGCTTCATTTAGTGAAATCAGACAAGACTGATAGCATGTTATTTCTTAAAATTATGGCAAATAGATATAAACATATCAATTACATTAAAATTAATTGTAAAGTGTGTAACACAAAGTACTAAATTAAATGAAATAGATTAATTTAAATTATTGGCTGAAACAGAGTTAATGAAATCATAGTTGTCACATGAAGGAGGCCCATTTTCATTTAGATTGTTGAAAGCTGAAGAATAGTACTTCAAAGATTTCAGACTGGTATTCATTGGCATAGATTTTTATAAATGCTTCTATGTTAATATGCATTTCATTTGTTAATGAGTTGTTTCTTGGGTATGAAATTTATGAGAAAAACGGAACTGTCTTTTCCTTTGATTAAATTAATGTTTTGGATAAATAGACATAGGAATTCATCGATTACATGACACTCATTTATATGCACACAAGACGTGTATATCCGTCATGCTCGCAGAAAACTAAGAGACTACCTGAGTAAGTTTTTAAAGGACTTATTTAAAACAGCGATAGACCAAACATTTATATAAAAACAAAATTAATCACAGACAAAGCTGTGACTATAAATTCCCATATCTGACAGTGACCAGCACTCATTCTTTCTTGCCTTAAGGACCTAGATGCATTCTTAATCAGTCAGAGCCAAATGAACAAATATGGTGCAGTTAGGGATAGTCTATTAAATGCACATCCTCAGAAACAATTAATTTTATGAATTAATTCTCAGCCATGGAAACAGTGTCAGAATTATCCAGTCATGTTTCCTTTAGGACGTGGCTTCTACTCCTTCTTGAGAACTTCATATACTTTACACACCCCATCTTATTTAATAGGACTATTAATGCAATACTCAGCATCAGATGCTAAATTACCTTTGCTCTTTGCCATTTTCAATATATATTTAAATGATAAAAAAAAGCCGATTGTGAGAAAGTGTGGAAAATTCAATCGATAAATTTATAATGACGTTTTATATGCTCCATTATTCCATCAGGACAGGAATGATTACAATCCCATAAGTACTTAATTCCAACTCCACTTTCATCATAAATGAATTAAGGGGAATTGTTACAAATGAATAAATAGGCAAACATAAACATTTAAAGACTTATTTTTCCATGTTATTTTACTGGATAAAATTCATCTATGAAATAGCCTCTTTCCTAGATGCATGTCCTATCAGTTTTTGAAATATCTGCTTAGCCACCTGAACTCTGGTGTGGCAAGACAAGGTGTAATTCATATGACTGAAGATCTTAAGGAATGAATGACCAAGAGGTGAAATATCACCAGGGCATCTTAAAGTTCAAGTCTAATAAGTCATGCAGGCAACAACTACAAAGATGGCCACCAAAGATGCTACACTTTCCAGTTCAGCTTACAGTGACTCTATCTCTGCTGTACTGAGAAAACCTTCAGCTAACAAATTTCAAAAGTACACAGTCAGCATCAATGTCATAATGTACTTACTAAAATCTAAAATGCAATACCAAACAAACAAAAGCAACAAGCTATTGGAATGTTTGATGTTTCATCTTAGATAGCTGGCTCAATTCAGAAGTAATTCTCATTGCCTTAAATCATAAGAGTAATGTGTACATGTACCTGCAGTATTGGTTCTGGAAAAACAATGCAAGTATAAGATACTTGAATAAATCTTACTGCTTAAAACACATTCTATGATTTCTTATATTGCAAAGTAAACATTGTACAAATTAAATGAGGAATAAGCATACAGAAATATACAATTTTATGGTGTTTTAAGCCACATTAAACACACAAAACACACTTATATGCACACTTACACACACGCTTATACACACACATTCACATACACAGAACCCTTTTATTGGAACCTTGTTGCCATTAAAGACACTCCCTGTGACACAGGATAGTTTGGGATCAAATCCTAATCTATCACTAATATGTTTTGTGAAAATACAGTTTATTTTTAAGAGCAGGAGCATGAAAAATATATCCTATATGCATATATATATATATATATATATATACACACACACACATATTTACTCACAAGGCTAACAAAACAACGATTGTTTTCAGTTCTTCTCAGTATTTGAATCTGAGTTAGATATTTAAAAATTTAATTCTTATGTCTCTATGCAGACACAAATCTTTGCATTTTTCAGAAATTATATTTATTGCAGTTATTAAACTCTTTATCAGTGTTTATGATCACACAGAGACTTATATTAATTATAAATTGTTTGACCAATTAGCTCAGGTTTATTATTTACTCCCTCTTACAACTTAAATTAACTCACAATTCTTGTCTATGTTAGCCATGTGGCTTGGTACCTTTTATCAATGGGGCATTCTTTCTTACTTCCTTTGCATTTGCATCTGGCTGGTGATTGTATCTCCCTGCCTTTCCTCTTAGAATTCTCTTAGTCTGGCTGCCCTGCCTATACTTCTTGCCTGGCTACGGACAAATCAGCGTTTTATGAAACCAAAATGAGTGACAAATCTTTACAGTGGACAAGAGCATTATTCTACAGCGTAATTATATGAAGTCAGCCATCAGGTTTTTTGACTATCTGTAAGTCTCACTATAGGGTAGTCATTTTCCAGTGCCTCTTTTAGTCAACACTGTGACATTTCTACAACACTGGTGTGTATAGTGGGTTGGTGCACTGCCTAGTTCCTCTCTGTAGAAGTTCACTGGGCCTTTTCACAATGCTCTTTTTATCCTTTATAAATATCCCTGCCCCTGCTCACATCTCTCACACCTTTACAAATGCACATGCGCCGGCATTTTCTCCCGTCTTCACAGAGCTGAATTCCATAGCCTTCACATCTTATCTGTGAGTTACTCCACTGTCATTTTTTATGTCTGTTTCTTTTGTTGTGGTAAAGCTGCCCTTTGACAGACAGGTAGCATCCACTGACACAGAGCAGGCTGATAATAGTAATAGTTCAGAATTAAAATATATCATTGGCAAATTATAACACTCCATGCTTCACGATAATCAGCAATTACAGCCAAATTATCTAAGCTCTCTCACTATAATATATTATATATTATGTATTTACTCCATGACTTTCTAAAGAAACTGTAACCAGAAAACATCAAGAAACTACCTTGTCAGAAGCCCCTTTTTTAAGCTGATCCAGCATCTGTTGGGTGCTTCTGCCTAAATACTTTTTTATTCCACCTGGAAGTACCTGTAAATTTTGTGGCTTTATAAAGTAATTAATAAAAAAAAGTCAGAATGGGGGATATTTTAGTGTTTTTTTGTTTGTTTTTGTTTTTGTTTTTCGAGGTTTTCTCTGTGACTTTGGAGGCTGTCCTGGCACTAGCTCTTGTAGACCAGGCTGGCCTCAAACTCACAGAGATCCGCCTGCCTTTGCCTCCCAAGTGCTGGGATTAAAGGCATGCGCCACCACCACCCTGCTTAGTTTTCTTTTAAAATGTATGAATTGAATAGATAATTCTAAGTAAAATACATATTTTTTTCTGAATACAAAGTAGAATAATTACCATTTATCGCTAAGTCAAACTTTCATTAAATCTTTAACTTTTTCTTTTAGTGTATCCTTTTCACACATGCACTCACATACACAGTGAGAAACATTAAAAAACAGAGTATAATAAAAGTGAAATTAACCTTTTGTTCTTAGCAATAGTTGTCATGACAAGTCACTTTACTTTAAATTTTTGTTTAATATATAAGCTTTTAGAAGATGCCTATGCCTCACGAACCATATAATAAGGTCTAGATTATGTACGTACTTACAACTCTTGCTCAAGTGAAACAATCTTGATGGAGATTAATCTTTTTCTTCAACATGTTTATTATATAATGTTGGATACCAGTAATATTACAGTTAAATATAGGAGGTCCCATTTATTAATTATTTCTCTCAGTGTCTGTGCTGCTGGGGTTCTATTTAGGAAGTGGTCTCCTGTGCCAATGGATTCAAGTGAACTTTCCACTTTCTCTTCTATGAGGTTCAGTGTGGCTGGCTTTATGTTGAGGTCTTTGATCCATTTGACTTGAGTTTTGTCAATGAATAGATATGGATCTATTTTCTTTCTTCTACATGTTGATATCCAATTTTGCCAGCATCTTTGTTTAATATGCTTTCTTTTTTCCACTTTATACTTTTTGCTTCTTTGTCAAAAATCAGGAGTTCGTAGGCGTGTGGATTCATCTAGTTCTACCTTGACCAGTCTTGGTCTTGTATTTCTCTTCTCAGGATAAGTGATGAAATAGGTGCATCTGTCTTCTGGGTTTATTAAGCACTGTTTCCTTATAATTTCCAATCATGTCTATGTCTTACAATATTTCCCTCTCCTCATTTTACGTGTTGGTCCCTGCAGACTAATGGATGGCCAAACGTGGGAACTCTGACGTTTCATTCCTAGTTGCTGGTTTTCACAGAACTGAAATGTGCCATGCATACAATCAAAGGAGAAAAGTAACCACCAATTTTACTCAGCTGAGAAAGCTTCTGATCTGCTTTCATGACTATCTTGGTAAGATATCCCCACTGGTCCAACAGTATTGTGATTGTTGCAGGAGTATCCAGCTACTCTCTGATTGGAATTCAGACCTACGGTATGTGTTGGAACCTGTGCCTGGAACTGTTATCTGGTCCGGGAGTCTATTGAGTCACAGGCCCTAGAGGAGATCCTGTTACTAATATTCTCCTGGGAGGACATAGCATTACATCAACTCTTTGTGGCTTATGGTTATAAACAAAGATTCGTTCATCACTCAGTCCTCATCAGAGGCATTTTTGCAGTAAATTGCAATTAAAAGAGATCCCAGTATGTTATTTGTTTTTTAAATCTAAGTATGATGTTTTTGTTTTTTATTCAAATTATTAGGTATTATACTTTACACAAATAAATAGCAGCCAATAATTGTGTTGTTTCATAACAAATCTTTCTGGTTGATAAGAGTGGGTAGACCCGGGCTAGCAATATCTCTACAGCTGCAAAGACTTCTGTTGTGATCCCTTAGATTTCCATTAGAGTTTTGAATAAATTAATCAAATTATAGCATATTTTGTTTGATTGATAACCATAATTATAGTGTCCACAACACATGAAGAGTCTTTTTAAATAACATAAGCTCATTTAGAATTGATAAACAAAAATTAACTAATAAAACAATTTAAAACACATTGTGTTTCTGTGATAATCAAAAATTATCTCTAAAGGATAGGTAAAGTTTGCAATTAAATATGCTTTCAATATAGCATTAATTATTGTTTATAGTTTCCTTTTACTTAAAAAGTTAAAACTTTGTTTAAATATAGGAAATGTCATACAATAACACATAGCATGTTATCTTAAAATTTGGGAAATGGTAGTTTTATATAAGCTGTTCTTATAAAAATAAGGCTTTTGTAAATTTTAATAAGAATGTACATAAAAGATTATCATTCTTTCATTTGTGATGTAGAAAATCACTACACACAAATAATTCCATTCTGATCCTGATAACTAGCCAGCAGAACTAAATTTTCAGATAGTTTTTGCATATATAAGTAAATACATAATTCAATAATCTCAAGTAATTAAAGTTGAGCAAGAGTCTATTTTAAGAAAGATGATGTTTTAAAGTAGTGTTCATTCCTGAAAGAAGTTAGGGCTAAAAGATTTGTCACATATACCCAATCAAATCTGACTAGCCAAAAAAATTTAATGTCATTTTTAGCACTAATAGTGTAAAAATTATAAATCTGATTTCATAGTTCATTGTCAGTCATGGAGATCACCAACTTTGATCCATGTAAATTTTCCCATAAGGTTAAACTACTACATGTCAATGGTACACAGATTGTTGGGGTCTCTAGTGAAGCTTAAGCCTCTTGTGCACTCTATGAAAACAACAACCTTCCAATGACAATTTTATCAGCAAAGCCTACAACTAACAATATGACCATTCCTTTCCAAGCCAAGGATCAATGCCAGTAATTCCTCTTACATCTCCTATTCTCCATTTTCCAGAAGCGCTACCTAGTCCAATAAGACTAAGAAAATTAATGATTGGTACAACAGTAAGTCGTTAGGAGTCTGATGCTTTTAGTGTGGCAATTTGTATTGTTAGAAATAATGCTATCTTTAAAAGTTATGAAGAAAAATACAGGATATCTGATTAAATTTAACTAATTTTCAAATGCCTATAGGTTTGTTTAGCCTAAGTATCTACAAAAACATTGTATTTTACATATGATCAGTCATTTCCAGAGAAGATACATACCTAATGGATTGGGAGAGAGCTTGAAAGGGATTTAAGAATTGTTTTGTTGTTGTTGTTGTGTTGCCTTTCATGGGGAGTGGGGGTTCATGGAGAACTACATGTATAGTCACTTTGTAAGGATTTAGTGATATTCAGCTTATAAGCCATGAATTTTTAAATTGTTCACATCAATATATGTGATGACATACTTCTATATTATATATCATTACAAGGAATGTATGTTTTTCTAAGACATTGAATTTATTTGAAGTATTCAAAGACAGAATAGAACTGTTAAGTAAATAAAAGGTGGGTAAATATTAAGATATAATAAAACTCTTGGAAATAGAGCAAGAATCTATTTAGTGCAAAGAATGTATGATACTCAATTTTTAACTAATTTTTGTAATAAAAAAATTTCTAATGTCATTCTTATTCTCATTTTATAAAACTTATTAGAGACATATGAAATAATTCTTTCAGTAGCTTAATTCCAACTCAGTATTTTTTTTTGTAAATGAGATTTTAAATTTATCTGTAAAAATAAACATGACTGTTTTTCAGTTAGCACTGCTCTTTAGCAAACATTTGTGAACTTGGACTCCATTCCAAGTCTCCATTCCATAGAGTAAACTACTAGGAAAGTACCTTTGCCTGTTAATTATAGTTGACTAGTTTATAAAACATCTGCATCAAGCAAGAAAATAAATATTTTACTTTATGTTTTAAAACTGAGAAAATGATCAAAGAGCTTGAGACAATTTTGTTAAGGATATCTAACAAATCAAGTGGAATATTTGAACTAAAATTTTTAAATCTTTGATTAAATTTTTATTTAGCTGTATTTTCATCTGTTTTCTACACACACACACACACACACACACACACACACACTCACCTAAGTTGAGTGTTCTATGTGAAAAGGTTCTCTGTCTTCATGATATAGACATTAAACTTTCTGGAAAGAGAGAGACAGGTGATACCCAAAGGTATACAAATTCAAAATCATGGGAGGCAGTATTTATCTTTTAAAATCTTTTCTCTTTCTTTTAAATATTTCTTCTTCTCTGTTTTGTTTTTAAATATTGGCCAGAACATGGACCATGAATGAAGCTGTATAAGAATAATTCTGAGAACTTGTGAGATATCCCCAAGAACAAAGGCAAAAGTCCTGTTCCTGCAGAATGTGGAATGTTCTTAGAATGGGCTTTTGTGTCCCTCCCAGGTGCAATAAATAGGATCGGGTTTACTTTAGGTTTTTCCAATCATCTTACCCATTATTATTCAGAATAATGTTTCCAAGCAGGCTTTGTCCTCTTGACTGTATACAATGTAAACCCAGGTGCCCTTTCCCTAGTGACTATATAAAGCTTGACCTTAAGTGAACTTTGCTCACCTGGCTTTACCAAACTCTTTGTCTTATACCCTGAGTAATGTTGGCTATTACATGAGACTTTGGATCACACCATTTTCAGGCCCACTTTGTCAGTTCATGCCACCAAATAAAACATTAACAATAATATTTTTAGGGAACATACAAGATAATAGATATGCTATGTTCTTTTCATAAAGGCAGCACTGTACCTTGCTCACAGTCTCTCCCTTCCCACAATGCCTTATCCTTCCTCTTCATTGATCCCCTTCCTCATTGATCCCATTTATTGGCATAAATGACACCCTTCTACTTCTACATATGTGAGTATGAAATTATTGTCAGGTTTATATGTTTGAATGATTGTTCATTATCCTATATAATTTTAGAGTAAAGAGAAATGAAGATGCAGACAAGATGTTGCAGGTGCTGAAAGTCATACCTCAGCACTTTATTGAAAAATTAATTTTGGCAAAATGCATTCTGGAACCCCTTCTGCTTCTAGGAACCTCTATTTGGGAAATATTTAGTAATGAGATTTCAATTTTATCATTTTGTTAAAAATTTGAAAGAGATCAAGCAGTTTATTTAATTTGTCTTATATTATAAAGATTTAACCAGGCAGTTTGTATATTTTTATTACAGAGTTATAAAATGGATAGCTTGTTCTTTAGAATTTTTTAATAAGAACTATGAAAAAGGAAACATTGCCTTAGTTACACAGATGAATGTAAATTTCTGCAGTCACTCTGCTCTGTGAACTTCAGCAATATTAAATATATAGTAAATCTACTTTAAAATATATTTGGGCAAAGCCAACACACTTTTAAGTGGTCACTAATAGTATATAATAATAAGGAAAAGGCATATTTTCTTCAGAATAAATCTAGAAAACTGGAAATAATATATAGGTAATAGTAACAGTTGAACAATATTAAGAAGAAACCATTTTCTGAACTGTTTTCCTCTCTAACTTTTAAGAATTTAATGCATGAAGGTCTGATAAAATCTTAAATCTTGTGAAGACTCTTGTAAGAAGGCTGCTTAGTCATTCCAGCCACTCAGCCCCGAAATAATCAAACAGAAACTATATTATTTAAATCATTGCTTGGCTCATTAGCTCTAGCTTCTTATTGGCTAACTCTCATATCTTAATTTAACCCATCTCCATTAATCTGTGCATTACCACAAGGTCATGACCTACCAGCAAAGTTTCAGCTCATCTCTCTTTGGTGGCAGCCCTATGGCTGCTCCCTGATTCTGCCTTCTTCCTCCCAGCATTCAGTTTAGTTTTCCCCACCTACCTCTGTTCTGTCTGCTCTGCTATAGTATAGGCTCAAAAAAGTTTTTTTATTCACCAATGGCATTCACATCATACAGAGGGGAATCCCACATCAGAGGAATCAGTACCAGGAAAATTAAACAATGTAGTAGACAAAACAATCGTATTTTGATGATAAATATTTTATATAAACCTAATCTATGAGCTCTGTGAAGTTAGGCATTATTTTCATGTTACTGAGTTGTTTATACAATAGTATCAATTTCCCTTTCTTCCTTGGTATGGGAATACTCATCTGTATGATGCAGCAATATTCTCCTAAAACTAATGCCATTTTCTGATCCTCTGAAAACTAGGCACACACTTGACTAATGAAATTAATTAGTATATTTGAAAAGCATTCCCCTTCTTTGTACGTGTAATAGACAATATTTAGAGGTTGTCTAGAAAGCCATGAAGCATTGTAGTCTATACATGGGCTACAGCCTACATATTAATTTTGTAGACTAAACGAATAAACCTATCTTGGATTCTGATTACACCACTGAGTCCCACAGAGTGACCAGTGTCTTTTGATTTCTTGGAGGTGGCTCAAATACATCTTTATATTCTACTCTTTCTGCCTTAATGCATTAGTTATGGGCTCACAAGCTATGGTGACTGGTGCCTTACAAATCATTCAGCTAAATGATTTAATTTTTCTTTTTCCTTAATAGATACCAACAAGTAAATATTCAGTCACATAAAATAATGCCTGATTACATGATTTGGGAGCTGTTCAAGTAATTAATAGATAGACTATGGTTACAGAGCTAGTAATTAAATTATTCAAGGGCAATTCTGGTCAGGAGAATTTCCCATTTGGAGGTTAACATTGTCGTCTGTGAGAATGGAAGTATATGATCCATTAGAGTGAAGCAACACAGACTTTTAATTCCACACACATGCTCTATATAAATTGCATGAGTGCATACTCACTTGACCTCTCTGCCAGATTTATAAGACAATGTTATCCTTAAAGCCCAATTCATCCATTTTAAAACTTTTAAAATTAATTCTAAGAATAGGTTTTTGAATCATGATTGTTTAGGAAAGAGGGATCATTTCATAAGAAGCATTTATTAATTAAAATTATAGTCTTTCAGAGAAGCTGTTCTCAAATCAGAATATTAAATACTGTATGAATTATTTTCCAGAAGGTGGTAAGTACAGAGCAGTTCATCTTGCTCTCTGAAAAGCAGATGGCATCTTTATATAATTCCACTGAAATTATCTCTTTCAGATTCTCACGGCAGAGCAGTGTGCATGAAGGTCAAAACTTCCTTTTCCTTTCCTTTCCTCTCCTTGAGGACTCTACAAGATGTTGGCCAAACAATCGTTGTTCTTCTAAGTTAGATTATTTAGACAAGAGGATAATGTAGCAATCACTAGATACTCAACCAGACTGAAACAAGCTGATATTTAGCGATATCTATTTCCCATCTTATTTTATTATGAACTGGACTTATTAAATGCCTATCTATAATGCTGTGTTTATTTGTATGTCTATTAATATTACCCTAAATTCAGACACGAGGTCTCTGCATCTGAAGGTAATACCCTTTACTACTATTTATTAGCTGTTCTGGCTTCCTTCTGTCCCCATTCTTACATCTGGGATGACACAGTAAAAAAACATCTGCTAGCCTCCAAGTAGGAGCAATGACTACATTCAAGACAATCTAAAAAAAAAAATAATGATAACCTTATCATTTAGAGAGATGTAGATTTTGAATGATTAAACGTTACCAATAGAATTAGAATCCTGGGTCTCCATATTTGAGGAGGTAAATAACTCCCCAGGGAGGAAGATATAGACAACATATCCAGTTTTCAAACCTAAGATGTTTGTAGGGTCCTGAAACTCACCCCTCTTTTCAACTTAGTATGTCAAGGACTGATTCAGACTCTGAGTCTTTTCTGAAGGGGAAACTGAGAGGGAGCAGATCTTGGGGAGAGGAAAAGTTGTGGGAGGTATGAGGAATGGAAGAAAGGAAACTCTGATAGGGATGTACTGTATGAGAGAGGAATCCATTTTCAATTTTAAAAAGAAGAAAGTTAACACCCAACTGCTCTCTGGTGTTCTTCCAGCCCATTCAATCATAAATTTACTTCTGAGGCTTCTCTTCTATGAGAGCCCTCAGAAATTTCTGCGAGATTTTCTCAAAAATTCCTCTTTTTCTTTTTTTCCCCCCATTGGTAATTAGCTTACAGAAGGCATTTGTGCAAAGAAAGGCAGTCATAAAATACCCATAAGAAGCCATGATTGCGTCCTGAGGAGACAGACAGGAGCTTCTAGGTTCCTCAGTTTCCTTCAGAACAGAAAACAAAGTGTTTCTGACTTTTATTCGTATTCAGGATAAGGCAATCTCCAGTCAACATGACTTACCAATTGTGCTGAAAGTCACAATTCTTATGAGAATCAAGTTATAATTTAAGGTTCCTTGACCTTGCAATGGAAAGGGAAACTTCAAGACCACAGGACCTTTCACTATCGAGAGAGAGAGAGAGAGAGAGAGAGAGAGAGAGAGAGAGAGAGAGAG
>JABTXL010005037.1:22751098-22903273 GCA_025134845.1 Neodon shergylaensis
AGAGAGAGAGAGAGAGAGAGAGAGAGAGAGAGAGAGAGAGAGAGAGACTACAGCAGTGTGTGTACTGATTGCTGGGAATGGTAGCTAGAACCATCTGTATTCTAATATTTTCCACTATGTGTTTTCCTTAATTTTATGGATTTAGATAACTTCTGAATAATTTCTTAATGTACCATCATAATTCCCTGATAGTATAGTAACAAGTTCTTCTCAACATCTCGCGAGTAAACGGTTTACGGATTTTTCTTGGCTAGCACCTAAAAAGCTTCCCAGTAATACTTTTTGCAAAATATTTGTAACCTAGCTACCCATTCAGTGGTACCCAATCCCAATGAATCTTATGATGATTTGAACTCCAGCTCACACCATGAGTACCATTTGCAAACATCCTGAGTTCCAGGATCCATCTATCTGCACTTGCATTTCTGACTTACAATATCTTTGAAGTACTAAAACCACAGCAGGATTAAAACCGATGAACTAATAAAGGTTGTAAGTTAAAGCCATAAGGTTTGGGTAATTTGTAACCCAGTAATAAACAATGCAGTTTATTTTCTTAAAAAAAATAGGTTTGTACCTATTACCTGAACATGTAAGAAATGCCTTGGAACTGGATGGTAAGATAGAGGAAGAAAGAATTTTGAACAACATTTTAGAAAATAGGTAAATTGCTTTGGGCTTGTTGAGAATGGAGATTTCTCAGGGACTTCTGTAGAGTTCTCTTTCACACATAGGCTGTTTGCCCTTCTGTTCCCCCTTGATTTTCAGGAAGAAAACAATGCTCTTAGGCAACTAAGAGTGCTTCTTGTTCAGTATCTGAGAAGGACACTACTGACACCTTTAAAGAGCACTTTAGAAGTACATTGTAAGTTTACGTTTTGTTAGTATCTGAACCACACTGTCATGATAATATAAAAACTACTTTAAAAAAATACTGTGTTCTGTTTCTTTGCCTTTGTTTCTCCGTCTGTGTCTCTGTTATAGGAATGGGACAGAGCTGGGTCCTCTGCATGTGGGCTGCAATTGTGTGGTTTGGTCTGTTTGGGGGTGGGGGTTAAAAGTGGGACCAAGAACTGTCCCTGGCAGACGAGCTGGTTTTGGAGCCCATCCCCTTACTTGGCCTTGATGTGGTGAGAAGAGGGGCTTAGGGTTTGTTTAAGCCTCATCTTAACTGCCAGGCTCTGTTGGCTCCTTATGGGAGGCCTCACCCTTTGGGAGAGGAGGTGGAGGGTAGATTGAGGGAAGTGGGAGGAAAGGAGGAGGGGTGGGAGGGGAAACTGTGGTTTGTATGTAAGATAAGAAAATAAATAAATAAATAAATAAATAAATAAATAAAACGATGTAGGCTCTCAGTTACTATTCCTGTGCCATCCATTCCTGCCTGCTACCATGCTCCATTCTGAAATGGTCATGGACTCTAACCCTCTAAAACTGCAAATTCAAAATAGACAGTTTTATCTATACATTGCCTAGGTCAGGATGTCCATGTTGCAGTGACAGAAAGGGACCTAAGGCTCCTATATACCTATATAGTCAGTGTTTCATGCCACTGTACCCTGCAACAGTTACAGCTGCGATCAGCATGTGGAATATTAGAGCTTTGTTCTAAGTTACGAAAGCCATCCTTAGCCCAATCCTTCCTTAATCCTCAGCTGATGTCGCTATATATTATTTACATCAAGTTGTGGAATTTGCCACTCACTGATCCTTTCATCCTGGGAATGTCTGATCACCTAGAGCTTCGATTTTAAGTTGTTCTCAACCTTCCTAATGCTGCAGCCCTTTTATACAGTCCCTCGTGTTGTGGTGACTCTCAACTATAAAATTATTTCATTGCTATTTTACAGCTGTGGTGTTGCCACTTTTATGAATTGCCGTGTAAACATCTCATATGCAAGGTGTCAGATATGTGTCTCCCAAAGGGGTCACCACCCACAGGTTAAGAACCACTGGCTTAGAGGATCACATCTTTCCATTCTTTATTCAGAAGCATAGCGCTTCTGCAACAGGAAAGATGAACACATCTGCCTTAAGTGAACACTTTCCCATTTCTCAGACTTACCTGTCTTTGCTACATGCAATCCAATTGTGCATACCTTCGTGTTAGGCACCTGGGGATGGTGGGGGGGAATGGATCAAACCCATCTCTGACTGCCAACCACTGTAAGCAAAGGATAAAGGGAATGACTACCTCTGGGCTCTGTGTCTCTGAGCCAAAATTTCTGTCAAGAGAGGTATTAACAATCAGATAATGGTAATAAAGCAGATAATGCTTTGTGAATATACATGCTCTTATGGCTACAGTATTTCCTAATTAAAGGAGGGGAGGATCACCAGGGTTGGGAATGCCTTTTTGATTTGGTCTAGAGTATTTTTGTTGTTGTTGTTGCTTGTTTGTTTGTTTTGTTTGTTTTTGGTTTTTCGAGACAGGGTTTCACTGTAGGGTTTGTTGTTGTTGTTGTTGTTTTTGAGCCCGTGCTTCCTGGAGCTAGCTCTTGTGGACCAGGCTAGCCTTGAATGCTCAGAGATCTGCCTGCCTCTGACTGCCAAGTGCTGGGATTAAAGGCGTGCGCCACCACTGCCAGACTAGTGTGTTTCTTAACAATGTTCAGCAGTATCAAAATCTAAATTTGTCTTATCAAACATGTCAAACCCAAGAACTCGTTGGTAATGACAAATTTCTCTTAAGACAAGTTTCAGTCCTTTTCTAATCATTAGCATCTTATAGTGAACTGAAGCAGTTACAAACATTAGAGTCTTATAGTGAACTGAAGCAGTTACAAACATTAACATCTTATAGTGAACTGAAGCAGTTACAAACATTAACATCTTATAGTGAACTGAAGCAGTTACAAACATTAACATCTTATAGTGAACTGAAGCAGTTACAAACATTAACAGGTCAATACGATCATTCTAGTGTGGAAATTAACAACAAACACACAATTTGTCACATCACAATTCTCTTAAATCTATCTTAATCAAAAGACAAGCCAAGGTTTCTGTGGTGAGTGAGAGTCCAATTGCAGTGCTGCTTGTATATATTTTCCCCAGTCTCTAACAGCAGCAAAAACCTTAGGATATCCTCCTCATCTCTGTAGAGGGGCATCAGTCACTCCTTTGTCTCCATAAAAAGTCATTTTTTTTCCAAGAGGGGAAAATTGAGGTCTCAGTTCTCAGGTCCTTTTAACATTTTAACAGCAGACTGCAAACTTCTCTGGTAATCTGAGTTCTGTTGTCCAAAGTATAAAACAGTAAAATGTTGTGTCTGCATTTTTGGTCTGGACTCACTAGGTCTGGACATTTGTGCGTCAAGTCCATGAAGAAACAAGAAATTACCAGTTGTCACTGTGATCTTCTTTCCTTTCTCAGAATGCAACATGATGTTGTGAGTTAGGAACATTGGTTCAAGTACCACTTTCTACAGCCTGCAGCATGGTGGTATGAAGAAATTAGGAAAACAGGATCTCTGATTCTTTTGTGGGGTCATCAGTGACTGTGATGCCATGGGGACTGGCATCCTTTTGATGGACAGACATATCGAAGCAGATTTTCTGTAAGCCATCTCACTTGATCCTCATCCTCTGAAAAGGCACAGACATGCCCTCAACCCCATATTAATACAGAATTGGTTCTTTTCCATAATCCAGTGCAAGGGTCTCACTACCTTGCTTTAGCAAAGGTTGCCTTAGTGGCATCATGCTAAAATCTTTCTAGAGCAGATTGCTCATGGACATCCATATTCAAGAAGTATAGCATTAAAAGTGCATGGCTAAAAGCATTATGTGGAATTTGAGGATATAGTTCTGCTTTTATTATTTGAAGTTGTATTTTCAAGGAGCCATAACCATGCTCCACAATATCTCATCCTTAAATATTATAAGGAATATCTGTCTTATGTTCAAAATCCCATTGGAAATAAAATTGCTGAAATTCTTTACTAACATATCTGGACCCATTATCTGTCTTTATTGTTTTGGGGGTTCCCATATATGAGAAGCATTTTAAGTAATAAGGTATTACATTCTTAGTGGCTTCCCCAGTTTGTGCAGTGCCATCAAGAATCCTGAATATGTAACCATTGTCACATACACATACCTTAATTTGCTAAACTTTGCAATGTGAATAATATCTATTTATTAATATCATAAATTATTAGAAAGTAGTCCTCAGGGAATTACTCTCAGATGAGGTACAAGTTAATACTGTAGGCATATATCACACAGCTTAACAATTTGGCAAGCAACTTCTCTTGTTAATCTAAGTTGTTCTCTTAAACTTATACTATTTTGATGATGCAGAGCATATGATTATGGAGCAAGCTCAACCTGAGATAAAATGCTCTTTTTTGTAAGCTTATTAGTTAAAGCATTACCTTCAGCTAATGGACCATGAAGATTTGAATGTGCTCTGATATGCCCTACAAAGTATGACAACCTTCTTTGTTGTATGGCATTTTGAATTTGCTGGAAGAGCGTTTCAACTTGCTTATTGCTAGTCCCAATACATGGGACAGTTTCTAGGACATGAAGAGCATTAACTATATTGGCTATTAATATATAGATTAGATGCCTTATTTGCAAAATACTGAATCACTATAACAACAGCTCAACTATTTGAGTTGAGGCCGGTTTTGTTTGTACTACGTTTCCTTCACTGAAAGACCTGGATAAATCCAGACCCCTCTAGCAGAAAAAATAGAGCCAAAAATCTAAGGAGCAAGAGAAGAGCCAAAAATCTAGGTTAGCCAGTTCAGTGACTCTGTTTCAGGAACTAGCTGAAGATGAAGTTAGATTATAATCTTGAGAATAATCTTGAAATACAGGGAGTTATCCCTTTGTGATGATCACTGGTATTTTCTGAATTTTTCAATGATCACTGGTATTTTCAGAATTTTCCAATGACGCCCTCCCTACCCCCTTTGGATTACTTGGTTGTGGTTTTTTTTTTCCTTAAATACACCTTCTCCCAGCTACTCATGGTCAAACTCTACCCCTGCATGGGAAATGAGTTTCAGCCCCAGTGCACTGGTTCCTGTCCTATCAATAAACCTAATATGATTGCAGCAAGGATGGTCTCTCGTGAGTTCCTGGGAGGTCTTGTTATCCTGAGACTTGAGTGAGAATCTCCCTGCTCTGGAGGTCGTTCACACCAGTGACCACATATGCAGCTCTTCCATTGGAAGAACTATCTGTAAAAATTAACATAGCATCCTTTAAGGGATCTTTTGTTGCAACTTTAAGAAAACTAAATGAATAAATTTTACAGATTGCAGTAACTGATCATCTGGGAAAAGATTATTAATCTGGCCTTCAAATTGAGCAAACACAATTGTTCAAGAATCACTATTTTGAAATAACCTATCAGTCTGTTGTTTAGTATGAGGAACATTGACCATAGCTGGTACTCTGCCAAAATAGCTCCTAGATTCCATCCTGCTCTTCAATGCTAAGCAAGCTACTGCTTCAAAATAAGGGGTTAATACCTTAACTGGTGAAATGGGAAGGTGTATGTCAGAGATCAGGCTCAACAAAAATACCTCTCACCAGAGTAAGGGTGTGGAGATTTAGAAATATAGTAAAGAATATGAATACGCAAATTAAAATAATGAAACGGAGAAACATATAGGATAGTACCAGGAGGGAATTTCAGTGAGTACTGAAAAATTCACCCACGTTTAATTTCCAACTGCTTACAATACCCCTGACCCCAAAAGATAGGAGTAGGACAAAAGACTATTTTAACATGTTACAAGGAAATGAACATACCAAATGAAAGTCACGGACTACATTCATAGTTAAACATTCTGTTGCTAGAACAAAACAAGTCACACTTACACCCTAGACCAAAACATTACATAGGCAAACCACTTCCTGGGTGGAATCCCAAGTTATCTCCATAAAAAAACTGGAACTTAGTTAGATTCTTAGACTCTTGTCTGAGGTAGGAACAATCTCTATTCCTGGAGTACAAGGGCTGGCTATTAGCCACACCTGTTGACAATAACCTTGCGAGAGCAGAACTCTCCAACCAGACCAGTGCCTAAGTAGTAAGTCCTTTGATGTAGAAGCACAATAACCTTGAAGAAACTAGAGGAACTCTCTGACCTTTAGTCAACATGGAAACAGGCTTACATTTAATAACACAGAATAAAACCAGTAAATATTTAATTATTTTCCTTAGCATAAAGCATTTGACACTGCTACCCTAATATATATCTTAAGAAGAGCATTTTCCAACCCAAATTCTGCACTCTTCTATAAGAGAACAAAGTCCTGAGCCACTATATTCTTTTTTTTGGTTTTTCGAGACAGGGTTTCTCTGTGGCTTTGGAGCCTGTCCTGGAACTAGCTCTGTAGACCAGGCTGGTCTCGAACTCACAGAGATCCGCCTGCCTCTGCCTCCTGAGTGCTGGGATTAAAGGCGTGCGTCACAGTCACCCGGTTATAGTCAGAATATAGTGGCTCAAGAGAACAAAGTCCTGAGCCACTATATCCTGACTATAACTTATGACTGTTTTAAATCAGAAGCAAATCATTAATGTTTAAACATTTTTGGTACAAATACCATAAATCAGACCTGAATCAATTTATTTCCCTTTGAATTTCTAAGTCATTTCTGATACCCTGAAGATATTTTTTCCAGGATAATCTTTGGATACTTTACCATGTTCCTTGCACACAGTTAATCAATAAAGATATTGACAGTTGTAGATAACTAGCATCTCAATGTTTTTCACCCTTAAATGATGTCAATAATGTAATTGTAAACCATGAATTGTTTATTTTAAACTTTCCTGTGTTCTATAGCTACATGTTGTTAAAGAGGATCATTATTGCCATCTGTGAAGAAATAGCATTTCTGTATCTCATTTCAACCAACATTATATTTTGCAATCAAGATACTCTAGAAAGAGATGGCAGTGGTCTTCCCCTTGGATTATAGAAGGCAAAATATATATAGTTGTGTGCAAGGGAACAGACTTCCTGCCATAACTAGAAAATGATTTGGGGGTCTTATATATAGCATGGTGACTACTTAATAGTAGCATATTATATGCTGTAACTTTGCTGAGTAGATTTTAAATATGTGAGACTCTAAGATATAACTATGTTTATTGCTTTGATTGTGGTGTATGTTTAACATATACATATGAATCAACTCATCAAGTACTGCATAGTTATAAGCAATTTTATATTTTATCTATACCTTGATAAAGTCTGAAAAGTATTCTTTCTTCATTTAAAAGTTCTTAATAGTGTATAATTAAACATCACATTATTAAGAAAAATCTTAATATGAGCCTCTCCACCAACACAAAGAACTCCAGTGAAACCAGATTAGACCAAATTAAATGCCTATGATTAATAAACAGCACACTCCTGGGTGGCCAGGAGCATGGCAGGGGGAAGACAAAGGGAAAACACATGCAAACCCAAAACCACATGTTTCTTTTTCCTGTGCAACCCTAAATACCCTGTGGGAGGGGTCCGCACTTGGCAGGGTGGGAGTTGGAGTCCAAGAACTTGACAGGCTATTATGCACGTAATATATTCTATTTATCAAAGTAGTTACTGAAATAATAACAATGTGTGTTATTATATTTTTAAGAAAATACTGCATTTTACTGATTAAATGTCACCAAAGATTTTTTTTAATATTCTAGAGCAGTGGTTCTCAACCTTCTTTATGTTGTGACCCTTCATCATGTTGCAGTGATCTCAAACCATAAAATATTTTTGTCCTTACTTCATAACTGGAAATTTACTACTATTATGAAAATTTTTTTGGTAAATATTTTGGATAATGGTTTGCCAATGGAGTTGTGAACCACTGATTGAGAACCAGTAATCTTGAGCAAGCTTTCTACAAACTAAAATTGGGATTGAATTTGTTCCTTCACAAACTCATGCTTACGTATAACATATTTTGTTTATTGTCACACCATTATCTTATTTGCCTCCCTTCCCTGAAATTTCCTCTTAAACATTCATGGGATTTTTTTCTGTTTGTTGATCCCCTGGTTTAAGTGAGGTTGTTTATGTGAGCATGATTTTGGAACTGTCCAAAAAATGGTAGGATTATCTGTGTGTACACAACTGAGAACAATTACTTCATGTCTCTAAGAGTTCACCAATAACAAATATCTCATCCAGGATGGTTAGTGTCCAAGAGCCCCTGATCTATGGTGGAAAAATGACAAACACAGTCATGAATAGTCCCAGTAAAGACAAATTCCATATATCACCATTTGGAGTAAAACCCTGCACATTAGATATCAACACAAACACACACACACACACACACATTCAGACACCAAATAACACAATGGGTATAAATGACAGTTCAGGTGTTAACCTTTGCCCTAGTGGCTAAGTTTTCATTCTTTAAATTTTCTTTTTTGAAAAAAAAAAAACAAATGTAAGAAAATAAAATATAATAAAATAAAACAAATATTATCATATCAATTTTGGACAAGACAAACCAACAAAAGAAAAGGAGAAAACACAAAAATCAGAGACCTCCTCATTCCCACACTAAAACTTCCTATGAAAATAGTAAACTGCAAGGCATTAGATATAAACAAGGACCTGGTGCAGACCCTTGTTGGCTCTGTGCATACTACTTTATTTTCTGTGAGTTGATATTAGTTTTGCTCATGTTGACTTAGAAGACCTTGTTTTCTTGGTGTTCTCCTTCCTTTATCGCTCTTAAGCTATTTTTGTTGTCTTTTTGTTGTTGTTTCCTGAACTCTGAGGGGAGGGATTTGATGGAAGCATCCCATTTGGGGCTGTGTGTTCAAAGGACTCTCACTCTCTGTGTGATGTCTGGAGGTGGGTATAACTGTTTCTATCTGCTTCAAGGGGAAACTTTTCTGATGATAGTCACACAAGTCATTAATCTATGAGTATAGCAGAATACCATTAAGAGTCATTTTATCACTACATTTTTTTTTCTTTTTAGACCAGTAATATTTGGTTTTACCTTAGGTTTCTGGGCTATCTAATCTCAGCTTCTTAGTCATCTAAGCAGATATTGGGAAGGATTCCATTTCTTGGTGTGAGCCTTAAGTCAAATTAGTTATTTATTGATTGCGTGTTTTAAAAAATGGATTGAAATTTTGGAAGGGATTATATTGGATCTGTAGATTGCTTTTGATAGCACAGACACCTACCTTATTAATTCTTACAAACTATGAATATCATAAGTCGTTTCGATTCATAGAGTGCTTATAAGTTCAATTACACATGCCACTCCAACCACAGTTTTATTTGGTCCAAAGATTTATCTATTTGTTTTTTTTCTCTCACCTTTCACTCAGGCATATAAATATGATACTTTATCAGATTTCTTCCCTGTCATTTTTATTATCTATGCTGCTATTCTGGGTATATGATTACATTTCTTATTACTTTCTCTTTAAATGGGACACATTCTAATGACTTATTTTAGGCCAAGAAAATGTGCAAGGAAGTCACATATACTACTTTGGGTCAGCATTTTTTTTAGCTGTTGTGTAACTAACGTGCTCATTTGCCTACTGTCATCGGGTTAATAATTAGGCAGCAAGAGAATATCTCTATCCACTTGAATTTCTAGGTAAATGTGATGAGAAGAGACCTTCTGTTCAAGAATGAGATTTATATATTAGCCTATTGAGATTTTAAGTTTGTACCCTTCATGCCCTGGCTGATAAAGACTACTGATTCTGCAGTGACATATTTATTGTTGGAATTTATATGACTGGGAATAATAATATAATTTCCAATATAGAATTTTATGCCAAGATAGATAATAATTTAGAAATAAATATAAGATAAGCACACATACACACATACACACACACACACACACACTAAATAATTACTACACTTGAAAACTATCAGTATGGGTAATCCAAATTATACTACACAGTGAGAGTATGTAAGCCAAGAATATGCTAAACATACAAGAAAGGAAAACAGTATAATGCATATGAGTAGCTTTTTAGGATGAACTTTAACTGAAAAAATAATTCTTTTTCTATAAAATTACAAAGCATAAAAATTAAAATAATACAAAACTAGCATGCTTTTGTTGTTGTACTGGTGAGTGGACCATGTTACTATGCATATTAGGCAAATGCTCTTCCATTGAGTTAAGTCTTTAGCCTAAGAATCACTATTGTCTTTGAAATGAGCCTAAAAGAATTAAAGTAATCTAGAATTTTAACATTATGTAGGAATATAAAAATAAGTATATGCATTAATATTAGACTAAAATAAATATGGGCTTTGATAAAGAAAAATAATTGCTTATGGTTATGTTTCTATTTATTTTTGTTCAAACATGCCTTTATTAATTACCCTTATGTTTCAAAAAGTTATGTTCACCATTTTGTAAACCAAATTTACCATCAACAAACTCTCTTACTTTTCCTTCACCCAAAATGCCTTAATTTTCCTATTGTTTCTAATGAATGTGTTTGCTAGACAATCATTTTTATTTAGAAAAGCGATGATATGGCAATTATAGCTGTATACAACATATAAAACAACATAACAAAGTTAAACATTTCAAATCATCTAAATTATAATTCTTAGTAAGACAGATACAGAGAAAAATAGCTAGGAAGCATAGATGAATATCACAAATACACCATATTGATTACTTATAAATGCAGAAAAGTGGTCATAGACAGGAAGTGTATGAGATTAATCATGTCCCATCTCTTCACCTGTGGTGTAGTACATTGACATTCACAATATAATTGCTTTTTAAATTGCATATATCTGTTTTATGTGCTTCTCTGTAAGGATTATATACTTCGTAACAAAATAGGAATAAAATAAATAAACAGCACAGCAAATTTCTGAAATGAAATTTCCATTGGAAAGATTAACACCAATATAAAATAACTGTTACCTCCTTCTGAAATTTCTTGGAATCTCATTACATTTACAAGTTACATCTCAGGTAAATTGCCTCTCTTTTCTGAAGAGAATGTTAATTCCAATCAGGTTTTTCATGGATCCATGAGTAGTTGGATCCCTTTGGCTCTTACAGTAGGACGTTAGAATCATCTGACTGCGATAACAGCACATCACACTTATGCAATTTACTATGAGATTAAGTGGATTGCTATGTTTGTGGATTGGCCATTTCTAAGTCATATCAAATAACTATTATTAAAGTCAATAATCGCAACTTATACTTTGTTTCACTTTGAGACTTAAGTGCTTAATTAAAAAAATACCATGTGAAAAGAGTGTTGTTTTTGTTCACTGCTACTCTCATCATTTCTATGTATCGCACTGCTTCTTTATTTTCATTCTCCACCCCATCCTTACAGCTCTATCAATTTTCTTAGAACTTTGGTTATTTCTATTATAATCTATGATCAAATGTAGAGGAAGCTATCTATAAAAAGAATACCAAAGAGTGCTTTAGAAAAGACACTAAACAATCAACATAACCTAGGGTAATGGAAGGAGTCATTTATCTAAAGCAAACGAATGCATATTCTCTTGGGAAACAAGTTGCCACTTTTAGGAGCTAATGTTTTCTCTATCATATTATAAATAAAATACCTGTCAGATCTATAACAATAAATGCAAACAAAGACATTTTTTAAAAGATTATGTACTACATGTAAATCATGTTATGAATTTTTGGATGGGATAAAAGTCTTAAAATGGAAAAATCAGAAATTGCTTATTTACTTATTTCTGACAAGATCACTTGCTTCATGTTGTACAGCTTCCCATAAGAATTGCTGCTGGCTGCCACATCCATTTGGATCTCTTTGCACGACAAAAAATGCTGGGCCCATTAAAGTATCATTTACAATAATTTACATCCTTCCTCAGGGATAAATCTTACTATGAGACATTATGCAAAAAGATTGACTTTTATAAAAGACTACTGCTCTTTTGGGTTCCAAGTTGCATTCAAAGAATGCCAGGATAAAATAAAAACATTTGACAAAGAAAGTAAGGTAAATTAACATTGATATGACCTTGTGTTGCCATTTCCAAATGACAATGAAAATGCCAGAGAATGTTTATAAAATGTAGAAAGCAATCAAAAGGCTATCATCATATAAGGATCTGTATTAAATAGAAGAGATTTAATATTCAAATATGAAGTACAGTTTCATAATAATTTTAAACTTTTCCATTCAGCTGAAAGTACTTCCTTCAAGACATTATTAGTTTTAGGGAAAATGTTCCAAGAGAAACTTGAGACATGTTGGCTCTGATTTTCAAACAGAAGGCTATTGTGTAGAGATTTTTTTCTGACGACATTTGAATGAACAGTATAACCTAACTGTCACTCATGAAGAAAGCAAGCTATACTTATTTTAAAAGTGTAACACGGTATGATTTAATATGTTAGTCTAGTAAAGAATTGAGAGAATAGTTACAAGAGTACGGATATATGTTAAGTCATATCTAAGTCATAGAAAGCTCAAGTCTAACGATTTTGTAAAAGTGTGGAATGACATGGATAGGTTCAATAAATATAAAATAATCATGAAACTTATGATAAATATATAACTGATCACAAATAAGCCATTATTTCACAGTTCCTCTATTTAATTCAATCTTATTCTATGTTTCTGGAAAAGTCAAATTTATAAGATTACAGAAGAATGAAACTAAGTGAGAGAGAGCAATGAGGTGAAATACGTGTAGCCATGCCTACCTGTGTGCACATGTATACAAATATATAATTACGTGTACATACAACATGCATTCATTTACATATGAATATATAATATATAAACAGCACTTCTTTATGACGTGCATTATTTTGAGTAAGCAGTTCTGACAAAATAAAAAATTACTAATATTTCATTAATTATGTTAGTTATCTGAGATAATTTCAGCAAATGAATTATGTATAATGAATGTTGTTTTTATGAGGAAGTGATATGAGGAGAAGAATTTTACTCATTTGCAGATTCTCAATTTTGAGTTTCCTGATCATTCTGAAAAAGAAAAAAAACATGTGATATAAATTCTTGAGAGGTAAGGTGTCATAGATGTTGGATTTTGGAATATATAATAAGGACATATAATACTTTCAGAATTTTTGTTTGCTATATTGCATAGTAACTATGTCTACAACTTTTGACTACTTAGTAGAAAGAAGACAGAAACTCAAAATGTGAAGAAACAAATATCCTTAAGTACTTTAAAAGGTCTTTTTGTCAAAAAGAATGTAAAGTGAAAACTTCTGTTATTTTTTAATTGTAAACTTTGTCTCATCGTGATTTGGGAGCAGAAGCCACAGACTGAGACATTTCGAATTGTTCTCATTAATGTGAATAAGTGTGTTTTTCACAGTTCTAGACGAAGTTTTTTATTACTTTACATCCCAAATAGATTTTCATTCAAGAGTATCTAAAATATTTGGTTTTATAAACTGTTATCTTGAGAAAATGGGGAATAAAAATCGGTATATGTGCTATTTTAGAAGGTTTTCCCTAGAGATTCTAGTCATGACCATTCTAGAACAGTCATATAGAGTCACAAAATTCTAGAATCCAAAAGACTAGAGTACATTTTAGCTGTATCTCATCTCAGCTCAGGGTTGGCCTCTTGGAATCTGAGCTAATGTACAATTTTAATTGGGCAAACTAGACTCAGAGAAAAATGGTAGCAAAGGCTGTTCGCCACATACAGTGATTAATCAGGATATATCCTCCTTGTATCTCAAGAAATAAGAATCTTTTTGCCATAAATTTTCTGGAGGAAATGATCAAATGATTGGGTTTTGAAAACAAAAGGTCTACCTACATTAAGGAAAGGAAAAACTGAAGACATAATCCCTATTACTTATAAGAAAATGGACCATATCTAAACGTGAAATTTTGGTAATCTTAGGCCCAGTATGAATGTTATAGTATGTGTCTTTGCTGAGTAGTCAGCTTCCTGGTCTCTACTCAAGTATTTAAAAATTCTTGGAATAAATGTAAGAGGTATTACATAGTTTTGGACGAAATATTTGAAAAGATGAATCAAAACAATTTTTTTGGAGGGGGGAAATTATGAGAGGCTAGGGACTATATCCTTTCCCATTCTTGTAAGAATTGCTGTGTATCACAAAAAATATTTTTGGCCAAATTGGCTACACATGAATTCAATTGATCATTTCTGAATAAACTTTTATCTGCCAAGATTTAAAAATTACTATATCATGAATCTTTGACAAATATTGTGATAAGTAGCAAAAATAGTTTAAATTATATTCATATGTCATGGTAATTTGCCTTAGAGCTAAAAGTTTTGATATTCTGTATCTGCTGGTTTCTATTCTCATTCTTCCTGAGATCATTTTTAAAGATAGAATTAATTCTATGAAGAAAAAAAAAGGCAGGAAATATCATCCCAACAGCAAAATACATTTGTCTAGTCAACATTTCATTTGGGTTATTTGAAGCTGAAATCTCGCTTCTGAAATTCAGACAACTGATATGTAATTATGGAGAGGCAAGGACATCACTTATTCTGTGCATAGTACTTAATATTGCTACACATTTCTCGATAACTGATTGCTTTAAAATGCTATTAAGTGAATGAACTGAAGCTGAAAGCAGAGGAAAGTCAAGGTCTGACAGTTCCCAGGGATGAATTATGTTTCCCCAAATTTCTTTCAGGTCAAACTCAGAAGATATTTACCAAGTACCAGAAAATATTGTTAAATATTAAATTTCTCTGCTTTAATCATGTAGTTCTGATGTTAAAATCTTCTATTAATATCTTGATGTTTATATTTTCTGGTTGATTCTTCATAGCCTAAAGACAGGTAATCAATGCTTAAATAATGATCTTCATTTTGCAATCTTGCTAACTAATTATGATATTTCATATAATGATTCTAAAACTGCTTTATTTAATATCTGTTTCTCATAACTATCATTGTATTTTGCTTATCAAGTTATTTATCTGGCCATAAAAAATGATCTATTATTTTATATAAAATGTTTAGCCAACAAATGTTTTGATACTTCTCAGCTTTCTTTCACATGAAAATCTAAAGAGGAGGGTAGATTTCCATATTTATTTATCTATCTATCTATCTATTTATTTATTTATTAAAGATTTCTGCCTCCTCTTCGCCACCGCCTTCCATTTCCCTCCCCCTCCCCCAATCAACTCCCCCTCCCTCATCAGCCCGAAGAGCAGTCAGGGTTCCCTGCCCTGTGGGAAGTCCAAGGATGTATACAATATTCTGTCTGTGTGTATGCCTGCAGGCCAGAAGAGGGCACAGGACACCATTACAGATGGTTGTGAGCCACCATGTGGTTGCCGGGAATTGAACTCAGGACCTTTGGAAGAGCAGGCAATGCTCCTAACCACTGAGCCATCTCTCAGCCCCAGATTTCCATATTTTTCAAAAGGCCTTGGAAGTTACTTATTCCTTCCCATACTGGGATTTAGTAGAGCTCCCACATAATGGGAGAGACAATACCCCAACTAGACATCATAAATTATCATGTAAAACTCTCACTTCCAGAAATAGGCTGAATAAGGGGGTACCATAGCCTTCCACAAACATTACATGCTTTTACCACTGTTAGTTACCTTCTATAATATGACAGTAAGATCTTATTTCCTCCTCAACAAGGATAAATCGAGCTAGTGCCCAACAAGAACTTTTACCCCTGCTGACTAATATTTTCAGTGTTTGATGGTACTACACATGCTACTGGAGTAGAAATAAAATGATCAGTATCATCATGTTATACAGCTTGTGCCTTGGGACACTGACCTGGAAGATACACTGTTGCAATATTGGCATAAAGAGAGTCACCAACCACTTTTTGATTGGGTTTAAGGCCCACTTTATCAGCCAGACCCAACATCTGACACTGTTAATGGGGCTAAGAACTTGAGACTAACTAGGTCATGGGCTCTAGGAGAAAATCTACTACTATCCTGATAGTTGATGACTTTGTTAGACACATAGATAACATCACTCAATCCTCACCAGAGAAGCTTCTTGTAGGAGATGTAAATTAACGTAGAGATTCAGATCTAGAAAAAGAGCAAATAGTGAGAGACCATGAGAACACATCCTTAGATGGGACGTCTGTATCAAATTCATCCTCTCAATACTCAGGAATTTATGTAAAAGAGGAGACAAATTATCCTAAAAGCCAGAGGTGATGTGTGACTCCGAGGAAAGAGTATGCTTCAGTCACAGGAGTTCTGATGCACATAGGAGCTCTCAGAAACTGCAAAAGAATACACAGGGCAGGCGTGAATTCAAGCCAGACAAAATCTTATCACAAGAAGGAAAAAGGCAAGAAGCTAAGGGCAATTAAGAACTGCCAAGAGAAAAGCTGTTTTTTTTTCCTGTCAACTGACACTGCATATTTCAACAAAACTCCAGGAAGAATATTACTTCCTGGCTTACTCCCAGGATCATGATTAATTAGACTTTTTTAGAGAGCGTATGATCATGCGTTTAGTGAATTTTGTTGCTCTCAGCAAACCACGCACTCCTACAAAACTTAACAATCAAGATGAGGCTACCCCAGTGTTAGGTCTACAGGCCAGTCTGATCCCTTAGTTGATGACTTCAGGAAGGATTCTGGCTGTGTCATATTATCAGTTAAAGTCAACGAGAACAGTATTTTAATTTTCAAAAGTACAATAAAGAAATCCACCAAAAATATTCACAGAGGCTAGCAATTAACCAAAAAGAAATGCGTGGTACATATGTGTTTAAGTATAATCGGCACACATGCAAAGACACTCACATGCACAGACACACACACACACACACATACACACACTATCCCTGTCATGACAGTCATCAATTGGAAGAAATTCCCCCAACAATTTTTTTTATTTAAATTGCCTTGATCATGATGTATTTACAACATTTTGAAATTAACCAAGACATACCTAATCATATGAATACACTTTTCATTTATAATATAAATTGTTTTCTTATTTGTGATAATCTTGAAAATTACATGTTTGTATTATAGTGTACAGTTATTTTACATATATATTTATGGAAATATAGAAAAATATATAAATATTATATATCCATAATCTGTGTGTTTACATACATGTGAATATGCATACATACACACACATATATGTGTATGTCTGTGATATATGTGATGGAATTTTGTCTGGCTTGAATTTATGCCTGTCCTGTGGATACTTTTAAACACACACACGTGTGTGTGTGTGTGTGTGTGTGTGTGTGTGTGTATTAAATGAACCTGCAATTGCCTAGTTTTATTCAGCTATTCATTTGTGATATGTATTCTGGGAGGCAGAATGTCTGAATAGAAGAAAAAAGGAGGTTAGTGTATCAGTACTCTGATCAGAGGCTTCTAATTATCCCTAGAAGAGTAGAGTTCTGGAATGACGGAGATATCAGGTGATAAGAAAAAATAAAAATGTAGTTTCCCCTATTTTATATCCTTCAGACGAACAATTTATATTTGTTTCATTTCATGTTAGTGTAAAATAATTTACCAAAGCCAATAAAGTATAGGTTTAGATATGTTCACAGTTGAAGGGTACAGTCCACAGTCATGGGAAAGCATGAGCATAGAAGTGTGAAACAGCTGGTCACATGATATTCAGGATGAGCAAGCAGACAGAGATTAATGTTGGTGCTTAGCTTATTTTCTCTAACTTTCATTAATTCTAGAATACTGCCATAGCAATAGTGCCAATCACATTAGAGGGAGGTGTTCCTGCTCAGTTAAGTCTTACTGTTAAAAACCCTCATTGATACTAAAATGAAAGAAATTTACTAATAATTTTAAATCTCAATAAGTTGACACTGAATATTAATCATCACACATTTGTAAACAATTCTTACTAACTCTCACTTCTCTTGGATGTATGTTAAACCTTTCCTCTCTTTATGTATTTCTTGTCTCATTTAGGTTTATTTGCTGTCTTGTAGAGTTTGCTTGAAAACTGGGCATAGGAATAACTGAAAGTAACTTGTTCCACTTTTTATTTGTGTATCATTGTTTTTATAATAGTAGGAAATTGTTGTGCCTAAGAAATTATTTTATTACTTACCACGATTCATATCTTCTATCTTTACTGTATTCTTATGGTCTCTTTGTTGCTGATGCTGTGCCTTCATAAATTGGTAGACAAACATGGATTTGATCAAATATGTTCCTCAATATTTGTGATGTTTGATATGACTCCTAGGATGTATAAATTTCCACCTAATATTCCAGAACTGTTTTCAGAGACATCGAGTCTGTGAACTATTAGCAGTTTTTCTAGCTGAACTCTATAAGCTCAAGTAATATAAACAAATAATTTATATTTAAGCTTATATAAAAATAAGCCCCCATTAAAAAGTAAGAATTATATACTTTTATCCCAAGAATATATCTTATAATAATAGGTAATGCTTTCATTTCTGAAAATTAGGACACTACAATTTCTCATCCATATTTAATATTGGATAATCTGACATCTTCTTTGTTCTTCCTTAATTTGATTCTTGCTGTTGCTATTCTTTAGTTTAAGGAGACTTAATATTGGCTTTTGTTATTATCATTCTGATATTTCTGTCAAATCAACTAGTCTGATACTTGGCTAGATTTTTTCTAAAATCATAAAAATAATTACACTAGTTATAATTTTTCACAAAAACGAAGTCACCTTATCTTCCTGTGTGTGTTTGGATATTTTCCAGTGCCATTTCCAAAACAGTTAGCCCAGATTTTATGATTATGAGTTTTAAGACGTTCATACGACCACATTTTTCAAATTCTATTCTATTCCACACTATTTGCTTCTATTTTCTGAATACCTACTGCCAGAATAGTCAACAATTAAGACTTTTATCAGTGCTTCACATATTTTCATTTCATATTATTAAATTGCACAAACTCAAAACATAAACATTTGCTTTTAAACTTATTATACTAAGAAAAGCTTTTGGCTTATACATTTTCACATAAATGTTTACTCGATGATAAATAAATTCTCTCTCTATATATATATGTTTATATATAAATACAAATATATATATATTGATGTATCTATTATTTGTAGGTAGGTACTTCATTTTAAGGTATTATTATTTACTTAATCTTAGTTATGGCTTGTGACTTATCATTTTTATTCTACATTATACAGTATAGAAAAGACCACAAAGCAATTCTCCTCTGAACCTCAATTATTCCATGAGCAGCTCACTTTCATTTATAACAAACTCTAGAGGTAGAAAGCAATTAATGTCAAATTTAATTAGACTCTAGAACTTTCCGTAGAGCAATTATTCCCAGTTCAGAAAGAAAGGCTTTGCTGAATGAGGCCTCTGATTCTGGCAAGAAAGAAAGGACAAGATGGCAAATAAAAAGCTATCGCGTAAGTGAAGCTATGGGAGGAATGAGGTCAGTTCAACCTTCCTACATCAAGGTAAAACTCCAGAAGGCAGAGCACTGTCGCTACAGAAAGAAATAGCAGTCTTTAAAACAGAGAAAAATTTGGAAATGATAACTCACAATGTCCCTTGTAAAATATTTGGTGTAGATTCAGTACAGGAATGAGACCAGTTTTCTCTTGTGTTGGTCACGATGATCATCTTAGCAATTACAGAAACACAAGATAGAAATTGAAAGACGGCAGTCTCATAAAGGAGAGTTAGAGTCAAGAAACTTGGTATATATGAGAAAGCATAAGACAGGGAATCGATGTATGGGGCTACAGTCAGAAGTGAATCATAAAAATAAGGCCATTTGCTCTGGGAGTCTCAGATGACCTTATGTCAGTGAAATCCATCCTCAGCAAGACAAAAGCTCATTTGGGACCCATGAGTAGTGAGAAACTAGAAGAGTCATTTAGCTTCAATCCCTAAGGAAGGGCAATCTTTGGGTTTTGTCTCCTGTCACCTATGTTTGGATTTTTTTTCATAGGTTTGAGATTAGGGAATTTCCAGTGTAGCTTACAGAAGATTTAAAGACTAAAAGTAATATACACATGAGCCCTCAAAGGGCTCAGAAGTATATTGTGTTTTAGATAACTCTTACGTTCAATATATTAGGATAAATTTATTCAAAAATATTATATAAGCAGTTATTTTTGTGTTGTTTAGGTTGTTTGGTGTATATTCAGTACAGGAATGAGACTGGTTTTCTCTTGTGCTAGTCACGATTGAATCCCATTCCACAATAGTCTCTGTGGATGTTTGAATAAAAATGTCCACCACAAATAAATATATTTGAATGCTTTGTCGCCAGAGAGTAGAGCTGTTTGGAAGGCTTACAAAGATTAAGAAGTGGGAACTTATTGGAGTAAGTGTGACTTTGTTAGAAGAAGTCTGTTGCTGGAGGTAAACTTTGACCTTTCAAAAGAGACTAAGCTAGACCCAATTCCTTCCTTCCTTCCTTCCTTCCTTCCTTCCTTCCTTCCTTCCTTCCTTCCTTCCTTCCTTTCTTTCTTTCTTTCTTTCTTTCTTTCTTTCTTTCTTTCTCTATCATTTATCTATCTATCTATCTATCTATCTATCTATCTATCTATCATCTATCTATCATCTTTAGGGATCAGGGATCAGGATATAGCTCTGCTACTTCTCCAGATCCTGCCTGCATGCTGCTATGATTCTCCCCACTATGATGATGGCCTAAATCTCTGAAACTGTAAGCAAACCCCCAGTCAAATGCTTTCTTTCATAAGTGTTGCCTTGATTATGGTGTCTCTTCAGAGCTACAGAACAGTGACTAAAACCATCTCTACATTAAACTTTATTATACTGGACACTTTATATATGGGATCACATAACCTCATTTAACCTTCCCCAAGCTTGTGGCCAGGAGTTTATTGATGCAACAGTTTGTATGACACATGCCTGAGTCATACATACCTTTAAAAATATTTCTTGCACAATGTGTTATTCACCAGTATTTCTACACAAGCATGCTGATCCCATTTAGCTACTCAGATCAAAACAATGTCCCTGTTTCTGTAGCATACAGGTTGTTAAGTTCTACAATTTTATATTGAGCCTAAGATCTTTATAACCTTCCTGGTGAGACATGAGCATTTGTCTCCTTACTTTAGATAAGGAACCTAATGACTGTCCAAAGCAATGATTCCATTCAACCCATCCTGTAGTATCAATAAGGTCATTGGGCTGGCCTACAGAAATCTGGGTAAGGAGCTGTTGGGAGCAGTGAGCCCCCAGATCCTGAATTTCTTGTAATCCCCTGATCTGAGTGCCTACAGCTGCTCTGAGCACGAGACCTTCAGGAGTTCCTGATGGTAGGAGAATGGTTTCTGGTGGGTTTGGCTGGGGAGTGGCTATCTCTATGTACTCTGCCCCTGAACACAATAAAGGGGGCATTCTTGGGAAATTCAAGGATGACCCGTGTCGCTGTCTCTCTGTCTGTGTGTGTTTGTGTATTTTAACCTCCAGCCCCCTTGCCCGAAGCTCATGAACTGGGTGCCAGCGCACAGAGCACAGACATGGGCGCGTGGTGCACAGCAGGAGCTAATTAAAGGAGCATGAAAAAATAACTCAAAGACAACTGTATCACTGAAAATGATATGCACACCCAGGCCTCCATCCCTAGAGTTTCTGGCATGAAATGCAGACAGCAACAACAGCACACACTTTCTTTCTCCCCACCAGTTCCTACCACTAATAAAAGCTTAGTGATGAGCACTATGAGTTTTGTTAGTTCTGTGAACTTTCTTAGACTTGTAAGTTCTTTACTGTCTGCAATTTATCTTTTTGTGAATTTATTTTTTTAAAAAACAATCTTTCCTCATTTTACATACCAATCTCAGTCTCCATTCTCCCCTATTCCCCCTCCCTCCACCTTCCCATCTACTTCTCAGAGAGGGTAAGGATTCCTATTGGGAATAAACAAAGTCTAGCACATTACTTTGAGATAGGACCAAGGCATTCTCACTATATCTAGGCTGAGCAAGGTGTCCTTCCAAAGAGAATGGGCACCAAAAATCCAGTTCAAGCAGTAGGGATAAATCCTGGTCCAACTACCAGTGGACCCACAGACTGTCCCAGCCATAGAACTATTACCCATATTCAGAGGGCCTAGTTTGGTCCTATGCTGGATCCCCCACTTTCAGTCCAGAGTCAGTGTGGCCTATTAGCTCAGGTCAGCTGTTTTACTGGGTATCCTCATCATGATCTTGACCCCTTTGTTCATATTATTGCTCCTCTCTCGCTTTGACTGGACTTTTGGAGCTCAGCCAAGTGCTTCACTGTGTATCTCTGCACCTGCTTCCATCAGATGCTTGATGAAGAAGGTTCTATGATGACGATTAAGGTAGCCATCAATCTGATTACAGGGGAAGTCCAGTTCAGGCACCCTCTCCACTAATATTTAGGGTCTTGGGGGGCATTCTTGGGGATTCCTGAAAAATTCCCTAGTGCCAAGTTTCTTGATAGCTCCATAATGGCTCCCTCAATCAAGAAATCTCTTTCCTTGCTCTCCCTAGACTACCCCCATCTCAACCATCCCACTCCCCCATGTTCTCCTTCTCCTAACTTTCTCCCCACTTTCTCCCCTTCTCCACCCACCACCAAGCTCCTAATTTTCTCAGGAGACATTGTCTATTTCCCCGTCCCGGGAGATACATGTATTTTTCTCTTAGGGGTCTCCTTGTTACCTAGTTTCTCTGAGGTCATGGAATATATGCTGTTTATCTTTTGCTTTACATCTAATATCTACTTATGAGTGAATATGTACTGTGTTTTTCTGGGTTTCTGTTACCTCACTGGGGATCATTTTTTTTCTATTTGCATTTTTCCCATTTGCATTTAAATTTCAAAATGTCTTTGTTTTAACTGCTGTGTATTATTGTATTGTGTAAATGTATCGCATTTTCTTATCCATTATTGGTCGAGGAGCATCTAGGTTGTTTTCAGCTTCTGGCTATTATAAATAGTGCTGCTATGAACATAGTAGAGCAAATGTCCTTGTAGTATGATTGAGCATCCCTTGCATAAATGCTTGAGTGATATTGCTGGATCTTGAGAAAGGTTGTTTTGCAATTTTCTGAGAAACTACCATACTGATTTCCAAAGTGATTGTAAAAATTTGAACTTCCATCAGCAATGGGTAAGCGTTTCCCTTACTCTGCATCCTTTCCAGCATGGGCTATCATTGTTGGTTATGATCTTAGACATTCTGACTTGTGTGAGATGGTATCTCAGAGCCATTTTGATTTACATTCCTCTGATGATTAAGTATGTTGAGCAGTTCCTTAAGTAACTTTTGATCATTTGTGATTCCTATGTTGAGAATTATCTTTTAGACTTATACCCATTTTTAAATTAGATTATTTGATACTTTGATATCTAGTTTCTTGCATTCTTTTTATATTATGGAGATCAATCTTCTGTCTGATGTTGGATTGATGAAGATCCTTTTTCATTCAACTGGCTGCCATTTTGTCTTACTGACTGTGTCTTGCCCTACAGAGGCTTCTCAGTTTCAGTTTCAGGAAGTCCCATATATTTATTGTTGCTCTCAGTGTCTGTGCTACTGGGGTTATATTTATGAAGTGGTCTCCTGTGCCCATCAACCCATTTGAGGCTATTTCCCAAATTTCTTCCTATGAGTTTCAGTGCGGCTGGACTTACTTTGAGTTCTTTGATGCATTTGGACTTGAGTTTTGTGCCTTGGAATAGATATGGACCTATTTGCATTCTTCTACATGTTGTTATCTAGTTATTCCTGCACCATGTGTTGAAGGTGCTTTCTTTTTTCCTTTGTATGATTTTAGCTTCTTTGTCAGAAATTTGGTCTTCGTGGTGTATGGATTAATATCAGGGTCTTCAATTGAAATCCAATGGAAGACTCTACAACTTATCTTAATGAATCTCTCTGTAGGTGAGGGTCTTTTAATTTGAAACTTTTTGAGTCCTAAAGGGTCAAAAGGATGCAATGTTCCAATGCTTAAGAGATAGTTACATCACTTTGAGTGAGGTAACCCAGACACAGAAAGATAATTATCACATGCACTCACTCATAAATGGTTTTTAAACATAAAGCAAATAAAACAAGTCCACAAATCACACTCCCAGAAAACCTAGACAAAAATGTTCCTAAGAGAGGCATACATAGATCTAATCCACATAAATAGTAGAAAAAGACAAGATCTCTTGAGTAAATTGGGAACATGGGGACCTTGGGAGACGGTTGAAGGGGAGAGGAGAAACAGGGAGGGGAACAGAGAAAAATGTCGAGCTCAGCAAAAATCAATAAAAATATAGTTACATAACAATGTCAAATTATTCACATAACTAAAGTTTCAAAGAGCAAAAAAGAAATATTATTAATGTAAGACAGGGCTAAGTTTTGGCCCATTATGTAAGTCTTCCTAAATATAAGTGGGGATTAATACATTTTAGATGGAAAATTCTTAAGATAAATGTTCTAGGCTGGTTTCTGCTCTCTAGTTTGGACAAACTTTGACTACACATTTCCCGAGTTTTCAAAAGTAAGCTAAAAGAAACCAAGCCAGAAGCTTATGATCCCGTGTTAGAAATGACAGCTCCCACTGAAGCTTTGGGTTCAGTTTGTGCTTTCATGTGTACTCCTTCAGGAATTATGCTTCAAGTGACTCTGTGACACAAGAAAAGGAGAAACTTAACTGGATTTCCTAAACAAATCAATTGTTTTTTTAGGGACACTTCTTGGTTTGCCTTTTTGTGACTGCAAAGATCACTCGTCATATCTCCGTGTTGTAATGATACACGATAGAAGAAGTTTTTAATTTATTTTATGTCACGGCAGAAGATATTTTTGGGAGGGATATTGTCTGGATGGATGTTGCGTTCGTTCGCTCCAATTTATTATACCTAATGAGACATCTTGGGGGCAGCAGTCATGTTGACAGTAAAAGTAATAGTTTTACAAAAGCAGTAACCTGTGGCTACATATTGCTCTTCTGAAAAATGGAAGCATTGGCTCCGGGCACATCTTTTTATTGAGCATCCACCATCTATGATGGAAGAGATAGGTGAGCAAAGCACATTTCTAATCAAAGAACACTCAGATAAGGAGCACCAATTAATCCTTGTCCTTTGCAACTGAGGGGTGGGGAAATAACTTCTATAAACTCTGGTGATAGCTAAGTTCACATAAAACTTAGATTATTAAAGTTTTTTTTTTAACTCTCCTTTTCAACTTGTACAAATTACATCGCACCTAGGCAGGCCCTTGACTTAATACAGTTGCTAAGGCCCGTTTAAGGAGCTGTGCTAACAAACATTGAAAACTCTAAATTATCTTGGCAGTGGCTATTATCTGGGGCTGGATGATGGGGTTGCATTTAGATGAGCTCATCCTAGCTTAGTGTTATCTTGTGGGACTTTCACCTTAATGCTACTGAGTGAGAAAGCAAAGTGTAAAGTGAAATTCAAATAACTCCTGCCTTCCCTGCTGGCAGGCTCTCAATGTGCAAAGGGATTAAGGAATAACAGAGCACATTATCAGCTCTGAAGTTTGACCTAAATATATCTATGTTGATGCCAAAAGTGACCTCAGAGTATGGGAGAGTCTTTGTATATTGATGAATTCTTAAAGCATACACTCACCAGACCAATTTAGCACCTACTAGTTCACACTGCACTCTGCTTTCTTACAGAAACAATTCAATATATGCACACTAGGATTCCTGTATAAATTCTATCATTTTAATTATGATGCCGATAAATTAATCCCCACATACAGTTTGTTTTCGTGCATTGATACCACACGTGGAGAAAAATCCACTGTACATTTCAGAATTATTTTCAGCATGCATCCTGATTACACAAGTATTTCTTAGCTACCAGACACACACAAAAGAAATGATGTAAAGAATAGTTGGTATGATCAAGGGAATATTAACTTGGTAACATACAATAGGAAGTTTGCCATAAAAGCAGAAGAAAGCAATTTTAGCAGAAATATTCAATTATTTGAACCAAAATGCAGCATGAAGTCATGTATGGTGATGTATAATGGTATAATGTATAATGGCAATCCTTGAATTTTAAGTAGAAAAGCAGGGATAGGAGGATTAGCTTGTCAAAACTGGACTCATCTATTTAATGGGGTTTGATGCCAGCTTGTGCTTGATGATCCTTACCACAAACAACAAACAAAAACATAGCCTCAGATAAATACCTGTGTAACAAAACTATATAAATATGGGGTTATGCAATTTCTAACCGCTAAAGCTGTGTTCTTTGAAAATGAGATTATCCTTGTAACAATAGTATTTTACTTGAAAAATATTAGTAAATGATTTAATAGCTAATGAATAATGATCTAATTACTTTGGGCCTTGCAATTTTAATCAATACTTTATTTATATAATAACTTTGGGCTTGAAAAAATAAACGCTGAATTCTGTATTTGCCTTTGTGAATGTTCAAGTAAATGGAGAAGAAAGTTGAAGCTTCCAAAGAAGTCTGAGTCAAGCTGATGTTGCTCTTAGAGCAAGTTTGCAAATGACCTTATCGTGGAAGAGTTAATATTATTTTTCATTGAGAGGACCAAACAGGGATTCTTTCAGCATAGTTTAAGCAAGGTTTACTTGTTTTCTGAATCTTATTTTAGTCTTGTGATCGTTTGTTTATTTGTTGTTTGTTTTTGTGTTTGCTTTTGACCTCATTCGTTTCTTCTCCACATCCCTTATAGTCACCTGGGTGAGGCAAGGCACTCTGACAGGAAAGACAGTTGAGAAGGTTCCAGGGAACACTGGTCTGCAGGACAACAAAGAATTTATCAAAACAAAACCTGGAGATGCATATATCCTCTCTCCTGCAGGAAATCATTTCTAGTATATTTTCTCAGTGTGTATCAAAGCAATAATAGAATTCTGTAAAATTATATGTTGCTGCATTCCTGCCTAAGTGTAGCCTTGCTTCTCCAAAAGGCTTTCAACAGAAAAAAAAACACAGCCTGTTTTATAATATGTCTCTGAAAATTTCTCATTGTTCCTGGTCAAAAACACATGTCAGAGCTTTTGCTGAGATCAACACTCTGCATAAAATCTTAACATAAGTTGTTCACTGTTTTCTGTACTGAAAATAATTGATGGAATATACTATTTATGTGACTGAAAATATTAATGGTTAACTTGTGGCACATAATCAATTGACTTGGCTCAAGACTCTCGGGTCTCTTCTAAAAACTGTAGTAGTTTTACAATCTTGTGTCCCTCTTTACAGAAGAATGTCTCTCCCCATATTCTCTCACTTGCTCCTCTCTTCCCTCCCCCTCTCCACTTGAACTTCCATTCCAGTACTGTCTACAACATACATCCATAACTATCTATTTTATTGTCCATGTTTATGGATACATATCTGTCCCCGTAGACCCTTACTCTATACCTAATCTCTGTGGTTCTATAGACTATAAGCTGATTACCATTGACTTAATAGCTAACAGCTACATATAAGCAAATATATACAATAGTTGCATTTCATTTTCATTCATTTTATTGAAAGCAGAATTTTTGTCACATAACATATCCTTATTATGATTCCTCATCCATTGTATCCTCCCACCTCCTCTCCACCACTTCTCCCATCCGGATCCAACCCTGTTCTATCTCATTAGAAAATATATAGACTGATATACTAATGTAATGGTAGTACAAAGTTTGTTAGAGTGATTATCTGATATCTGATTTTATAGAAGGCCCACTCCATTAGATGAAGCCTATAGCCAACACTGCTTGGCTGGCCAAAAACTTGAGACTAGATAGCCCAGTGACTAGGGTCAAAGTAAATATCACTGTTCAAACAAGAAAGTAACAATAAAATGAAGCACAATTAATAAAAATGAGAGAGAGAGAGAGAGAGAGAGAGAGAGAGAGAGAGAGAGAGAGATTTGGGGTTGATCTGAAGGTTAGAAAAGCAAAACAACCAGCCTCTGGCTCTTAAACTATCTCAATCCGAAATGGCAATCCTGTCTCCAAGAATCTCAGAAAGATACTGAGCCTGAGAGCTGTCTCATCCCATTTTATAATCCACTCTAGTATGGGATTAAAGGCGTGCATCACTATCACCTGGTTTCGATGGCAAGCTAGTGTGGCTATTGGAATTGTAAGTGTTTTTGCTGCCTGGTCTATATGGCTGGCTAGTGTGGCTGTTTTACTTTTCTGATCCTCAGGCAAGTTTTATTTCTTAAAATACAAATGAAATGCCACTACAATAAAATGACTCCTAATGATATTCTATTGCACTGGTCCATCAGTGCCTTGCTCAGCCGTCATCAGAGAAGCTTCCTTCTGTAGAATATGGGAACAAATACAGAGACCCACAGGCAGACATTATTCTGCCATAAATGGGATGTCTCAATCTAATTCCTCCCCCGCACCCATGTGGAAAATGAGGGAGAAAGAGTATAAGAGGCAGAGGTGTAGGAGAAAACCAAAATAGTAAGGTCCTCTAAATCAACATGATTGAAGCTCAAATGAAGTCACAGAGACTGAAGCACCACATGGGGACCTTGATCTAAAAGAAGTGGACACATGGCCCCCATCCCTAACCCAGAAGCTATTTCCAGTTGATAACCTCTTGCAACTAAATATTTAGTTCTATCCAAGGAAGTCTCAGTGAGGAAACAAATTGCTCTTAGGGGGAAGCTACATGTCAAGCAGCAGATGGACAGCAGAAAATGAACCCAGCAATGAACTCCGAGGGTTCCTTGTTTTATAATGCGATATTTGGGCTTTCCATTTTTGTTTTTTTTTTTCTATAAAAAATTGTTACAAACAAACACACGTACTCTTTTCTTTTTACCATGCAGGTTTTGGAGTATATATTATGGCTTAGAGTTTAATAATCTTATGTGCTTCCTTAATGCTCAAATGAGTGGATCTCAGACTTTTGCTGAAAGAGGCAATTTCGTGTGAATGTTTTTGTTATGATTTAGGACAGTGAATGGCACTTTAATTTTACATATACAATTCTAGGACCAAAAAAAAAGAGTGTCATAAATTTATTTTGCATTTTTTATTGGAGCCAATCTCATTTTACTTTCCAGGGCATATTATTCCCAAATGGATATCATCTAATGTATATTATTCCCAAATGGATATTGTCTAATGTATTATCCAGTTATGCTGCAGAGATTGCAAAGGATAGCATTTCTCTCTTCCCTGGAGAGACTCTTAGACACTCATCACCATTAAGAAGTCATCATCATTAAGAAGATTTTTTGATGACATTGTTCTAAATACTTACCTTCTACTACCCAGAGACTAATAGTTTAAATAATGCTGTATTATACTTAGTGTTTGTAGTTCTCAACTCTGACTTTCCATCCACTTAACCATGACTGTAAAATCGCTCTTCATAATCTACAAAGATGTTGTATTTCCTACAGTAGAAATAAATAGTAATGAGCAAGCATTTTAAGAAACACAGATCATCCCTTTAGCAGGATAAGCGAGGCCTGAGTGTGACATTCTAGTCTAAACAAAACTTATGGCAGACGAGGAAGGTGGAAAAATTATATAAATCTCAGGACTTAAGTAACTGGTACAAAAGACTGAGGGAGGAAGAGACTATGTAAAGTAGACCAAGGTGTTACAAACAGCATTTCCTGTTTCAACATAAATAAGGTCATAGGTCTATATTTATAATCTTGCTTTAAAGAATAAAAATAAGTTATGATTTTTGAAAAATTACAAAACAATATAATTTTGCTAAGTGAATTTTTGTATAGCTCTTTCTGGAATCCTCATCAAGATGGATTTTAAGTCATCATCATAACCATCATCTTCTTCATCATCATCATCTGTGTATGTGTGCATCCTTGATGACTATGAGGGTGTGTACATGCTTCACAGCTCAAGGTTGGTGGTTAGAAAAGTTTGTAGAGTGAGTTTCCTCCATCCATGCTTCCACAGGTTCCAAGGGTTAAATCCCTGTGGCTATCTTTACATGGCAAGATTTTTTCCTGATAAGCCACTTTAATATTCACAAATGAGATTTTTGACATTGGCAGACAGAAATAATGTAAGTGGAAAATGAAATGAAGGTCACATAAGTGAGTGTGGTCACCTCAGACTAAGCTTCTAGTTACCTAGGATAGTTCTGAGGCATGCTTTATAAAATGAAGAAAAAAGAAAGACAACGTTTTAGAGATACGGTGTGAGTTACTCTGAGTTGATTTTGATTAGAGGAAGGAAAATCTGATGAAACTGGATGGGACAGAATAAAAGGGTATCTTCAGATTGTCTGATAGTTTAATATGAGGGGAAACAAATGAATATTGAAAATTTGCTGCATAAACACACAGACACACACACACATATATGTGTATACACACACATACAGTGAGATACTATTCAACTATAAATAAAGATTAAATTTGCTGGTCAATAAATGTAACTAGAAAATTTAAAGCATGATTTAACACAGACCCAGAAATACAAACACCACTTATTTGCTCTTCCTTTTGCATGCAAGATCCAAATCCTTTGTTGTCAGTACATAACTTGGAGCAACCACAGAAATCATGAAAGCCAAAAGGGACCAGGGGGATGAGACAAGTGGACAGAAGCTGTAAAGAACAGAATACTAGGAGATGGGGTCTATTATTAGGGAACTGGAAAAATGGGAGAATATGACTTGGGCAAGTGGCAAAACAAGCTAAAAGGAGAGGAAGAAATCTGATATAAGTAACATTAAGAATGTTTGAAAGGGCCACAAGAAATTACATTACTTTATGTCACTATAAAATTATACATATGAGGGGGCTGGAGAGATGGCTCAGTGGAAAAGTGATGATTAACAAACATGTTTAAATACGATTTTATTTTTTCAGTTCTGAATTACTTACTTCTAAAGATCTTAGAACCAGGCAATGCTAGTCATTGGTTCATTTATTGAGCATTGGATAATAGAATCACTGAAAAAAATGCTACCTAATTTTCTGATAATACTGGCCATTTGTTTTCTGTGTTTTCAATCTTGTTGAGGCAACTGTGCTGTCTAAATTTTCTGGGTGAAGTCACATTGTGCTCCTAATCTCCACTATGGTCACTCAAGCAGCCATGAGATACACACACAGAGAATATAATCCTTTCCTTATTCAATTGGAGACACAAGCAGATCAGTGAAAATGCATTTTTCATTCGAGACTTTGCCAAATACAATCCAATAAGCACCTTTGTCCTAATTACAGTATTCAGGGGTTTTCAACAGCTGCAGTTACAGAAATCTAATTCTAATGCCCCAGGTTAATGAATGGGGTAGTTTTCAAAACTAATGGTCCACTTCCATATAGCTGAAATGGTCACAGTTACTGCTTCTATTGTCACATAGAAAATCTTGAGAGAACTGTACAAAATCAAAGTGAACACTATTTTGTTCTGGCAACAAGTCCAGTGGTTAACACACACACACACACACACACACATTGTAATAAAATTAATTAAAACCTGGTTTACTTCTTTTTCTGTTCATTGTTGTTATTACCAAACAATTCTCTCTGTGTGTATATGTCCTTTCTGTCTGTCTCTCTCCCCTTCTGTCTCCACGTGTGTGTATGTGAGTGTGGGTATGTGTGTGTGGTTGTGAAGGCCAGAGATTACTGCTAAATATCTTTCTATATCACTTTCCATTTCATTTTTGAAAGAATGTGTCTCACTATACCTGAAACTCACTCTTTCGACTACACTGGCTAACCAGGGAATGCTGAGAATGTGTCTGTCTCTGCTCTATCTGTCTATCATGGCCAGCTGGATTAGAGAACAATGCTGCCATGCCTGGATTCTACTAGTGTGGCAATCCAAACAGAGCTGCATTCTTGATCAGGACTCAGTTTACCTAGTGAGCCATTTTCAGAGCCTTAAATCAATCATTCAAATCAGTGCCACTGCTTTCTGGAACCAAGCTAAACACACTTATTGTCAAACTCTTTCCTTTCAAATCATTTGGAATATCAGGCTCATGCCTATAGTCAGCAGATGACAGTTGCCCATAGAAATAGTGAGGAAGCTGGACAAGAAATTTTAACCCTGAAAATAGTTGAGAACTAATGTAGGGGATCAAATCAAAAGTACTTGGAATGTTTTGGTGTATCAATTTCGCAATATAAAGATATACTTTACATTTTCATAGCTGTCTCAAGCATCATTAATGTTAGGAACAAAAGTTCATACTTCAGTTTTAAAAATTCATATACTAAATAGCCAATATTTAAGAAAGCTAATTTCACCCATGACAAGACACTCAATGACATCAAAGACTGCATAAAATAGAAATTGTGTGACAAAGAGGTAGTGAGATTTGCATTGAGTTTAAAAAGGTTGATTGTCTTAAAGGCTTTTGTATCTATGGGACTGGAGAAATTGTATGCATAATATCATTCCATGTAAGTCCACTTATTAATTAGCCACTCACACATGTTCTGCACCTCCCCTTGCCCCAACACATCATACAGACAGGATAGGGTGTACTTAAAGGTTTTTACACGTAGTTGGTATCGCAGCCCTAGAGCTGGAAATTACCTGGTTACAGAAAAGGGCCAGTTCAGGTTCCATATCCTCCATCACAAGTCCTCACTAAGGTTACCTTCTTAGATTCCTGGGAGTATCTACTGCACTCAGGAAATTTCCACATCACCCTCCAGATGCCAGTCTTCACTGCAGGTACTCTCACCCTTTATCCCCCTTCCTCACCGGATCCCTTCTGTTTTGCTCCCCACCTTTTTCTTTAATAGAGAGTCCCTTGTGAATGGATCTTGCTTCAGTAAAGAATATATATCCAAGAGTATATGGGTAGTACCGATTTATTTATACAGTGTGTTAAGAAAATAGGAATGGTACCAAATTGAATTGATAGTCTTTGCTATAGAATGAATGGGGTGGGATGAGTGTGATTGAAAGTATATTGTTTGTGATTTACAAAGAACAATAAAAAAGTAAGAAAAAAAAAGAGATGGTTCTCAGTCAGTTGATTTTGAACTTAAAGTTGTTGCATGTATCCTAACGTGGAAGAAAAGCAGCACATATGTATTTAGGCTTGAATAACATTTTATTTTTCATCTTACTAGAAAGTAGGCTTACAATATTCTGGCAGTGTTTTCTAGTTAAAACTTATATATCTGTATTGAATTTAAAACAAGACAGAGTCCTTTGTAAATATGTAAGTTTAGGGAACATCTGATTGAATTCTAAGTTCCTGTAAACAAACCAGGGGGATCTTGAATTATTCAAACACTTATGGCACATCTACATAGCATCTAACAACATATTCCCTCAAAAATGACTAACAGTGTCATCATAATGTCTTCCCATTAATATTGTGTACTAATACTCCAAAAAACAAGTGCTTTATAAATTCATTAGAGTACAGTTTATTAACTGTCATCCAATACACATACTATTAATATAATATAACTATAAAATACTTTACAGCACTTCTCTGTGTCTGGTATATACATGGCTATTTCTAAGATTTTTTGATAATTACTTTGGAATCAAAGTCAAAGTAGACTATTGTAGGATGACTTAAAGTGATTACATTATAGGATAGCAGACACACATCAGTAAATTAAGTTGATATGGATGATTAAATCATACTACATATATGAATTCTAATGATTAAATTCATAAAACTAAGCTGGTAAATGAATGCTTGCAAAATCTTTCTCACATGTGTATCTTAAAAGTTTCCAAAGGCTGTTAATTATGGTCTCCTGTTCCTTTTTCACTTTAATTACTCCTGGACAAGTACCTTACTAGAGATTCAATGCAATGAAAATCAGCATGTTTTGATAAATTGTTTGAAATTTGAAATTTCTCATTTTGTGTGTGAGGCAGGATGTCTGTAGTGGGTACAAGTACCACAGCTTGCAACTGGAGGTCAGAGAAAAAACTGATGACTTGGTTCTCTCCTTCCACTTTTAAGATATCAAAGTTGTAGATATCAAAGTCTTATATCCAGGTTTGTGAAGCAAGTGCTTTACAAATTTCATTGTTCATGGCATTATTTTTATAGATTTCAGTAACCAAATACTGTTTGTAAGATAGAATTGAAGTAGAAATCCTTCCCAAGTGTCTATAAACACATGGCTGCAGGAAGTGTGGTGGACTTTTCAACTCTTAAAGGACTGAATTTATCATTCCCAAAAAAGTCCAATCCACCCTATGCATACACCTCTTTATCTTTTCCTCCTCTTCTTCCCTGTCCTCTTCTTCTTCCTCTTCTTCTTCTCTTCTTTTTTCTGATTTTTAAAAATTTTATTGATTTTTATTGAACTCTACATTTTCTCTACTCCCCTAACTGCCTCTTCCCATCCCTTCAACCCTCTTCCAAGGTCTCCATGCTCCCAATTTACTCAGGAGAGCTTGTCTTTTTCTACGTTTCATGTAGATTACATTTATGTATGTCTCTCTTAGGGTACTAATTACTGTCTATGTTCTCAGACTGTGATTTATAGGCTGGTTTCTCTGCTTTATGTCTGGATCTGTTCTATTGTGTATCTGAAGTCCTTTTCTGTCTTGGAGAGCTTCTAAAAATGCTCAGCCGTATGTGACTAGGGCCAAGGCTGCTTTGCCTTTTGTTCCACCCAGTCCAACATGTTGGAGGCATGTTCACTGCCTCTACAAGCAGCACACACTACCACAGTTATAAGTATGCAGCAGGTGTATGTCACACCATTAAGCAGTTTGTAACACATTGCTCAGAAACCCTATTTAAAGGCTTGGTCTCCTGTAAAAGCCAGTTCTTGCTGGCACCACAGACCAGGAAGCTGCCATTTTAAAACCATGTGGGTTTTTTGTTTGGTTTTGTTTTGCTATTTTTGCTACCACTGAATCAGGAAAAACTCTCTTCAAGGTGTTCCAACACACCGCCAGCAGTCAGCAAACTGGTGGCTACCAAGAAGCCATGCTTAACTGTGTTCTTTTGTGTCTAGAATTACTTTTCCAGCTTTCTCATGTTTCATGTAGATATAGTCAACCATGTTGGTGTGCCAGTCTGTAGTAGGAGGCCACTTATTTGTTCCCAGCTGCTCAGCCCCAAAATAGCCAAAGAGAAACTGTATTAATCAAATCACTGCTTGGCTTATTAGCTTTAGCTTTTTATTGGCTATCTTACATCTTAATTTAACTCATTTCTATTATTTTATATTTACCATGAGATTTGTGGCCTACTTGCAAGTTTCTGTCCAGCATTTGTCTCTAGCAGGACTATGTGGCTCCTCCTGACTCCACCTGCTTTCTCCCAGCATTCAATTTAGTTTTTCCTGCCTAGTTCTATTTTTCCCTGTCATAGGTACCAGACAGTTTCTTTATTAACCAATGATATTCATAATCTACAGAGCAGAATCCCACATCAGTGATGAGAGTACACCACTGTGTGCTCATTCTCCATTCTTCTTGATGGAGTGAATGCCAGAATTATAGGCCAGTGCCATCATGCCTAGTTTTTTATGTGGATTTGTGGGATTAACTCAGGTTGTAAGGTTGTCAGACTAACATTTAGACCCAAAAATCAATCTCTCAGCCTTCTTAAGGATAATTTTTATTCTTTGTTTTTATTTCTATGACAATCAGAACATTTTTTTAAACATTCACTATGAAGCAGATGTTTGTCTTACAACCAATTCTGGTACCTGAATTTGAGTCAAAGTGCTGTGCACCCCGCTGAGATAAAACATCACCTCCTGAACCCTGAGAGCAATGGTTCACATGGAGGAGGAAGCTGAGCCAGCATACCAGTCTGGTACCAGAATGACAAATTATAAAAATATGTCTACCCCATAAAAAGGATGTCATTCATTTGAGATTAATTTTATTTTTTTTAATTTTTGTCTTTAGCTTCTAAAAGCATATATTAGCTCTATATATAAAAGAGCTATAGTTTTTATTAAAATTACTAAAAGGTAACTATAAGATGTAACAAATACAAATAAAATCTAAGATAAATGAGTTCACTATTGAATTATCAACTTACAATTACTTTTATTAGACATGCATGTTTTAATTCATTTTGTATCTAGATTCTTGTTAGTCAGTTGTAGGAGTTCTCCAGTGTAATTTTTAGAGTCACAGGTGTATAGGCTAAGTAGAGTTTTGTTATGAAAGAAACACATATGTGGAAAATAGAAAACATTTAGTGAAATGATAATTTAAAATGACAAATCAAGATCAGTAAAAACATGTTGCAATGAGAAAGAAATGAATTCAAAATTATTATTAAGGCAGTGAGAACCTATTTATCAACTTAATTGTTAAATTAACATTATTTAAAAGATATAGGGAAGCTATAAAACAGCATGCTAATTCAGAATCAGCTTTCTGTCTGCTTCAATTCCATAAGCAAGTTGAAGAAACTAACCTTAGCTCCATTCCCTATCAAAGTGACTGGTAAAATATATTTGGGAGCTGTGGAAAATTAACTGAGACAAAATATACAAGGCACCAAGTACAACATAGGCGTTGGTTTTACTTCAACAAATGTTAGTTACTTAACAGCAAGCAAAGTGGGAAACAGAGAGAGGTCTGCTGAGACTCAAAGCAGGAAACATTCTGAATAAATTATGATTATAGTTAATAAAGGTTTGATTAAGATAATTATAGTAAGCTAGGCAAAATCACATTGATGAAAGGAATAGTACAGGCTGGGGTGCTCCCTAAAAGTTATTCTATGTGGATAAAGAAAGCAGCATATTATAAGTGGCTAGGATAAGTTCATTTTAGTTCAGAATAAATGGCTACTAAAAAATAGATACCTTAGATTATTTAAGTTGGATATTTTGTTTATATCTTATTTGTTTTAAAGTTAAGTTTATGATGCCATTGAGAAGCCTCGATACTAGCAATGGGACTGGAGCTGAGAAAACACAGTAGAGGTGGAAACAAAACCTAGGTGTGAAACAGCACTTCTGCAACACAGCGTTCCAGAAGCACAGGTCTGGTGTCCACAATTAGACACAGTTTCCAACTGTGGTGGAGAAGGAGTACAAGAGCGTGGTGAATCAGAAGCTGGAGCTTATACTTAGGACTGCTTTCTGATTTTATTACTCTTCTCAGAATCTTAAGCATTTCAAATTTACATTCTAAGAAGTAAATATGACTTTTATAGAATAAAGTGAAAGATAAGTGGTATGGTACAATTTTTATTATCTGACAGGTAATATACAAATATAAGCCTGATTAATAAGTATCTATTAAAAGGAGACTAGCTATGTTCTAATTGTTTTAATGCTTTGATTTATTTAATGTCAACAATGTTTTAAGAATTATTCTACTATTTCTACACTTCAATATGCACAGGTACATATATGTCCATACACGTAAGTACCTACATACACACAGGTGTACATCTAAAGACTTGGTCACATGTATTAGTTTCTTTTGTATTGCTATAATAAAATACCATGACCAAAGCAACAAATAGAGTGGAAGTTTTATTTAGGTGTACACTTCCAGAGGGCAAGAGAATGTAAGCCTTCATGCCAGAAAATCTAGACAGCAGGAAGGGGTAATAGTGGCAAGAACAGCTCATAACTGATGTCACAAACTGCAAGCTATAATTAGAGCAAGAATTAGGAATGACTTGACTTAATTTTTTTAAACTCTCAGAGACTGCTTCCATTGACCCATCTTCTCCAAAAAGGCCATAACTCTTAATCCTACCCAAACTGGGACACCACCTGGAAGCAAAGTATTTAAAACGATAGAGGACATGTCTCATTAAAGCACCACATCCCAGAAACCCTGAGAGAATGCTAAAGACTTTACATGAAGAAGTGAAAGAGATGAAATCCACACCTATCAGGTTGCAGAGGATATACATTAAATTACTCATGTTTTGTTTTCAAGTGTTAGGTTAATGATTCCTGATTTAATAGAACATATTTTGTGGATATTTTGTGCCTATATTCCCAGCATCTGTGGCATTTGGTCACAGTATTACAACAATCAAAGTGATCTACACGATGATGAACCATCAGAGAACAAAGTACACTAAACGAGCACTTAAGAGATGAATAAAAGAGGAGAAAGGAAGTAAGTGGAGGAGGGAGGCAAAGAAAGAAACCATGATAGGTAGATAGTTGGTGGGAGGGGCAAAAGTTGGGATGAGAGTCGTGGAATACACAAATATGAGGTTTGGAAGTGAAGCACAATGATGTTAGAGGTGGGTGCAGAAGAAGAGGAAAAAATGAGAAGACTTCATGAAGTGCAAATATGAGTTTCCAAAGGAAAAACAATCCAGGTGTCATGAATTTCTCTAATGATGCTTTAGGTTTCACTTGAAAATTGGACTGGGATAACATGGTTTGAGTACTGCCTTTCAAATTACCGAGAGAGTGGCTTTTCCCACAGTCTACATGTGAGGATCTATGCTCAATCACATTTGACTTTACCTCACGCTCTGCCTGTCATTAACATCTCACAGGAGACAAAAGGAAGGGTTTCCTCCTTTTGAATTTTGAAAGAAGCAAAACAAACAAAACAACAAAATCAGTCCTAACATCTCATCTGCATCCCTTTCTTACCCTGCAGTTCAGAACTAAGAGACAAGTCCGGTCCTTCTGACGAAGTGCTGAGATTGTGTGCCTGCATGGCCACACGTGTTTGTTTCAGCATCAATTTGTTATCCATGCTTTGTGTCGGGCATCACCATGAAGGTAGTCATTTATCTTGGTCAAATAACACAAGAGTTCATTCTTGATACTAAAAAAAGTAGAAATATTTTTGACAGGAACCTCAGAAGGAAAAACATATCCAAACCACAACAAGTAACTACAAGTGATAAGTTAACAAAATTAGTGGGGCTAATAATGACATATTTCTATATATTACCCTAACCAACAAATGGATGTTTGAGTACAAATTCTAGATATTTCAATTGTGAAGAACAGTCTTATTTTCTTTCAAATTAACAAGGAAACCAGCTATTTAGTGGTGTGAGCCAAAACTTCAGGTATTTTTTGCTTGACAGCAATCTCTCCCTATGAGTCCCATCATAATTAAAATGTTTATAACTCCGTTAATATTTTCTGCTGCTTTGAAGGATATTTGATGACACATTTCATTTTACCCCTGCAGCGTTAGATTGCATCTCTTAAGAATATGCACAACCTCCTGCATATTCAAAACACATTGCTCACATCCAATAAAATCATCAATAATTTCAAAATACAGTTTAATATTAGTTCATATTAAAATAGTCACAATCAGTCCCCAAATTTCTCACAAACTTTTAACAAGTATCTTTCATTTTTGTTTAATTGGATTATACCAGTTTTAAGTATTTTTATTTTATGTTTTTTATGATATTATTGTCATTATTATACAGAATTTTATTTTCCTCTGTCATTTGTTAAAATAAATTGGAAGACTAAACTTAATTACAGTGATCACTTTTTCTTTCAGATGGAATAATTTTATTATTTCTTCTGTAGGTGAGTAATTGTGACATAGAAGCCTGATCTTATTTATTTCTATATTTAACAATATTTTAAAAGGGGAAAATTTCAAGTAAAAAAAATTTTTTTTTGAAAGTACCTGGAGTTGAGTGTGTGAATGAGGTGGCGTTAGATTCTTGTGTCTTCTCTTAGCTCTTTTCCTTATTTTGGCTTAGCCTGTTCAACTTCAATGTGATAGTTTTTATCTTATTATATTTATTTTGTTATATTTTAAAAGTGAATGAATGAATGAATGAAAATGTAGCCAGTAGGGTAAAGTTTGATGACTGAACTGTCCCTTATACATGATGGGAGAGGTAAAATCAGTATTTTTCAATATAGCAACACTGGTTATATCAGCCACAAGAGAGAATGTCTCATGTTCAGGAGTAGTTGACCAAAGTATAAGGGAGTCCATAGTTGTGTTTGTGTGTGTGTGTGTGTGTGTGTGTGTGTTTGTATTTGGTCACAGTTTAGTGGTGTTTATGCTGTTGGGAGTTCCAGTTCTAAATGAGAAAAAAATAGTATTTTTTTTAAAAATCAAGTGATCATTTGAATAGTAAATTGTTGTTTGTCTTTTTAGCAATGTTTCTTTTAATCTCACTTATTTCTTAAAGATAACTTTGATACTAAAGAGTTCCAATAGTGAATGCATTCCCCCAATTCAAGACCCAGAACCAACACATTTTAAGGAGTTTATGCCTAAGGGTTAGAAAATTATTGAATAACATCAACTCATATACACTTATACCTGCAAGCAACACACAACATAACACAAACATAGCCACACATATACACACACATACACATGCATTTTTACCTATTATTTGCTGTCTCATGCACCAATGCTCAGTAAATTCCAGTTATAAATTTAAATATTACATACTCCATTAATGAAATTTTTGATTTGTAATTGTATCCATGTCCAAAGTTTATTTTTATCACATGGTGTTAATGGTACAAATACTATTTTAATTTCTTACCCTAAGAACTCAAACCAAAGTACTCCATCGATAACAGAGAATAGGGGAAAGCATGATAAAGAAAGTACAGCATGTACTACAAAGAATAGCATTTATCATAACTTTGTAAAGACTTCCATATTCTATACCCTTATTAATTGCATCTCCTCAAATAAGACTTTAGCCTGAGTTTCTAAAAACTAAGTTTGGACCTGAAAACAAAACAAAGTGATTTAAAGAAAAGCAATCAATACTAACACATAGTTGTATTATCTTGAGACAATTGGCATCAATGTGCTTGGAAGTTGGAATTATTCTGCAAATAATAAGAGTGCATTTTAGCTTCTTGTACTTTGAGCCCAAACATTTCCCTTGGCCAGAATGTATAATGATGTTTCCTCCAAACACTAATAATTAATTTAGCTTGCTCCCCATATAATTGTACAAGTCCCAGAGACTCAAACCAGAGTTTATTTGCCAGGAAGTAGATTGAATGCATTAACTCTGAAACACGGTTACGAATAGCTTACAGAGTCTAATTTATAACCAGCACAATCAATATTAAGTTACATCAACTTTAAACTTTTCCTTCCCATGTTCCCTCTTTTTAAATTTCTCCCCTGATACAATCTGCCAATGAAATTCTGTAAATTTTACTATTACGAATCCCCTACTCTAATGCAGACTTCTAAAACTTTAATCTCCTAATAAACTCTCTTTATTGTGACATCTTTAACATGCCTGAATTTATGGAGCTTTTTCTCATTAGGGCAGAATCACTTCTGAAAACATCAGGAAACTTATCTAAGCTAGTTTTCTTCCCACCTAATCTAATAAACTAATAAACTCATAAAATAGAGATTAGGATGATCAATGTTTGACAATGATTTGAATATGCCCATACTCACTCAATTATAAAATCAAGGCTCCCGGTAGGGATGGTTTGAGGTAGTGTAGCATTTAAGAGTTGGTACCTCATGAAAGAAGTGTCTTAAAATACCACCAATGGAATGCATCTCATAACTTAGGTATCTATGACTTATAGAACAGGAGTAGTCTTCAGTAGAGTGCTATGATGTAAGAGGTTCGGCCCCTTCACCTGAATCCCTCTTCACATATGTTGCTCAGCACACTCACACATGCTGACATGTATGATGCTGACTATGAGCAACTCAACAAAGCTGATCAGGTAGCAGCATCATGGTCTTTATCCATAAGAATTGTTAACCAAAAAAAAAAAAACTTGTTTTGTTTTTCCTGTTCATTCTAAAATATCAGCATCATGTATGTTGTCATAGCAACACAGATTACACAATGATCCTCAGGTTTAAGAATATTTATTTGTATTTACTTCTATATTTTGATTCTGCATCCCTACTGCAGCTTTTCCTCCCTCTTCTTCCCTTTTCTCCCAGATTCTCCCTCTCCCCTAATTCACTCCTTCTAGATTTCTTTTCAGAAAAGGTTCAATATCCCATAGATTTCATCCAGCTATGGTGTATAAAGTTACAGTGAGACAAGGCACCTCTTTTCCTATTAAGGATAGAGAAGGCAACTGGTAAGAAAAAAGTGTCCCCAAAGCAGTCAACAGAGTTAGAGATAGCCCCTGTTCCTACTGATAGGAATTCCACCAAAACACCACCTGTATAGTTGACATTTATATCTTCTCTATGTGTGGGCATAGAGTAAAAGGAAAATGTTAACGTATGTGTGATATGTGTGTTACTAACTACAATGCCAATGTTATGTCATCTCTTACCAGAAAAGATGCCTGCAGTATACTCTACCCAAACACATCATGACTAATTTCTTTGCTGATGGGTGTATTATTTTTATGTGTCTTCAGTAGCAAGTCTTATACTTAAGAAAATGACCTGAAATTCAGGTTGTTGTAGCTCATGCTTTGCAAGATTCCTAGTCTTTCTGTGAATAGAGTACTTTTCTCTTAGTTATTTTACTTCTTCGCCATCAGGCTAAGCACCCCAAACTGTTTCTAAATCAAATGTCAGTTTTCACTGTATTGCCTGAAGTCTACATTAAAATGACTATAAGGTTAACTGTGTATGACTTTGGAGTAAATGTTATAATAAACTTACTGCATAACCACAGGTGACAGGAGGATCAAATGGAACAGTGATATACATAAATAGGATTTTTTTTCTTTTACTGAAGTTACTAACTCCCAAATTGTATTATTAGTTCTTATCTAGAGCTGGTTGTCTCAAATACTTCTGATGGAAAATGAATCTAAATGTCTTTAAAATATATATATAAGTTAGGACCTTAATGTTATTTACTTTGTTTCCGTAAAAATTGTGGTATAAAGCACAAGACTTTCCCTAAAGCAAAACTGATAAATTTATTCTCTCTCTTTTGGTGTTCATCATTTTACCTTTGTGATTTCTAGATAATACCATGTTATTTCTAGAACAAAAGCACTAGGTTTATTATATGTTGTCTTTAGTGACTTTTATATTATAATGACTTTAAGGTGGAAAGATTTCCATTTTAACTTCTAAGAAATGTTCTGTAATTCCTAAAAACTATTTGGTTAAAATATTTTTAGTATAACATTAAAGACAAGACTGAAGCAGTTATATGTCAATTAGGGTGCAAGGTACTATGTCTGAGTTTGGAATGTGTTATCATTGCTTCTTATAATTGAGTATGATGTAAAACTAGGTCCACATATATATTTCAAATCAGGATTAAAGATATGTGATTTGCATATGAAGTGTCTGTTGTATGTTGTCAAGAGCACAATAACACAGGTTAAGTTAAAGAGAAAAAATGATTTCAGATTATGACTCTCAAGATACAAGGTCTATGTTGCATAATGGCATTTTTTCTGGCAGTATCCCAAAGTAGTATTAAATGTCATTGAGCAAAAGACAGGAAGCATAAGTGGATATGTAGGGCTTCTTTACCCTTAGTTTCTTATAAAGCCATCAGAATTCAGTCTTCCAGCATCTATTCTAATGCCCTTATTTAATGTAAATCACCTCTTAAAGACCTCACCTCTGAACATCATAGATTAAATTTGCACCCCTTCAAGCATTATAATGGCACTTAAATTTAATTAAGTCTTTTTCGGAGGTGTACTTATGTAATAGCCAAACCATAGCCATTTATCATGACACAGATATGTCATGCAATCAGTCAGGAATCAGAAGCTGAAGAATCACATCTTCAAGGTCAACTTGGGCTATACAGTGAGCTCTAGGCAAGCCCAAAGAGGATAGCTGTTTCAAAACTATAAAGCAAAACAGTTTAAAACTTAAGTTTCAGTGACATATCTTGCATACCTACATGGTTGCTGAAAGAGTTAGATTTTTATCAACAATGAAGTAAAGGCAGTTGTGTGACATGCTATGTCAAGCTCTATAGATGATTTATTCAGTTCAATTTGGTTGAAAGGCTTCTAAGAGAGGGATGAAAGATTTCAGAAGAATAGAAAAACTGGACAATGATAAATGACAACTTGCTTCTATCTTGTTACAATCCTTAGTAACTCTCAATTATATTTCAAAAGAAGGCAGATACAAAAGAATACAGATAACTCAAGCCTCCTCATTCAAAGCATGTATTACTTCATTTTAACACACCTAGAATGAGAACACATTCTCTGACATACACACCTTGATTTTCACCTTATCTTCAGTAATATTGCATATATCATTCAAATGAAGGACAATTTTGGCAATTCTTTAGATTAATATATAATAAACATTAAATGAACATTTAAAATATGTGATATATATATATATGTTGATTGAGTAATTATCTGTTGTACAGTGAACTCCAAGTTTGATCCCAACACACACACATGCACACACGTATGAATGCATGTGCTTGCATATGTGCGCATGCACACACACACACACACACACACACACACACACACTACACACACTTAAAGAAAAAGAGTCCATGGATTTGAGAGAAAGCATGGTGGTGTATATTAGAGAATATGGAAGGAAGAAAGGGAAGGGGAAAAGAGTTGTTAATATTAGGATGTCAATAAGTAAAAGAAAAGATTAAATACAAAAACACAGAAAGAAATAAACATTAAATATTAGCATGTGCCTCTAATACCAGTACTATTAGGTAGATATTAGGGTTCAGGTGAAAGAAGAGGGATAACATGTTTTGCACATAGAAGAAACTATGCAGTTTAGCAAAGATCAACTGTTAACCCCATCACTAGGTACCTTTCTGAAATTGAGATTTGTAAAAAGAAGAGGCTTGCTTAGTCCATATCTGTTTTCATTAATTTTGTTTGCTCTTGTGTTCTTGTTTATATTTAACATAAATCAATAATACCGATTTGGATATCATATTATGGAGAGTGATATATAATTTTGTCGCATTCCCCTGATACACAGTGAAAAGTATTTAATATCTGCAATACAGTTCATCCAGCAAAGCTGTTAGAGAACTCTTCATGTCAGCAGCTTCTTTGTCCATGTGTCAAATTTTGTGCAGAAGCTGTAATTCTGAATTTGCACATTTCTATTGTTGTCAGGAAAAGATAGCAAGCTGTATCTAAATTGTCTCATTTTGTTTCTTCTGCATGTTCATACAGTTTTAGAAATGTATGCATCGTGTGTTTTGTCTGCTATTTTTCTTGAGAAATTCGAACAAGAAAAATTAGTTTGCATCAGAAAAGTTGAGATTGTATAGCAAAAAAAAAACTTTGAGAAGTATGAGATGGAGCCACATCACATAGAAAAGTTTCAAATTTTGCTTTGTTTTCATCAGATTTTTTAAAAAGCTTTCTTTAATTGGTTCAATTGTTCATGCCTTGTTTAGGGAGCCATGTTGCTAAAACTTCATTGGTACAACATCTCTGGTCCTCTGGCTATTAAAACCTTTGATCCAAATTTTTTCCACCATGATCCCCAAGGAATAGATGCAGGAACTGTGTTATAGATATAAAGGTGGAGCTTGGAGCTCAAGTCATTTATGCCGCATATCAACTACTGGTGTCTTTCTTAAATCATTTCTGTTGCAAAATGGAGCTTCTTTGATAAGAGGTGAGGTATACACTTGTCTGGAAATAAGGGTTAGTATTTATAATACAGTTGAAAATTATGCTAGTTTAATGTAGTGACAGTCGTCAGTTCTCCCCATGGGATCCATGGCATTACCAAGGAAGTGAAGGATCTATTTGACAAGAACTTTAAGTCCTTGAAAAAAGAAATTGAGGAGGATACCAGAAAATGGAAGGATCTCCCTTGCTCTTGGATTAGGAGGATCAACATAGTAAAAATGGCAATTCTACCAAGGGCAATTTATAGATTCAATGCAATCCCCATTAAAATCCCATCGAAATTCTTCACAGATCTTGAGAGGACATTAATCAACTTTATATGGAAAAACAAAAAACCCAATATAGCCAAAACAATCTTATACAATACAGGAACTTCTGGAGGCATTACCATCCCTGACTTCAAACTCTATTACAGAGCTTCAGTATTGAAAACAGCTTGGTATTGGCATAAAAACAGAGAAGTCGATCAATGGAATAGAGTAGAAGACCAAGATTTTATCCCACAAACCTATGAACACCTGATTTTTGATAAAGGAGTTAAAAGTATTCAATGGAAGAAAGATAGCATCTTCAACAAATGGTGCTGGCAGAACTGGTTGTCAACCTATAGAAGAATGAAAATAGATCCATATCTATCACCATGCACAAAAATCAAGTCCAAATGGATTAAAGACCTCAATATCAGGCTGAACACACTGAACCTGATAGACGAGAAAGTGGGAAGTACTCTACAACATATGGGCACAGGAGACCACTTCCTACGCATATCCCCAGCAGCACAGACATTAAGGACAACATTGAATAAATGGGACCTCCTGAAACTGAGAAGCTTCTGTAAAGCAAAGGACACTGTCACCAAGACAAAAAGGCAACCCACTGACTGGGAGATCTTCACCAACCCTGCAACAGACAAAGGTCTGATCTCCAAAATATATAAAGAACTCAAGAAACTAGACTTTAAAATGCTAATTAACCCAATTAAAAAATGGGTCACTGAACTGAACAGAGAATTCTCAACAGAAGAAATTCAAATGGCCAAAAGACACTTAAGGTCATGCTCATCCTCCTTGGTGATCGGGGAAATGCAAATTAAAACAACTTTGAGATACCATCTTACACCTGTCAGAATGGCTAAAATCAAAAACACCAATGCTAGCCTTTGCTGGAGAGGTTGTGGAGCAAGGGGCACACTCATCCATTGCTGGTGGAAATGCAAACTTGTGCAACCACTTTGAAAATCAGTGTGGCGATTTCTCAGGAAATTCGGGATCAACCTACCCCAAGATCCAGTAATAGCACTCTTGGGAATATACCCAAGAGATGCCCTATCATATGACAAAAGCGTTTGTTCAACTATGTTCATAGCAGCATTATTTGTAATAGCCAGAACCTGGAAACAACCTAGATGCCCTTCAATGGAAGAATGGATGAAGAAAGTGTGGAATATATACATATTAGAGTACTACTCAGTGGTAAAAAACAATGACTTCGCGAATTTTGCATGCAAATGGATGGAAATAGAAAACTCTATCCTGAGTGAGGTATCCCTGTCCCAAAAAGATGAACATGTGATGTACTCACTCATAATTGGTTTCTAGCCATAAATAAAGGACATTGAGCATATAATTTGTGATCCTAGAGAAGCTAAATAAGCAGGTGAACCCAAAGAAAAACATATAGTCATCTGCCTGGATATGGGAAGTAGACAAGATTGCAGGGCAAAACCTGGGAACTTGGCGTGAGGTGGCATGGGGCTAAGGGTAATGGGGTGAGAAACGTGAAAAGGGGAGAATGGGGGAGCTTGGGGGAATGGGATGGTTGGGATAAAGGAAGGGTAGACACGGGAGCAGAGAAATATATATCCTAATTAAGGGAGCCATCTTAGGGTTGACAAGACACTGAACTCTAGAGGGGCTCGCAGGTGTCCAGGGAGATGTCCCCAGCTAGTACCTTGAGCAACTGAGGAGAGGGAACCTGAAATGACCCTATCCTATAGCCATACTGATGAATATCTTGCATATCACCTTAGAACCTTCATCTGGCGATGGATCGACATAGAGACAGAGACCCACATTAGAGCACCGGACTGAGCTCTTAAGATCCAAATGAGGAGCAGAAGGAGGGAGAACATGAGCAAGGAAGTCAGGACCACGAGGGGTGCACCCACCCACTGTGACAGTGGAACTGATCTATTGGGAGTTCACCAAGGCCAGCGGGACTGGGACTGAATAAGCATGGGATGAAACCGGATTTTCTGAACGTGGCAGACAATGAAGGCTGATGAGAAGCCAAGGACAATGGCACTAGGTTTTGATCCTAATACATGAACTGGCTCTGTGGGAGCCTAGCCTGTTTGGATGCTCACCTTCCTGGTCCTGGATAGAAGTGGGAGGACCTTGAACTTCCTGCAGGGCAAGGAATCTGGACTGCTCTTCATTCTCGAGAGGGAGGGGGAATGGAGTGGGGGAGGGGGGGAGTGGGAGAGTGGGGGGAGGGGGCGATGTGTGCGAGGAGGGGGAGGGAAATGGGAAATTTTTTTGCAACAACTAAAAAAAAAAAGATGTCTTTATCACAGCCCTCCTAGCAGGGCTCAGGAATCTGTGTAGAAGAAGGGGTGGGAAGATTGTTAGAGCCAGAGATGATGAGTTATTTTAAGGAAATAGCATTTGCAGACATAAATAAGGCTGATGCACTTATGAACTCATGGGAACTGTGATAGCATACACAAGACTTGAAAAAGCTTCCAAATTTACACAAAATCTAAGAAAAGAGGAGTGGAAGTTGCCACAAAGCGTATCCCCTAGGTAAGAAGTTGGGAGAAGGAAACTCAAAACTCAATTTTCTTCAATGGAATGACATGGAGTTCATCAACAGCAAGCACTCCAGGCTGGCCTCAGTGTCAGGAGAAGTTGGCCAAGGCGAATCAGAATCAATAGCTTTACTTTTTGTTTTGTTTTGTCAAATTAATTTATTTTCCCTTACAATCACAGTTTCCCCTCTCTTGTCTCCTCCTTTCCCTCCCCCATCCTCCCCTCCATCACCCACACGCCTAATCTATTCCTCTGTTTCTGCTCAGAAAGGGGCAGGCCTCCCATGTTCCTATTTTTTTCTGTTTTCTCTGTTTTTAAGAGAAGCATTATGCCAGGTGAGTAGGGAAGAGGGGAGAAACTGAAAGAATGTGTGTGATGAGATAGGGTATGATAAAAATATACTGTATAATGCCTGAAATTGTCAAAGAGTAAATAAATCTAAAAAAAAAAACGTGTTTTGAAACCCTCAGATCCATTTATGAAATCAGTCGTTGATTGTCTCATATGTCACTCACTTTACCTCATTGATTATCCAGAACAAACAAATTAAAGTACCGTTTTTTTCAAAATGATGATTATTTGAAAATTATAAGTAACAGGCCATTTCTTAAGACAAATGCGGCTGACTACATAATACACTCTGTATTCTTTTAGCTTCTGAATTTTACCTTCAATAAACCTGATATTGAAGGACAAAATTAATTGCCCAAAATTTAGGAATATATCCAGGATTTTATTAAAACATAAATATGTTAAGTCACTTTTTTGTTTTGCATACTGATTTTTTTTAAATGATCAGTTTTGTGTTTACAGAAGGCAAATAGTATAGATTTTAGAAACACTCTTACCCACAATAGCTCATACATCATCATGGCCAAGGCAGTTCAGCAGAGCGGGAACATTACTTAACACTGATAATCTGACATGTATATATCAAAGTCATCTAAGATACAAAATGTAATTTAAGATTCATTTTTCTCTGTTGACGTTTAACAAAAAAAATGCATTTTCATGCAACCTTAAAATAAGTATGTTAAGTACACTATAAATCAAGACCTTTATTTTTCTTCTATTTGGAAGCCAATTTTATTTATCATTTTTAACAATACAATCCTGAATGTAGTTTACAAGATTACATTAGCAATAGTATGTGTGGAATTTTCTTCTATGCAGAATTGCATTGATAATCCAGTCTTTAGATATGTTCTAATTTGTATCTGTTAAGAGTCACAAACGAATCATTGCATCATCCTGCATTCAATGGTGTTTTCTTGTATTGTCTTTGTTGGAACAGAGTGAACATTTTTAATTTTTCCAACAGAAAACTAAGAGATAATTAGTTCATGTTAATTGAAATTGTGCCTTGATTTTGAAAATTATTTTAGAACAATTAAACTAATATATAAACACTGCTGTCTGATAATATAGCTCTTGCTTGCTCACTGAGTAGAGAAAAGGATGAGGCAAGAAGATGGAGCATTTGAGGCCATAGTGTCTATATAGTAAGAACATACCTCAAAAGGAAATAAAATAGTTAATTATGTATTACTCACTGCTGTTATTAAAATCTATTCATAATTATATTATCATAATATATTATACTAACATTTATTATAAAATTTACATAAGTAAATATTGTGAACATTTACTTGTAATTATATTATTTACTTCCTCCATCTAAAACAAAGTATTAACTTTCAAAATATTTTAACTTTTATAAGAATGTCTTTTTTCTCTAATGGTTCTCTGTTTAGAAGTAAAAAGTTTATTTATCCTTCATAATCAAGTTTAATTGTTTGCTCTAAATGAAACATAATAGACTGCTATTTCATTGATTTCCCATTAGGCCCTTTACATACATTTTACATTGCATATTTTGGTAATGTCTTATATGTTTGTACTTTTTATCCATAACATGCTAATCATTATCAAAAAGTGTTCTGTCGGGAGGAGTAAAATTGATTGATTTGTTCATTGACAAGTAAAAATTTTCCAATCCTCTGCCTTGTTAGTATTCTTTTCTTCACATAAAAGCAAAACTTTTTGTGAAACTAAATTGAACAAAAAACATTGAAACTGTGTTTATTTATTTATATGAAGAGGAAGCTATCTTAAATATTGAGTCATTTTCATATGTGCATCTGAAATAGTCTCTCATTAATATTCTAATGAAAGATATTTTTCCTCAATCATAGATTGATGAATAATTATTAAAATAAAATGATAAGGACAAAATTAAATGGGTAATATACTGCATAGTATTATTAATGTAGTTTTTTTATAAAGCTTATATAATAATGGAACAAATTAAATTATTAGCAGTGCATGATGGTACATTCTTACAATCCAAGTACTCAGGAGACTAAGAAAGATTTTATGTGTCACAGTTAGTAAGAGCTGCATTTTAGTCTTTGTTTCAAAAATTAATTAATTAAGTTATTTAAATTATTATTTTATAATGATATTATTTTCTTTAAAAGAAGATTTATTCTTATTTAACCATACAGCTTCTTCATTGTCAAAGGTTAGGTCACACATCTATAAAGTCTGGCATTTCTTTTCATGTTGAAATTTTTGAAGAGCTACTTGCTAGAATCCCATGAGTTATGCATTATTAAGATGTAACTGACACTCTCCAAGGACAAGTAAAAATGAAATGCAATAAATTATAGTTGTAAGGGATATAGCTTTAATTATTTATTATTATGATGAAACTCAGCATTTCTATCTTTAAATCACAGAGCAACTGAACATACAGAACTTTCCCAGTGGACTTCAGTTTAATTCCCTCAAATGGTTTGTAAATGTAAAGGCAATAAAATGGTGTTGGTTATATTGTAATCTTTTTAATAAACTGAGTGCTACCAAATGTGAATTAGCATTTGTAGTCATCATGTACTTTTGGTTTTAAAAAGAAATATAGGTTGAAGATAGAGTTTCATGGCATAGCATTTATTCAGACATAATGAAAATAGATTCCAAGACAAGAAAACACAGTATTTGAATTTTACTTATCCAATTTTTATAATATAGTTTTGTAAATGTAAGCCTGACTACAATTTTTCCTTGAGCATTACTACAATTTTTCCTAAATACAACTCTATTTGCCATAAGATAGCCTATATTAAATCATTAATTTCACATTTTATGTTGAGAAAATACAGATTTAGTGTTCTATTTATTGATTTACATGGTCACTTAGATAATGTAATACAATATCAGTGGTTTAGAACACAACTAAATAAGTTACACATTTTGTAATGTTGATTTGGCCATTTATGACATTTATTCTCACTGAAAAATAACTTCCTGATTATTAACGCTGTTTTTTTTTAATCTTACAACTTTGCTGAATTCTTTTTCAGCTCCAGGAGTTCATTTATACCTGTCTGTCAATCTGCCTTTATCTATTCATCTATCTATCATTTATTTATCACCTATTTATCTGTATGTTTATCTATCTATCTATCTATCTATCTATCTATCTATCTATCTATCCATCTATCTTCATGCCGTTCTGAAACAGTGATGTTTGACTTCTACCTTTCCAATATGAAGACTATTTATTCCTTTCTCTGCCCTAATAACTCTTTCAGGACCGCTGTTATGAAGCTAGAGAGAAATGTTGAAGCTAAGCATCCTTGTTTTGTAACAGAAAATTGTCTCAGTTACTTCTGTATTCCTATGATAAGGTACCATGACAAAGACACCTTAGAGAAGAAGGAATTTAATTGATAGCACACAGTTTCAAAGGTTTAAAATCTATTACCACTGAGGCAGGAAGCATGGCAGCTGATAGATGAGCATGTCCCTGGAGCATTAGCTGAAAGCTTACATCTTAACCTACAGTCACCAGATACAGAGAGTTACTAGGATTCACATGAGATTCTGAAACCTCAGCACCTACTCACAGTGACACAACAACTCTAACAAGGCTACACCTCTTAATGCTATCTGAACAGTTTCACCAACTGGGAATCAAGCATTCAAGTATGGGGCCTTTCTCATTCAAGTTACCAAAATTATATGAGAATATTTATTAATTTTCTCTTTCACTAAGAAATTTAAGGTTTTATTTTAATCATAGCCTTTGTAGTATTGAAGAACTTTGTTTCTATAACACATCTTTCAAGGTATTTATCAATAAAGGATATGGATTTTATTAACTACCTTTCTTGAATTATAGAGATAATCATGTTTTGTCTCTCAATGCATCAATATTACTTAAAAAGTTCATGGATGGTCCTATGGATGGATATCAACTTGATTGTTGTAAATGATATTTTATGTGTACTGTTGGATTAGGTTTGCTAATACATTGTTGACCTTTTTTTTGCTTTTAGTATTTGTGTTCATCAGGATATTGTACTATGGACTTCTTATTTTTAGTCCTGGTAGGTTTTTGTCAACTTGACACAGGTACAATGATGTGGGAAGAAGAATATACATTAAAAATGATTTCATCAGATCTGCTTAATTGACAATTGATGTGGGAAGATCCAATGCACAAGGAGTGATTCCACCTGGAGTAAGAGACCGTGGGTGCTATGGGAGGCAGGTGGAGCAAGCCATTGAGAGCAAGGTATTTAGTAGCATTCATTTCTGACCACTACTTCAGCTCCTTTCTTGAATCATTTGCTTGGTTTCCCTCCATAATGGTCTCTCACCTATAAGATGTGATAAACTCCTTCTCCCCAAAACTTTTTTTTTTTTTTTGGTCTTTACCATGGCAATAAAAACCAAGCTAGGACACTGTTAAGCTCCGTTGCAATGTTGATAATAAGATATCCTGGTCTTCCATACTGTCCAATAAAATTATGTCCCTTTAAATATATACAATAATTATAAACAAAATAGTAATAGCTATTTTTAAAGGATGTAATAGAGTACTGAAGCCACCAGACATTGATTTTTTATGAATAATAACTTATGACTAATTCTGAATTGTTATTCATTTTATGCCCTTGAAGTGTTGTACTATTTCAATATCCATCTTGGAAAAATAGGCAATATATGTCCCATTTTTTCTAGAAAAAAATACTAATGGTACATCTCACAGAACTATAAAAGAAATTGAGAATTTGTTTGATAAAAAGAACACAAAATATTACCAACCAAATAAATTATTTGCCCCCAAAATATAGAAGGAAATATTGGCCAACCAGACTTAAATATGCACTGAATATAATATTTTAATTTATATTATTTATTTTACATGTAGAGAGTAAATAGTCAACACCCATGTGTGAATGTTCTTGCCTTCCTAGTGTGACTCCTATAAATGAAACTCAGGCTACCAAGCACCTATGTCCATGAAGGTTCACCTACAGCTAACTTTCAGTCAAAGTACTAAAACCACACATTGAATGGGCAACATCTTGCCAGCCCTATTTCTTTTCTTCTTTTTTTCCCCTTCTAAAGGCAGATCTCACATTGTCCCATGAATGCCCTGCAACTCACTCCATAAATCAGTTAGAAGTGGTGGCAATCCTCTCATGTCACTGTTTCAAGGGTGAGGAGCTGAAGCAAGCATATGCCATCTCTCTTAGTTAATGCTGAAAATTTATAGTCAAAGCAACACAGTGCTGATATAAAATTAGGCACATAAACCTAGAAGTGGTCCAACACTTTTATAGCCAATATATTTTAAATGTAAGTGCTGAGATCGCACATTGAAGAATGACAACATTTTCAATAAAGGGTATCGGGACCATTGTACACCAATATGCAGAGGAATAAACATAGATTGCAACTTCTCACAAGATTGAAATCAACTGGAAGAAATTATAAAACTATTTTGGGTCATTGGAACAGACAGCATTCTTCAGTAAACTTTAAAAAATAAATAAAATGGAACAAACAACCCCCACCAAAAAATGAAAATCCACTTGAAGCTAAAGCAAAAATAGAAAACTGGCATTGAAGTAAGCAAATTGTTTCTTTGTTTAAAAGGTAACAATTAACACATTAAAGGAAATATTTGAAAACCACAGATCAGACAAGGAACTGATACCCTGAATATGAAAAAGTACTCGAAGAACCCAAGAGAAAAAAAATATTAGAAATAAGAAATAAATGATTATAAAATAATAACTGCAATAAATGTAAAAGGTTAATGTGAAAATATTCAGTATCACTAATTATAGTGATGTTACTCAAAATCCCAAACAGAGATTCCAGTTAGAATTTCTACACTCAAAATTATAAATGTTGGAGAGATGGCTTAACAGTTAAAAACACTGACTACTCTCACAGACAACCAGGTTTGTGTCTTAGCCTCCACAAGGTGACTCAAAAATCATCTGTAACTTCAGTTCCAGGATCTGTAATGGTTTCTTCTGACCTCTGTGGGAATGCATACAAGGCATACACATACATGTAGGAAAAACACTTATAAAACAATTCAATCTTAAAAAGACCATGAAAATATTAGAATATCCCAGACTATTGTTGGGTATATAAAACATTGTTACTATTATGGAAAAACAATATGCATTTTCTTTCAAAATTAGACATAGATTTGACATATGATTGAGTGATCTGAACACTCAGTATATAGTCAAAGGAAACCAAACTATTATACTGAAAAGACATTAGTACAATGAAGTTTATTACCAGCACTAGTCATAGTAGACAAGTAACAAAAATGGCCCAGTGCCTAGCAGCTGGTAAAAGGATAAGAGTGGCGTGTTACTTATATATTGAAATAATATTCTGTCACTAAGAATAATAGAATCTTGACAATTGTGACAACTTGTGTGGAACTTGAGAATATTGTAACATGAAATATGCAGGCTCAGAAATATTACTGCATGTTATTCACATATAATATCTAAAGTTTGAGAACTCTAACACTTGAGTTTACAATAGTAGAAGGCAGAGGGTGAGGTAATTGGGTGAAAAGGAGAGGGATTGCAATAAGATGATCTTAAATACAATGTAAGAATAAGAAAAGAAGGGCTGGAGAGATGGCTCAGAGGTTAAGAGCACTGACTGCTCTTCCGGAGGTCCTGAGCTCAATTCCCAGCAACCACATGGTGGCTTACAGCCATCTGTAATGAGATCTGATGCCCTCTCCTGGCCTGCAGGCATACATGGAGGCTGAACACTGTGTACATAATAAATAAATCTAAAAAAAAAAGAATAAGAAAAGAGACATAGCTCCAATGTTATATTGCACATTGAAATGACCACATAATGATAATCTATTTCTTATTTCCAAGATAAAAGAAAAAAAACATAGAAGAATTTTGATTATTTTGACAACAAATAAATATCATAATATTTATTTCTTTCTCTGGTTGAAATATTGTAAAATGTATAAATTTAAGAAAGCATTATTTTATACTATTCTTCAAGTATGTACAGTTTTCTTATGTGACAATTAAAGAAATTTAAATTGTGGGTTTGGACTTATATATATATATGATATAAAATTTTATCTCAATTAGAACTGATAAATAATAAATTCCAACTTCATTCATGACCTTCCTAATATTTTTGTATGGTCTTAACACAGAGGAAACTTATCTTTGAAAAAATATGCAATGAGAAAATAGAATAAAGTTACCTAAAATTTGGCAATCTATACCTGATTATCTCATAAGCAACTTTTCTGTGAACAAAAGGTAAGTCATTGAATGTTATACTAATCTTGTGGGTTTTAAATATATATAATTTTAGTCTGTTTTAACAGGCTCCTTTCTAGAGCAAGAAAAAAACCCTAGCCTTTCTTCAAGAGACTTAAGATCCTACCTACCACCACCCTCAGGTCCTGAGGTGCTGCATTCAGCCTCTCTACCCATTCATATCTTCCACACCCTTCTTCAGATTCTAGCCTGTTGAGTCTCCCTGGTCCTATACATACCCTGTCCAACCTGATAATCTAGCTCAAGCCTAACACCTAATGCCCAGTCCTAGTTTGAGCACTCCTGTCTGAGCTGCTACCAATCTTTAGACCTCAGCCAGGCCCTTTTTAATTGACAACCCATTGCACAGGTACCTCTGATGCCAAATCCAATTGTTCCAGAGTCAGATCTACTTCATTTTCCATACTCAAAACATGAATCACATCCTGTAACCTGTCTAGTAGCACCTGTCTAGCAAACTTCATTACATCAAACCTTCCTATTTATTTTCTCTTCTTCCTCAAAATGCTTTATCTATATAAGAGTTAAGGAACTAGCAAAAGATGTCCACATGCTAAGATCTTATTACAAATATATAATCTAGAATATCAAAGAGAGCATCTTCTCTCCAAAGCCTACTGGTTCTATAGGAATAGGAATGTTTCTCACTAAGAATCACCTGGATGAACTCCAGGATATAGAATTTAAAGAGACATAAGCTTCATCACCTATCTCAAGGAGTTTGAAGAAGACATAAAGAAATAGCTCATTAAAATTAAGGAGAAATGGTACAAGGAGAATAAACAACTCGGTGATATTAACAAAACACAAAATAAGGCTAGGAGAAATGATTAAGACTATAAAGGGCTTGAGAATGGAGCTAGAAACATTGAGGAGGACTCAACTGAAATGAAGAAGAAATCAAAAGGGAAGCCCTGCATCTAGAAAGTGCAAGGGAAAACCTTGCAAGTACAATGAACCTAGCAGAAAACATAGAGGATCAGGAGTCAAAGAGGAGGATCTGAATCTAATAACCAAGGGATTTAAAAACTAAAAATAAACATAGGAAATGAACACTCAGGAATTGTGGGTGTCATGAAAGGGTGAAAACTTACAAGTATAGGCACAGATGAGGGTGAAGAATCCCAAGGCAATTGCTTAGATCCGATATTCAAAAAGATCATAGAAGAAAAATTCTCCAAATTAATGAAAGACATACTCAAACAGGTACAAATATCAGATGTAATGTCGCATAGACAAGATCATAAAAGAAAATACCTCCATCATATTAAAAGTTAATATACCAAGTATATATAACAAATGAAGTATATTGAAAGTTACAAAATAACAGCCAAGTCACATATAAAAGAAAAATCATTAAACATTTGATATCATAATATGAACTTTGAAAGCTAGAAATACATTCTAAGTCCTAAAAGATGATATCAACTACCCTGCACTCATATACTCATTACAAGTATCAGTCATACTTAAAGGAGAAAAAACAATTTCCTGTGATATAAACAGCTTGAAAATGATATGCAGCCAACCAAACCTAAATGAAACTTTGAGCCAATACTTCCAGTTGTAGAAAGGAAGAAGCATAGCAGAGAGACCATGGAAGAAAAATATAAAGCCTTAACTAAAAAAGCACAAAGTATTAGGGAGAGAAAATTAACAAAAATAAAAACACAAGGATCACAAACACACACATTTGAGCAATAACTTGAAGTAACAGTGCCCTCTACTCCCCAATCAAAAGGCACTGACTGATCAAACAGATCAGGAATTAAAATCTGTGTATCTCTTGACTTCAGGAAACATATCTTGGGGCTGGAGAGATGGCTCAGAGGTTAAGAGCATTGCCTGCTCTTCAAAGGTCCTGAGTTCAATTCCCAGCAACCACACGGTGGCTCACAACCATCTGTAATGGGGTCTGGTGCCCTCTTCTGGCCATACACACAAATAGAATATTGTATACATAATAAATAAATAAATATAAAAAAGAAACATATCTTAGCTAAAAACATAAATATTGCTTTGAGTGAAAGAATTGATAAAGCATGTCAATAAAATGGGACCAGGCTGTGACAGCCATTGTTATACTGATAGTTGCCAAAACAGACTTCAAACTGAAATGAAAAGAAATAAAGTTAGCCTAAAAGGCATTACTACCCTAAAGCTACATGTACAAAACTTTGAGAAGCCCAAATATATAAAATTAAACAAAATCAAGTAAAACTACTTCTAAATTTAGAGATACAGAATATCATCATTTAATTAAAATTATGTGATATCTATATCCCATTTTCTCCAATAGACACATTTTCTAGAAAAAAAATAAATAGAAGAAGATCAGAATTAATTGGCATCATACATCAAATGGATTCAACAGATGTTGACAGAATATTTCGAAAGACACCAAGGAACAAACACATTCTACTTGGCATCACATAGATCAATCCTAAGAATTAAAAACAAATGCTTACAGCATTAAAAATTGAAGTAACTATTTTTATCATATCTTACAATAAAACTTAAAATTTGCCATAGAAATTCTAGTAAATATAAAAACTTACTAGAAAAATTATTCTTTCAACAATTTCATCTCCAAAAATTACTCTTGTTTTTCTGAACTGCTTCTGTTACAAACATTTCATTTCCTAATATATATATATATATATATATATATAATATACCTTACACTATTATCACATTTATCATATTTTATATGACTGAACCATTGCCTTAATCTGTCTACTGTTATGCTTTAAGTGATCCTCCAAATGTTGTAATGATAATGGATCAGGGTCCAGGACAAAGTGATGTTGATGCTGGAGAAGCCATTAAGAGGTTGGCCTCAGTGCCATTTAATCCAGTCACTCTTGCAAGGAATGTGAAAACTTCTCTCACTTCCTTTCTTTTTATTCCTGAACACCATGAATTGGACAGTGTTATTATTTTGATGAGCATGATACCTCAGTGTTCAGTTTTTCCAGAAGTCTAAAGTAATGGACCCAGTGAACTATTATTCATATAATTTCTGAAACAATCCATCATTTTTTTTCACAATTTAGGTTTATTCTCTTTAGTACTTTTTCAGAGCAATGGAAGTCTGTGCAATGTATTTATGTTTAGAGGCTAATAAAATCGTAGGTATGAAACACAAAAATTTTTGCTGATAATTACATTTTGAAAATCTCAAAATTGCATTTAATTTTCGTAAATTCTTTTAACAAGCTCTAGTATCTGAATGAAGAAACTAAAATTTCAGAGTCTATGCATTCCTGAAAGTGGTTGACAACATCAATCATATATAGTAATGAGCTGATATTTCCAATCAGTGCTCCAAAATGAAGAAACCATATCTATATTAGAAATATTTACCAATTTGAATAATCAAGAACATGTTGTATTTTATTGATACATATATTTAAGTGCAATGACTTTTCTGTAGCTTTTTCCTTAATTCTTTGGAGGGCCCACTCCCGGAAAATAACTCACAGAATTATTCTTTCTTATGAATGCCCAACCTTAACTTAGCCTGTTTCTAAGCAGCTTTTCTTAAATTATCCAATCTATCCTTTGCCTTTGGGCTTTTATATTTTTCTATTCTACATACCTTTCTTTACCTCTTACTCTGTGGCTTTCTGTGCAGTTGGGTGCCTGGCCCCTGATGTTCTCTTCTTGTTTTCCTTCTCTCACTCCTCCATTTTCTCTTCCCCAATTTCTCCTCCTACTTATTCTCTCTGCTCCAAGCCCCACATATCCTCGCTCCTGCCATGCTATTGGCCATTCAGCTCCTTAATAGATCAATCAATTCTTGCAGACAGGAAGAGTAACACAGCTTCACAGTTAAACAAATACAACATAAAATAATGCAAAAACATCCTTGCATCATTAAACAAATGTTCCACAGAATAAAGAAATATAGCACATCTTCAACCAATGTTCCACATATTCAATGTAAAAAATTACATTTCCATATCATAAGTAAGTTAGTACTAATGAATTTCTATAAAGTGATAATTAGCACCAAGTACCTATAGTTTGCCAGATTAGTTAAATATAAAAATTAGTGAAATCATTTATTTAGAAGATCAGAAAAGTATCATAATCAAAAAGAATAATAAAGTTTGTATTTAACTACTTAGCTCAAGCAATCAATATTCATGCCAAAGCATGCATTCAAGTGTTAGCAGAATGAAGATAAAACAGTCAAAGTAAGTTGCCAAGAAAAGAGTCAGAGAGAAAATTAATTTTTCTTGCAGAGGAATCACACAGTATGAAGTGCATAAGGAAAACATATTAAACATGACACTCCTTTGACTCCCTTACATTGGCCCCCTAGTGGAAAACATCCTTATTTTATGTATAAATATGTAAATATTATGTAAATTTGTTGATGTACCATGTAAGTATTTAAGATTACATTGCATGTTGTAGTTTAAATTGTTATGAATTGGATGTATTTTATTCTTTTAATTTTTTTAAAAAATTCTATAATATACTGTATTCTAACCATATAGGTGTGATAATGTATGAAATAGAATGTATATGTATATATTAATATATATTTATATATTCAGCAAATTACTGCTTTGTGAAAAGAAAATATGATCTTGGAAGTAGTAACTGAACTTAATAATTAGAGCTCTGTATTCTTTTTATACCACTCCATTGAATTTAATTTTATTATTGATGTTGCAGATGGTTTATTTTCCAAGATAGAGTTTCATTAGGTAGCCAAAGCTGTTGTGAAAATTTAGTGAGGATACAGATACTTTTATACCAGTAAATAATAGCAGTATTTGTTTCTTCTACTCATTAAATGCATTACTTACGGTATTGTTTGTTATAACCTGAACATGTACTTGAATTTCTGAAATTCTCAGGCACATTTTCTTTTTTTTAAGGCTAAAATATTTATTAGAGGAGAGAGGGAGAGAGGGAGAGAGGGAGAGAGAGAGAGAGAGAGAGAGAGAGAGAGAGAGAGAGAGAGAGAGAAGAAAAAGAAGAGAGAGAGAGAAAGAGAGACAGAGAGACGCGTGCACACGCCAAGGGGACAGACACAGGCACATTTTCTTATTCACTATTTAATTTTATGAAAACACAGGTTTGGAGGAAGAGGAATAGAAAATAACTTAGCCTTTAATTGGCATCAATTCCTGCCCTGTGAATATGTATACTGCTGTACCAGGCTTTGGTTTATAACTATATATGGTGCTCATCTTCACTTCTGTACCCCTGCCTCTCAAGTCTGCTTCTCACTTTGTTCAATATAATGCTACTGTCCCCTAGACTGGAATTTACTTTCTTCTCATTTTTATCTTACTGACCTAAGGTTCTCTTTCATGGCTCACTGTTGCAAGGAGGGACCACTTGTTTGTACTAGCTGCCCAGAACCAAAATAACCACACATAAACTATATTAATTAAAACACTGCTTGGCCCATTAGCTATAGCTTCTTATTGGCTAACTCTTACATCTTAACCCACTTCTATTAATCTGTGTGTCACTACGAGGTCGTGGCCTACCAGCAAAGTTTCAGCATTTCTACCTCTGGTTGTGGATCCATGGTGTCTTTCTCCCAGCATTCAGTCCAGTCCTTCCCGCCTACATAAGTTTTGCCCTATCAACAGACCCAGGCAGTTTCATTATTCATTAATGGTAATTACAGCACACAGAGGGGACTCCCACATCAGTTCACTGGAATGTACATTCTAGGGAAGATCTTCCATTATATCCCTTACATTGCCTAATGGTTTTATGGGCTCTCAATCCTATACCTATCCCCATAGGGGCATTGCCCTAATATTTGGATTACTTGCCCATTAAGGTTGATGATTCTCTCACTTATAATATCCCACTGCAAGCAAAAATAGCATTGACTGAACTGATTACTTGAGCAGATATTTTGAGGTACTTATCTTGTGATGAAACTATGCTTTTGAAAGATAAAGATAAAACATAAAGGAGCCCTTTATTGTCACTGTCCTCAAAGTGATTAAAGGTCTCAGCTCAGGTTGTTATATTCTTGGAAGACTATACTTTGTAAATTTTACTATACCTTGTAAATTTTCTGTGCCTTGTCACAGAAGTATAATTCTATTATATAGCCTCTATTTTTCACTTTAAATACTTTTGTTAAGTATATATGTATATCTTTGTGTGGCGAGCGCACATGACTTTAGTGCCTGTGGAGGCTGAATGAGGGTGTTATATCTACTGGAGTTAACAGAGGTAAGGCTGTCAAGCAAGAATACTGAGAATTGAAATTTGGACCTCTGCAAGAGCAGTATGTACTTTTCACTTCTGAGTAATCTCTCCAGTTCCTTCTAGCAAAGACTCAGAACTGATTTATTTAGACTTAACAATTCTTATCCTGCATCACTAAGCTGTAGAGAGAGAAGGGCTCTGGCAACTGCTGTCATTAAACAGCTGTTCAAGAATGTCTGTTCATATGTTGGATTCCGGAAGACCAATTTTACTCAGGAGTTTAACAAAACACACAATTTGAATGAGTCATAAATCTTCCTCATATAGCAGCCTGACTAAAGAAGGATGCCACACTTCATGAATCATCTTCACCTTATCCTATTGCAGGGTCTTATGAAAGGGTACAGTGGGTAATAGCAAAACTAGAGATCCGAGTTTAGTCTCTGGGACTCCCAGGCTCTCACAAGTTAGACTCCAGCCTGTATATGCATGAGGTGATGTATTCAAACACATGTAAACAAGCAGGCACGTGATCTATATCTCATATACATAGAGATACAAATGAAAACACAAAGTAAATAAATAAATACATATATAATAGACAAATAAATAAACAAATAAATACCAAATACAACTATAATAAAAGTTTTCTTTTTTTTTTAGTAATTGAGAACAGAAAAAGAACACTAACAGCTATGACGCTTTCACTATTGGTCAGAGATTGTCTAAAAATGTTTTATTGAATGGGATGCATCTTTCTTGTATCATCTAAATTTTCCTGATAGACATCTTTCTTTAGTTATTTTCATCTAAAGGACCATTGTTAAACTCAGACAACAGCATCTTGCTTACATTGAATGTCAAGTCCTTGTTGTGTGTTTGTCAAGATTCTGAACGGCTGCTATCATATTGGGAATCAGTACTTCAGTCCTAGCCAAGAGGTACTCATGTAACATAAGATAAAGAAAATTTCTGCATATATTTTGTGATGAACTTTAAATTATTGTAATATTAAAAAATAGTATCAGGTGGTATTTCTGTTGTTTGTTTTCGATTATGACCCATGCCTGCAAGCTAGGATGAATTTGAGAAAAATGCAAATTGTGATGGAAAACTATTATGCAGAATGAAGATCACCACACCTGTTTAACTGCAGCAATGATTCTTAGCATCGTGTGCCCTATAAGCACTAGCCATGGGCAATATTCATTTCATAAGTCATTCAAACAGCTTCTGAAATCAGAAGGTCTCTCTTGCCCATTTTTCTAACCCTGTGGAAATATTGCTATGCATGTCATCCTTTATGAAAGATATAATTAAGAAAATATTCACATTTTATAAAATCTGAAGTTCATTAGGAGGAGGTAGAGATGGTGATGGAGGACATTTTGAAAAGAAATACAAGGTTTCAAATAGGTTTGAAAGTGAATATGAACTTATAATGAAAATGAGGGACAAAATGATTGAATGTGTTTGAGATAACTCACAAGAAAAAGGAATATTACAAAATTACAGGTATGTATGTCTGGAGGTGGTGGGGTGAGTAAAACCAAGCCTCTATGCCATATGGTATCGCTAAAGTGAGGATGGGTCTACAAGTGAGGCAACAATGGTTCTTGGAAACCATTCCTAAGAGAAGAGGTCTGAGGGATGGGGGAACAGCAGAGGAAAATGAAGTGAACTGAGAACATGTGTCCCCTAGAGCAATAGATATTCCCAGGGGATTCCCATTATCCAAAACGCAAAAGAGGTCATGTTTCCTGCAGTGCCACCAAGAAGATAATGGACCTTTGTATAAGAACAGGAGTTTGCTTTAGCAGCTCTATTCTCAATTTGATTTTTTAATTAAAAAAAAAACACCAATCCAAATTCCCACGCCCTCCTCTCCTTCCTGTCCCTTCCCATTCCCTCCACACTCACCCACTCCATCCGCTCCAATCCTAAGAGAGGGCAATGTTGAAAGTCCAAGAGAGACTACTACGTCCAGGTTGGGCAAGGTATACATCCAAAGAGAATAGGATCGCGAGAAGCCAGTACATGCAGTAGAGACAAATCCTAGTGTCACTATCAGTCGCCCCTCAGTCTGCCCCAACTGTAAACCACATTCAGAGGGACTAGTTTGAACCCATGATCATTCACTCCCAGTCCAGTTGAAGTTGGTGAGCTCCCATTAGCTCAGGCAAACTGTCTCAGTGGATGAACCCCTCTTGGTCTTAACTCCCTTGTTCATATTCTCACCCCTTCCACTCTTCAACTAGATCTTGGGAGATCAGCCCAGTGCTCTGATGTAGGTCTTTGCCTCTGTTTCCATCTGTTGTTGGATAAAGGTTTTATGGTGATGTTTAAGATAATAATCAGTCTGACTACAGGGCAAGGCCAGTTCAGACACCCTCTCCTCTATTGCTTAGGGTCTTAGCTGGGGTCATCCTTGTGGACTCCTGGGCAATTTTCTAACTCAGTTTGAAACTTATATAATTTTTAAAGGTGTAGTAGAGTGTGGAGTCCATTATGGAATTTTTGTTTTTTATTTCTTCAACAGCTTTAGGTCTGTTTAATTTGCTTTTCTGTTCTTGATTTTTAAAAACACCTCTTTTCCGACAATGATATATATCACCTTACACCAACTTTAAAGTTTGCTTTTGTGCTCCAGGGTTCTCTTTGATGATTGTATCACTTTTTTTTTGTCCTACTCATTAACAATTAAAACTCACAGAGTTTATGGTTCCTGGAGGATAGGATCCAGTCAATAAATATTTTTTATTTATAATTAACAATAAATATGTAATGTTGATTTTTCCAAAAGAAATGTAAGACAGGAGAACCACAGAAAGTAATTGAACTGATTTAAAATGTGCTATAAGTAATGTTATTATCAGTGCCTCCATTTGGGTTGTAATAGGAGAAATTCAGTGTTCTTCTATTCCAGAGCATAGCTTCTATTGAGAGGATTTTTAGAAGAAAAAAATTTTAAATTTTCAATCCGCAGCTTGTTTTTAAAATATAATTCACAGTGGGGCTTGAAGCCTCCTAATTTGATTAATGTATTTTGAATAATTGCTAATGTTTTCTTCTCATCAAGTTGAGAATCTCTGCAATTTTATGAATGTTATTTGGCAATTTAAGAAAACAGCTCATTAAAATGCTGTTCTCAAAATGTATTATTTCATTAAAACTACATAAAATATGTTTTTATGTAAAAAATATGAAAAAGTTGTGTTTTTATCTCTTGCACTTTTCCTTTTGTAAATTAAATTCTGTGTAACAAGATGAACTGTAATAAATCATTTTAAGTCTTCAAAATATATCTTTCAATGTATAATTATGATTACAAATACCATTTATTGATTATTTTTAAAGATTGGCTCAGGTATTGTTTCAAATCTTAAGAACGTGCTTAAAATCTCATAAATCCCAAAATGCAAACTTGAAGCTTACTTTTTTATTTTGTTTTCTCTCTCTCTCTTTCTTTCTGAAACATTTTTTCTCTGAATTTTATATTTTTTTCATCAGCTTCCTGAATGCTGTGACAATATGCATACTTCTATAAATTTAAATTAGCAAATGCTGAAAATAGCTTATATAATTAATACCAATATACATAAATTTCAAACATTAGGATTTATTTAAAATATTCTATTCTTCTTTTCATCTGATTCCTCATATTCCATGTCTGTGTGACATTTTTTTGGGGGGGGAGGATGTGTGAATAAACATCTAATTACCTCAGAAAGGGAACTGATGACAAACCAAATTAAGAATATCACTATGTTCCAACAGACAGAATCAATGAGTTTACTAGGGTCACATACCGGAATATATGTGACGGATAATTTACAGGGAGGAATAATTATAATTCAAAGTTAGTTATATCAAGGAAAGTCTACTTCAGCACAGGTAACAGCACAAGACATGAATTCTGGAGCCCTAAAGCTTGCTGAATAATTTGTAGGAAGCTCAAAAACTAAGACAGTATTAACTCTTAGCAGTTTGTTTAATGTCAGTATCATTTGCAAGAAACTGTTTGTTTGGGGATAGTTCTCAAACAGTTCTTGTTGCTTATATAAGCTTGACTGCTCAACAGGGCTGTGTATCTGGCCGGTTTCAGCGACTTCCTGAGACTTATAAAGTGAGTGTCCACCATGTAAATAAACTGAAAAAAAAAATGTGATCATCTCATTAGATGCTGAAAAAGCATTCGACAAAATCCAACACCCCTTCTTGATAAAGATCTTGGAGAGATCAGGGATACAAGGAACACACGTAAACATAATAAAAGCAGGATACAGCAAATCGACAGCCAACATCAAATTAAATGGAGAGACACTCAAAGTGATTCCATTAAAATCGGAAAAAAGACAAGGCTGTCCACTCTATCCATATCTATTCCACATAGTTTTTGAAGTTCTAGCTTGAACAATAAGGCAACAAAAGGAGATCAAGGGGATACAAATTGGGAAGGAAGTATTCGAACTTCTGCTATTTGCCATTGTTATGACAGGATACATAATTAATTGCAAAAACTCTACCAGAAAACTCCTACAGCTGATAAACACCTTCAGTAATGTTGCAGGATACAAGATCTATTCAAAAAAATTGGTAGCCCTCCTATATACAAATGATAAAGTCGTTGAGAAAGAACAGAGAAACATCACACTTCACAAAACCACAAATAACATAAAATATATTGGGAAGCATTAACCAAAGAAGTGAAAGACCTGTTCAGCAAGAAGTTTAAGTTTTTGAAGAAAGAAATTGAAGAAGATACCAGAAAATGGAAAAATTTCTCATGTTCTTGGATAGGTAGGATTGACATAATAAGAATGGCAATCCTACCAAAAGCAATATATAGATTCAATGCGATACCTATCAAAATCCCAACACAATTCTTCATAGACCTTGAAAGAACAATACTCAACTTCATATGAAAAAAACAAAATCCACTGCTTCTGGCCTCCCTCAATTCATGTAGATACACACAGACAGAAGAAAGACAGACAAACAGAATACTCTCACACACAGAGATACACAGACACAGACCCACACACACTTAAAAATAACACATATAAATTAGAAAAGGAACAATACAAATATTAGCTGGCCAAAGGCAGAAAGTCCTTAAAACTAGGTAGAAAGTCTGATTCTTCGTGCATCAAAAATGCATGCCTCCCTTTCCTAAAATATCAAAAGGCTGTTTTCTTATTTATTCTGATTGTTTTCTAAGCAGATAAAATTGATTCTCATTTTAAAACAATCATAAAAGTATGGTTTAAGACAGTATTGTACAAAAATATTCCTGGCATGCATTGTTGTCTCAACTTGTTCCATATCATAAAAAATATAGAATATCCACTGACTTTAAAGGAAGTACATGCTTATATTAGCTCAGCAATGTTCACACAAGATAAGCAATGACCCCATTCAGTTCTATAAAACAGTCTACAAATAGCTTGGAGCATTTCATCATTTTTCTTAAAAAAGTATGTATGCAAAACAACAATATTGATATAAAGTATGCAAATATTAATGTCATTGAAATATTTTTTCTATTCACAAGTAAACAAAATAATGCTTATAAAGAAGATAGACTCAAATGACTTTCTCTATTAGATGTTAATTATAGATGTCAAGAAATAATTAGTGCAATAAATGGAGTAATGCCCTTAATTAAATAAGTTCTTCCTTCTGAGCTAAAATAAATTTTCTTTTCAAAACAGTATGTTTTAGACTTTGGTTTTCTTACTTTTGCACATTTAATTCATAAATAGAGAGTGATGTATTTGCATCTTTCTCAGGCAATTAGTATAAGACAAGGATGAATATTGGGCAAAGCTTTCTGATTTTTGTTTCTTTGACATGGGGTCTTACTATGTAAACCAGATGGGCCTCAAACTCCTGGTAATGCTCACAAGGTTTTAATTAATAGACTATACTTAGATTTTATTCAATCTATTTTAGTGCCAATTTAAAAAATAATGTTACATGTTGACCCGTGGAGCTTTTTAAATCCTTTCCTATTCAAATAAAAGTTTCCAAATACACAAGCACTGTAATAAAAAATAGTAATCTATGAAATTTTTGCACTTAGCAAGGGTAGTGCCAGCCTTGGCGTCACAGATTGTACATTCACACTCCATGCACTTACTTCTCCACCTAGCAGGTGGTGTTGGCTTTACTCACTGTTCCAAAGAAAATCTCCACTAATTGACCTGCACACACCAATTTCACTTTCAGAATCTTTGTCTGTGGCAATTCCATTACAAATAGGTGGATAAATTCGGTGTTTACTACAGAAGTGACATGATATCGTGTCAATCAATATTGCCCCAGAAAATGTCAGACAATATCCAAGTGTAAATGTAAGCATTCTATTCTCTGATAAATAAGGGTTTGTGGTTTTCTCTGTGTAACCTATTCTATAGCAATATAGAGTATACAGTTACAAATAAAGTCTATATATATATATATATATATATATATATATATATATATATATATGACAGACATGTCAAATTCTTCCTGTGTATTTCATTGTTAGACATGATCTTCATTCATTTTTCATTCCAAACTTCTTGTGACAAAAAAAATCAGGTGTGTGAGTTAGGCCATTTAATCAAAATAATTTGCCAAAGTTAACAGTCATAGAGAGGTTACTCCATCTTAAAATATTTTAATAATAAGCACATTTTGCTTTAAGGAGAAAAAAAATCACAGTGGATAACATGGTAACTCTTTTAGAGTGTGTAAGAAAGCACTACGGACTAATAAAATAAAATAAATGCATCTATACTTGGAAGGTTAAAAACATGACAAAATCATTCTAAAAACTTCCAAAGGAAAGTTCACATCAACAGACTGCTCTACTGAGTCACAATAGAGAACTCCATGAATATAGCACTTCACCTAGCTAATAAGGGGAACTGTGAACAATTCTCAGAGCACACACAAATTCATGTTATTTCTCTATAGCTTCTAAGAAGTAATTTTACCTAATTTCTTTATGTGTACCTCCTAATGGGGGCATTTTGAATAATTAGGTAGAAAGTGGTGCTTCGTTCATCTAAAGAATGATTTTATATTATTGATAATAGATTTTAGATAATAGATAATGTTGATGTCTTCTTAACTAAGACAGCACATAAATAGTATCACACTTTAATTTGAACTATTTGTTCATATCTATTTAAGAATCACTAAGCTGATATCAGTAATCTCTAGCCCTGTTACATTTAAAATATTACTCAAGAAAAATTATTTTATATGTAATTAGTAAAATCCAAACTTCATCCTTTTTTTTCCAAAATGATTTACCATTTTAATGTGCATATGTTTCTGTGTTTGAGTATATGAATGTAGGTGCCCACACAGCCACAAGAGGGCACTGGATCCCCTACCTAAAGGATGTGGGTATTGAGAACTGCCCTAGAAAGTAGAAGGTAGTGCCTATTACAATTTAGCCATCTCTACAGTCTAAACTGACATTCATCAACTATAACTTTAGAAGGTAATAAAACATTAAACAAGAATGAAGGGGTCTATCCCCTTTGAGACTTTTCAGCATTTGGGTTGACCAATGAACCCAAGTTTGAGCCAGATATCTTACTGTTTACTATATTGTTATAAAAGTATTTCACAGTTAATTTATGTGCACAGTATTTAAGAAAAATGTCTTTAAAGCCACAGATACTTTTCATGCTTCATATTAATGAATCTATCAAAGAAATGAATTGAGGAAGAGTATGAATATCAGATACAAGAAAGAAAGAAATGACACTTTACTGTTATACATTATATTGAAATACATTTTCAACCTTTTAAAAATAAATCCAGTACTTGTTCAGGAAAATTTTCAAGTATATATTGCCAATAAAGATAAGTAAAGAATTAGAATACCAAGATACATGTGTCAAAGAGTAATTTTATATTCCAATATGATAAACTTCTTCTTTGCATTATTCCCCAAGATGAATATATGCAGAGTAGTTAAAGTGAAAACTTGAAAGAACCAGGTGTAACAGAGAAAAAGAGAGAGAGAGAGAGAGAACAAAAAGACAGACAGAGGATATTAGAAAATGGTCTGAAAAATTTCCATAACACTTGTGATATGCTAAGGCACGCAGCTGCATATATGCAGGAGCCTCAGAGAGTTGGTATCCTGGGATACTATTACACCAGGACAGGGAGTAGAAAAAATACCCGAGAGAACAGGGAGTTTGATAACTAGTTCTGTAGAATGAAAAAGTCTTTTAAGGGGCATGTTATGCTCTAGGCATAATCAATATTCTATTTTTGCATGTGCCTACTGCCTGTCACTCAATAAGCTTTTGTGAGATAGAGTACAGGTGGTGCTTCATAACTCCTTAATACGGAGTCTTCAATGACATGCCATTTGACAGTAGACCACAAGAAGATATAATGGCTTACCTCCATTCATGCAACTCTGTTTCTGTGTCCCAGTCGCATCATTTTAAGGATTTCAATTTCATCTATAAAATGAAAAGGAAAATTGACACTGGATGTACAGCAAAAAAATTATTAAACTGACTGAATATAGGAGTTCACTCTTCCCAATTTTAACTGTCATTGTCATATTGCCATTATCATTACCTAATAAAAATTGCGAAAGTTGGGTGGTGGTGGCACATGCCCTTAATTCTAGCACTCAAGAGGCAGAGACAGGCAGATCTCTGTGAGTACAAGGATAGCATGGTCTCCAGAATAAGTTCTAGAACAGGCTCCAAAGCTACAGAAAAATCCTGTCCCAAAAATCAAACAAACAAAAACTAAAAAAATGCAGAGCATACAAATAGTATCCATGACTATCCAGTTATTTATTTACCACGTTATTTAATATCATGGCATGTTTCTGAATATTAAAACTAAAACCAAACTTGGGCCAAAAAGGAACTTTCATTGACTCCAAAGTTTGCTTGCCCTTGAAAACAGACTTACCCATATCTGCTAAAGACGTATTTCTTGCAAACTCTTACACATTTATTAAAACAGACAGACTTCCTCTGGTTTTTGGCCTGCTATGTATGTGCTTATAAACAGACCTACAGATGGTTATGACAAGTTCTTGTTTGTGTGTATCAGAGGGCATGCTGGGTGGCAAATTGCACTCTTGTTTTTCTCTAGTAGATTTCAATGAATTTTCTTCCTGTTTCATGATAAGCATTATATGACTCTCAGTGTATAAAAGTGAATTTCAAGTAGCCTGGTAAAAAATAAGGTGCCAATACCAGCCCGTTTCTAGAGTGTCAAGTGTTAATAAGGCTTGTAATTGGTTTTGGTTGCCAAATATATCAGCCAGTGAGACTAATGTCAATAGTAGAAAAAGGCAATTCATGAGGCTCCAATAAAAACTTGATAGGGTGAATTTTACTCTTAACTCAGAACACAGACTTGACATGACATGACAATGGTGGCCGTGCACACTGGTGTGAATTAAAATGTTAAGGTGTGTTAACAATCAATATGTAGGGATTTCTCCGTGTATCCCTGTAACTAACTGTAGACCAGGCTGAATTCCAACTCAGAGAATATCCCACCTCTGCCAAACTATACCAAGAAGCTTATAACTAAACATAACTTACGCACAGGAGGAAGTACTCTTAAGTCTGATAAATTAGAAAAAAAACCTTTAATTGAATACATTGAGAACAATTTGTTGTTCTCAATCATACATTTATTTTACAATTGTTACTAAATTAACAATACTAATAGCAATGAAAAACAAACCCAGATAAAGCTAATTCATCATGAATTGTTAATATGTTGGAACTCGACAGGCAGCTGTTTTTAAAATTGTTTTATTTTACTTTCACCTCCCCCCAAAGAAAGACAAAAATAAAAATATTTTACTGGAAAACTCATTTCCTGTATTGTTCATTTTCTAGAGCCTAGAATTTTCATGTATATTATGCCAAAATGAACATAAAATAGATAAGCATCATGGAACATTGCAATCAACTTAAGAACAAACAGACTGAAGATTTTAGTTTCAGGGACCATGCAGGGCATCTGAATGGAGAATAATCCTTTTCTGCAATCTCAGACCATTTTCTTAATGCACTTTATATACAAATACTAACCGAAACTCCATAACACTTACATACATGGCAATCCTTGGCAAGCCATTATATTTTGCAATAATGCAGGACACCTGGCTGGTCACTGTTTTTTTTTTTTCTTTCTGCTTTATATAATAAACACTGAAGAGAAAAAAACTGAGTTGTTGACAACAGAGGTGAAGTTAAAAAGGCAATTACCTATCTAAATTTGAGTATGTATTTTCAGTTTAAAAGCTATTATTGTACTCAATATACAAAAATCCACCATGTATTTCCATAAACTTGAATATATAAAACAATGTAATTTTGAGGCCAATTGGTAATTTTTAAAAATATGATCATTTTATGTATATGGATGTACTTCCAGGTATGTCAATGGTACACTTGCATGTCTGGTGTCCCCGAAACCCAGAAGATGCTGTTGATGTCTTAGAACAGGAGTTACCTTGGGTTGTAAGCTGCCATATGGTTGCTGGGGATTCAAACAAAAACCTTAAGAAGAACAGCAAGTATCATCATTGCTGCGCCATCTCTGCTGCCCAAGCTTGATAGTTTCATACAAATATATAAGTATTTATAATAATACTAAATAATATAAATGTTAAATAATAAATATATACTATTAAAAATTTATAATATAATCATTTAATCCAAACCATGATAAAGACATTAGTCCTATCAACTTAAAAACTGGTAAGCTTTAGTATGTCTTGGGGACTCACTGTAAATGATAACTGAGTCATTTTGTTAGAGTGGAAAAGTTGAGCTTTTCATTCCCACATTAATACAAGTAGAAAAGACTAATTACCAATGGATGTTATTCGGGTATTGTAAAACATTCGCCCTTAGAGTGAGAAAACTAATTCAGCTTATAAAGACACTACTGTTAAGATATAGGCTGTGTGTGAGAGAGAATTTACTCTTCTGATCTGTGTGTTGATCATCATAAACTTTGGTATATCAGAAGAGCTTTCTATGGTTAACTAAAAAAAATTTATTGAAGACAAATTGCTACCCTAGCAAAAAGTTAAGCTACCATCAAGTTAGTTCATATAAAACTACATAATCAAGCCATTTTCAAAATGGTTTTGGAACTCACTGGAAAATACATTTTAAAAATAAATAGTTATTTTATAATATATCCATGAAGCAAAAGGCTAAAACACTAGGCATTTTATGCTTTATAATTCAAACTCTTTTATGTGTTAGCCACCAATTACAAAATATTGGAAGAGATGCAGAAAAAAAATCTCTGAAGTGTAGACTACTTTTGGTTAGAGCTTTGCTGAGCAAAGGCCATTAGGAATATGTATTTACAAATGAAACAAGCATCATTGAAAACTTAAATAACTATAAAGTACTATAGTCCCCAACCCATGAATAATGGAATTGTATAAAGACTTCCAAGACACTTAAGTTCAGTGTTCCTAACACATTTTGATGAGGTCATTCTATTCTTCTTTGTTTCATTGGTCAGAGTACTAAGGCATTATAAAACGAGAAGAGGTTGATGAGCAATGTGGAAGTCTTTCTTGGGTAGTGTGTCTGAACACTACAATGTTTAGTATACCCATTCCTCTTAGGAAAATGCAGGGGAAACTGCACAACCTACAAAGACAACGACAAAAGCTTCCCATCTCAAGTCCAAGTACCCTTAAAAAGCTCAATTACCCCCAGGGTAGAACCATCAACTCACCTCAAAACGTGCAAAACTTATATCACTGAAAGTTCTGTGTGATTGTTGCTGGGCCTTAATGTCTTCCTCAGCGAAGGAGGTGAAAAGGTGCAACACAGGTGCCGGGAATCAGGTAGAAGGCTCACAGCAGACTCGTTTATTTAACAGTGGGGAAAAACTTATATACCCTCCCAGCATCCAAGCATTCTGATCCAGTGACAGTTCATATTTCATGCTTGTCTCTCATTGGCTAGGCACAATCAGGACCTCTGACAGCACCTGTTGCTAGGCACTCAGGAAACACCACTTGGTCATTCCTTAATGGCTAGGAGTGGTCCAGAGCTCTGAAAGTGCCAGGCAGAATCCAGGTTGGTTCCTTTTGACCTGGTAGCCCTTAACTTCTTACATATCCACATTTTTAGTTATTATATAGGGCACTCAAAGGAAACCAGATTTCTTTGCTTAGACCTCCAAGATTGGGGGGGCTAGGCAGTAGATTTTTGAATTACAAATAACCAGGCATAAATAACCTCCCGTGGAAGATTGCAAGAAGGATGCCTGAGAGCTATTAATACCTGAAAAATCACCTTAGTTGCTGGTCATTGATATTGGACCCGAAGCATTTAAGGAAAATAAGGTTTAACAATACCACATCATCAATTAATGCATATGTGAGCATCCAGGAGGGATTTGACAACTGTTTTACATTATGCCAAACTTTAAAAAAATGAGGAGCCAAAGGCCATAGCCTCTGCAATTAATAAATCCATTCTTAGGGAGGTAAGAAAAGTGAGAAAGGGGCGCATATACTTTACCTGTCCTGGGTTATTTCCTTCTGTTGGGAAGGAGGCTGACCATGACCGGGCATACATCTCCTACTAGGATTCATATTGTTGCTGTGGGAGTCTGAGGGAAACCACAAGCATACCCTCTCTCAAGGGATAACATGAGGGATGCCATTGAAGGGAGATAGGATCTCTCCTCTTCACTAGGGGGCAGGGGTATAATCCTTGGCAGAGATGTCCAGTGCTTTTAAGCTAGACTGAACCCTTTATCATCAAAACTGAGAAAGGTCATATTGAAGGCCAGATGAGGATCTCTCCTAGCCTCTGGTGAGATAATCCTGGCCAACAGCTGTTTAAGATCTCTGTTGGTTCCTTCCACAATGGCTTGTCTATGTGGATTGTAGGGTATGCCAGTAGTATGGGAAATATTTCAAGAGCCTAGAAAGTCATTGATTTGTTGAGAGGAATAGGCAGACCCACACATGCAGACATATAGACACTCATACACTTACAAATAATTAAAAATAAGATAAATATGTTAAAAATGCAATGATATTCTAATGAATATATATTGTCACATCTATTATCATCTATCTTTCTATCTCCTACCAACTATCTCTATCTCTCTGTTTTTCATCTATATTCTTTCTTCTATCTATATCTATCTATCTATCTATCTATCTTCTATTTATTTATCATCTATTTATTTTATCAATCAGTCTGTCAATATATACTTAAGTTGCTTAACCAAAGAAAGGTATGAAAGAGTCAAAAAAAGATAAATAGAATTTGGGGCAAATAATAGAATTTTGACAACTATAGTCCAGTTTTGACAACAGTAGTTCCCAGATTTTTGTTTTCTTCTGTCCCACACCAGGTGACTCTTCTGATATGAGACAGAGACTCTGAATTTTTTTCTAGTAACATGCTTGGTTTAGAGAAGGAGAGAGCCGCACTCCAACTCTAAGGCCAGCTTTGATTTTTAATTGAATTGGGATTACAACTTTTCTTAGAATTAAGAGTTATAAGTGTTTAGGTAATGAGATCTAATATATGGCAGATGCCAGCGCTCAGTCCTCTGAGTTTTTATTGGAAACTGTAAAGGTCAGGGTGACATGAGGGCTGGGAGTGGAGGAGGGGACTGTGTGGGGACTGTATCTTTATTGGAAGTATGGGGAGCCCTGATAAGATCTTGGTTTTTGCCAAGTAATCATCAAATAGTTTGATATTGTATTCAAAATGATAATTTTTGATAAACTGTTCAGATCAGTGATGTCCAAGAGTATAGTCAGTCCTTTCTATTCAATCCCTAAAAGTGATTTCCTAAGAAGAAGATGGACAGTGCTCCTACTAGAAGCATGTCACCAAGCCAGGGCTTTAGATTGTCCCATGAATCAGACTACTTTTCACACCAGTTATAAAGAAACATTTGATCTCTAAATCAATCTTCTAATTCCTGCAAAACTAATCTGAAGACTCAGAACAATTTGTCTTTTGTTTACATCTTTAGTATAAACCTTAGCACCATTGACTCTAAGGGGCTGCTGTCCCACGTTCACTTTTGTGAAGATGAAGGTGCTGAGGTAAGCATTTGCTCCCTACACAGCGGTTCTCTGGTTTCTCTATAAACTAACAAATAAAGAGCCAAATCTTACTTACTTATTGATCATCTTACTTATCCATTCTACTCTTTCGGTGTCTGGAAGATAACGTCAGGAAGGCAGATTGCACGTGAGGTACACAGCCCGCTCCATGCCCTCCAACAGTGCCAGCACATGGCACAGGTAACTGGCCTTGAGCCTGCAGCTATCGCAGTGCCAGGCAAGCAGCCCAAGCACCAGCAGCACCCAACTGAAGATCAGCCCTTGGTAGCCAAGGGCAAACACTGACAGCTGCAGCATGAAGCTGTGGCCACTGCTGCATCCTCCACCAACTGTAGAAAATCAAAAGGAACCAGGAACTTTGAGGACACACTGGAAAGCCAGAAGCAACATCACTCTGCAGGCCAGGCTTAAGTTTCCACTGTTCAGACTACCCATCTAAGTCCCAGTGGGCCCTGCAGATGCAACAGTTGTCTTGAATTGCTCTAGTGGACTCGGACCCCCGGGGTGACCCAGACCTTGTGCCCCAGGACCCCAACTTTACCAGCAACATGTCATTCTTGGACAGGCTGCTGAAGCCCAAGGTGGGCTCCAGTTTACCCTCCAAATACTTCTGGGAGGCTTGCAGGATCAGCTGCACAGGGCCACAGATCTATCAGGATCACCTGGAAGGAAGGAAGCACTGGGAGAAGCGGGAAGCTCAGATGATAGGCACACAACCCAGTAGAGGTCAGACACAGAAGCCTACTTGTACAGCAGGCTAAGGAAGCCTGTTACCTCTGAGCCCACACCTTAGAGTGTCACCTATACCCAAGGCTTGAACAGCACCTGCGACATCAGTCAAACAGGGGGCTCCCACCAATCACAGCTAACACACCTCAGGCCTGGCAATGGCCTCTGGGCTCTTATCTTCTATGCCAACATGCAGCTCACTTCTTCTTGCTGAGGTAAATATGGCACTCCCATAGGTGACACGTAACTCCACCTGACCTGTTAGCACATCCCTGCTGAAAGGGATAGCAGGAGATTGACAGTCAACAGGGGTGGAAAATTGTATTGAACTTTTATGTCCAGCAATTAATGGGGAAATTCTATTGTTGTTTAGGACAAAGCCCACACTGTGTCTCCTGACAAGGGATGGCATTTGGGAGCTGAGCCTTAGCTCTGCCTCCTAGGGAGTCAGCCCTTGTATGGAGATGCCAAGTGAACCAAAACAGAAAAAACAAGTACCTTCTTAAACAAATAAATAACAGACAGACAAAAGAAGGAATGAATGGGGGTCCTAATGCTTACTTGCTGAAGGGACCAATGATGTGGGATTCCCCTCTGTATTGAGGAATAACATTGGTAATGAATAAAGCTGCTTTGGGCCCATTGAAGCACAGAATAGAGCAAGGCAGGAATTCCAAACACATAGAGGAAGAGAGAGTAGGCAGAGTCAATGAGATGCCAATTAGCCACAGCAGGAAACAGATGTCAGCTGCTGGATGGAACCTTACCACCATAAGCCACAACCACATGGTGATCTGCAGATTGATAGAAATAGGTTAACTTAAATATGGGAGCTAAACAATAAGAAGTGGGTAGGCCAAGCAGTGTTGTAATAGTACAGGTTCTGTGTGATTATTTTGGGTCTGGGCAGCCAGGAAACGAACAAGCAAGCAATCTCTGCCTACAAACCAAGGGGCCTTTCCAAAGAAGGAAAGGCTTGGTCTCCCAGCGCTTACCCACTGAAGGGACCAAGAGTCTTTTCACCAAAAATACACCATTTTGGGGACATTGTACAGCACCAAGACTGAGAAGAGGGATATGATGAGAAATGGTTCTGGGCAAAGCATAAAAATTATAGAAACAATGAAAAAAGGACTCTAGCAAGGCAAGCTCAAAACTTGATGTTCCTGTTCTAGCTGCAAGATGTTACTGGGCCCTAACATCTTCCACAAAGGAGGAAGTGAAACAGCATGAAATCAACAAACACAGACACCGAGAGTCAGATAGAAGGCTTACAGCAGAATCTTTTATTTAACAACAGAGGAAAACTGATATACCGTCCCAGTACCCAGGTGTTCCAATCCATTGACAGTTGACATTTTATGTTTGTCTCTCATTGGCTAGGCATGATTAGGTCCTGTGACAGCACCTGTTGCTAGGCACTCAGAGAACACCACTTAGTCACTCTTTGTTGGCGAGGCATGATCTGGACCTCTGACAGTGGCAGGCAGACTCCAGGTTGCAGTTTCTATTTTTATTTTAGCTTGAAAGTATCCTTTTTCTTCAGTTTGAATCTTAAGAAATTCCTGAGAAATCAAGCTAGGAAGTTATTCTTTGTTTATGATGATCAAGGCCCTCAAGAACAGTTGAAGAAGGCACATATGAACTCAAAGAAACTGAAGCAACAAAAACAAAGCTGACACGTGCCTACACTGTGCCTTCTGGTAATATATTATAGGTTTCCGTTAGTATATATTCACAGGACTACTGCATGTATGAAGAGTGGGTCTCTGATTCTTGTACATTCTCGTGGGTTCTTTTCCGTCAGTAGGTTTACCTTTTAAAACTTTAATGTAGTGGTTTTCATTTTATCTTATTTTATTTTTTTCATCTTTGGTTGTTATCACTTAGAAGCCTGTTCTTTTCTAATGAAAGACAGAAAGAGATTCTGGAGGTGAGGTGACTAGGAGAAATAGATAAAAGGGAAACTATAATCAGGATATAGCTTATGAAAAAACAATCTCTCTTCAATAAACAAAAAATGAAAAAAATCCCCTAGAGTCACAATAATCTATCTAAACTTTCTTTCTTAAAGAAAATGGACATAATTCCAACTATTAAATATGAGCATTAGAGAGTAAACTCCTTCCAAGTGTGCATAAGAGGAAGAAAAGCACACTGTAAATTGATTAACAGTGGTAATATCCACTGTTTCTTTATCATTATGACCAAGACCAATGTCCACAATAATAAACAGTTGTAATAATTTCTTTCTTTGCTAGGATGTAATGAGAGTAAATTTTGTTTCTGTTGCTATTTTCTTGTTTCAAATCACCAGACAATCATATCAGAAACATTACTGGCAAGAAAAATCTAAGAACTAATGTCAGACTTATGTAATTTTGCTTTATGTGTAAAAGATATTTCATAAAGCAAGTAAATGCCCACCATCAGTTGAAAATATTATACTAGTGTTGATTCACTGATTGTACAAAAGAAACAGAAGTAATATAAAACATTTATTAGGAAAACATTATATGGGTTAAATGGAAAACATTGTAATCATCTCTACTTTTGATATATCTATATCATTATAGATTGATGGTTGTTTTACTTATCTGTTTATGTTTTCTAAAGAGACAGAGAAAGGCTATAGTGTTGGAGAGGGGATTTAGGAGGAATTGGGGGAGGGGGAAATCATCAGAATATTAGAATGAAAACAATTTTTTTCAAAAAGAGATATTTATTGATTTAAATAAAGTTTACACTCAAGTCAATAATACCATAGTAATAGTAATATTATATTCTTTAAAATTTTACTACAGACATTTGTGATGCCAGTATTAATTGCACAGATAAAGTGGTTTTGGAAATTTTAGTAAATTTAAATTTATTTCAAAAAAAAGTTCTAATTTTTTTATTGAAAGTGCATTCTATTCAATTGAATACTTGTCTCTTAAAGTTAACCAAATGAATATTTTATTTGTTTAAACATCTTCAGAATGATTTACAAAAGACAAACTTTTTTCTCAATAAAATCTTTAATCTATAGAGTTGTTGAGAAAATAAATAATAGTGGATACTAGTGAATTACATCATATGTAGTGAAATTAGTAACCTCATTAAACATTAAACCCTCAAAGCAGTTATGATGGAGTAGCAAGTCAATCATAGAGAAAAAAATCTAAGAGGCTCCAATGTCATCAAAATTTAGAAAATACTGTCTATAATTTGTCAACAACCATAAAGTAAGCCAAGAATTTTCCATAATTATGGATGCAATATATTTAGAGAGGCAAGAATCCTAGAGAAAAATACCTTCCAAAATCCAATTGAAGTAAAGCAAGATTTGAAAGAATCCCAAAATTACAAAAAAAAGCACAAAGCTAAGCAAATAAAGTGAAAAAATGAAAATAGGATGAACAGATATGTGGTGAACTATTAATAATGTGTACACTAAACAATGTATGGCAGTTTCTATGAATCTGTATTGTTTGTTCTAGAAGGTTAGAATAAAGTGCTAATTTAACAGCTGAAACATCTAGTAAAACACAAGAATATTTAAAGAAGGAGAGAGTTCATTAGCTTCCATGTATTTTGTGGTTTAGAAGAAAAACAATAAAATTTTTAATATGTAATTTAATTATTGGTATCAGTCTAGTGATAGTTGACTTTCAAGCCCCAGTTGATAGAACTACAACAAAATTCTTGCACTTAAACCCCAGTGAACATCTTTGGATAGGTGCCAAGAATATTGTCAGAGCCAAAAGACCAAAGGATCTGATGTGACATCATCCTGTGTAGAAATGGTAGGTAAACTTCACCCATGGCATCTCAATAATATGTTTGCCTAAGTAAGAACTAACAGAGTACAACAATATCCAGACTAACATGGAAGGGGAGAAATCTACACATAGATAAAGAACTAAGGGAAACTTAGGGATCCTAACAAAGGAGAAAAACCCTTCCCCAGGCATGAAAAACCTAGTAAGTTTTATAGTAAAAGTGGCCAACCCTGAAATCATAACAATAAATAGTAACAATAAATAAACTGACAAAATTATATCTATATAATTATATATTAATAATTTAGATATAATTATAATATACATATAATGATGAAAGAAAAAGAAGATGATTTCAAGAGGGAGCACAATGGGAGGTATGTGAGAAACATTGGAAATAAGAAAGGGAAGGGGAGAAGTGATGTATTTATATTTCATAAAAATATAATGAAAATTTCATTTTGTTAATGGCATCATAATCCAAAATAGTTTGGGGAGGTAGTACTCTTCAGTAAATTAGCTTTTAGATAATATTCAATATCCATTCATGTCTTTAATCTTTCCTTTACTTCAAGTTTATTTATTTGAGTGTGTGTTGCAGTGCTGCATTGACAAGAATGCATTCAGAAGTGGCTTAGCCTAAGCTCAACAATGCAAAGACTAGAACAGGACTTCAGGTGTGTTACTCTATCACTTTCAATATTATTGTCTTGAAGCAGAGTCTCTCAGTGAACTGGAAGCTCTCCACTTTGTAGTATGGCTGTCAAGTAAGCTCTCAGAATTCTCCAGTCTCTATGCCTCCATGCTGATGTTACTGATATGTGCAACCATCCTCGGGCTTTGATTGAGATACTCATGTCTGCACAGCAAGGACCCTTGCTCACTGAGCCATCTCTTCAGCAACTTTAATAATCTCAAAAAGTGCTACATATAATCCTATTAAAGTTTGCTCACCACACATAAATAAAATTAACCACCTTTGCATTGACAAGAAGATAGATATCTAGGATTATGACCGTAACGTGAAATACAGCTATTACTGCATTTAAATTTAACATAAATCTTTGTATAATGCACCTAAAATTTTTATGATATCCGATTGAGTTTATTTTTTCAGTATTATTCCAATGCTGAAGAAGATAAGTTCTCGTTAAATAACCATGGAAAATACATTAGTTTATTTGCCTTCGTTTGTGAGAATAATATTATCGGGCCTGATATTTTGCTTTCAAATAAATTATGCCTTGTCAAAATTTACATACTGTTGTCCCAATATTTTAGAACATCACTACATTGGAGGAAATTCATTTAAAAAAAGCAATGAGTAAATAACACTAATTGAATCCACTGTGTACTCACAAAAAGAAACACTAGATGTCAAATAATAGAGTGAGGAATGACTATATGTCAAAACAATGATAATTAGTCTCTGCACAAATCAGGAGATGCTGAACGCATTGTCACCTTGATCTTACACTTACCACTGATAGAACTATGGGAACATCAATTTGTTTGAACCATAATGTGTACAATACCTCAGACCAGGTACATATGAAACCCTTAAACTTATCTATATTTATGACCTATAGATAAAAGTTACTATATAGTTTGTTTATTGTATATTAATGATTATCCTCTGTGTTATCTATCAAACTCAAGTATGGGGTGAGTACAATTGAATGTCTGCATATATTTGTTTCACTATAAACAAATACAGACACATTTATTTCAAAATAATAAATGAGCCAGTAAACATCTGTGAATCTTTGATGCTTAAATTATAACTAGAATTAAAATCACACATTCTTTCAAAGCGGTTTAACAGGAGCTGTAGAGCAACATACATGTGGAAACATTAGATACACATTCAATAGGACCAGTGACTATTATAGAGGTTAGAAAATACATCTCTGGACTTGAAATACCAAAGCAGCGCTGGGAGACTCTGTGGGAGTAAGGGTTAAATATGAGCATGTGTAAAGGAATAGCATCTTTCATAAAATGTGTGCAGAGTGATGAATTAAATTTCAGATGGGTTCCTGAAGCCAAAAACATCAAAATTCCATAATTGGTGACAAAGAAAAAGTAGGTTTTTATCTGAGAGTTTGTAAAAACCATTAGTCTGCCATAATAATCTGGCAGATAGGCTGTTGATATTAAAAGTAGATGCATTTGATGCCTTTCAATCCTGCTGAATGAAATGATGTGTGCTTTATACACAAATAATTACTTCATTGCCTGCAAGGAAATTAAAGTAGATTATACTAATTTTCTCTTCACTACTTGTGCACATTCTTCAAGATGCACAGGTCATTGCATGTCTGCTCTTCTCACTTGTCCACTGAAACTGTTTTGCCAAACCACCACTTGTTTAAGGATCCCCAAGACAGGAATGGGATATTTCCTCCAGATGACAGCTCTCAAGATAAACCTACATGCCTTACACTGTATGGGCAGTTCAACTGACAGATTTAATCCTGCGAGCATCAGGTGTGAAAATTCATTTACTCGTTTTTAAGATGAATCTGCCCTCAAATTCACACCATGAATACAGATTTTCATATTTTGATTTAATTGAACAGAAGCAATAAAAGAAACCTATTTCTTTTTCATTACTCCAAAGCAAAATGAAAACTACTAACTATGTAGAGACAAATAATCTTCTGCTATGAATATTACATTATTATTGCTTTAAAATAGACACATTAAAATGGAACCATGGGATTAAAATTGCATTGATTTTGGTATGGGAAGGGAATTTTAATATTTTACTGTTTTGTCTACTTGAGACAGGGTTGCATGTATTCAGTGGTAGCTAAGACTAGCCTTGAACTACTGGTTCTTGCGCCTCCACTTTCCAAGTATTTGCTTAGTGGTAAAACTGTCATGTTTAAAATTGCATTCTAATTCAGATCTGCTGGTTGGGCTATCTAGAGACCGCCACAGACCATCTTCATGAATGTTAATTTTTTAAAAAGCCTCTGAACAGAGAAGTATTCGTGCTACGTGGCTTTAATTTAAATACTCAGGAGTTTGTGGACAAAAGATAATGAGGTCGAGGCTAGCCTGGGCTACCATGATATGAGGCTTTGTTCCCAGTCTTATTATATCTTGTCACGCCATGATATTCCTGGGAGGTTTGTTCATTCTTTATTTCTCCTCTCTTGCTTCCTTCCTTTCTTTCTTCCTTTCTTTTTTCTTTCCTTTTTTCTTTACTTCCTCTCTCTCTCTCTCTCTCTCTCTCCTCCTTTCTTCCCAATTTCATTCATTCATTTATTCTCTATTTTGTGGGAAGCAGGTGAAATTGGAGAACTGATCTGTGGGAGAAATACTATAGGGAAAAGGGTGGGAGTAGAGGGAGGGGAAACTGCAGCTTCCCATGGCTGGATTTGGCAACCAAGTAGGGGAGAAAGGGTCTCAAATTCAAACAACAGAGTTAGAGACACCCCCTCCTGTTGTTGGAGGTCACACAAGAACACCCAGCTATACAACCATAACATATGCAAAGGGCATAGCTGAGACTCATACAGTGTTCATTTTGTTGCTTCAGTCTCCCTCCATTAACTCCTATGCTCCATGCTAAGTTGATTTTGTAGGCCATGTTCTCCTGGTGTCCTTGACCTCTCTGGCTTTTAAAAGACTTCCTCCATGTCTTCTTTGGGGTTTCCTGGTTCCCTGGCTCTGCCCAGTGTTTGTCTGTGGTCCTCTGCATCTGTTCCCATGGGTTGTTTGCTAGATGACGTCTCTCTGGGGACAATTGGGCTAGGCACCAACCAATGAGTGCATCAAATATCATTAGGAATCATTTCATTGACTTTTTTTTTTTTTATCTTCCAGGCCTGTTTGATTCTATCCTTGGTATCTGGACGGTCCTGTCTTTGCATCTAGTTGTTATAGAAACCACTTAATTCTGAGATTACCTATTTCCTGCCTGTTCCTTTATGTAATATGATTGTGGTCAATGTGTCTTCCTGCATTACAAGCCTTCCAACATAACTTTGTTACAAAAATATTAGAAGCATTACATATTTATATTTTAACTTATTTATATATTTATCAATCATCTTGACTCAGGTTATCAGATAGAATTTAAAGTAAGCTAATTGTGGAAATGTAGTAACAGGGGCGGCTGGGCTGCGTCCCCAGCATCCGGCCGCCCACATGGCTCTAGCTTATGCCCGAAATAATTACACAGAAACGGTATTCATTTAAACACTGCCTGGCCCGTTATCTGTAGCCTCTTATTGGCTAGCTCTTACATATCGATCTAACCCATTTCTATAATCTATGCAGCACCACGAGGTGCGCTTACCAGGGAGGATCTTATCTTGCGTCTCGCTGGAATGGGAGCATCATGGCGACTCTCTGACTCAGCTTCTTTCTCCCCCAATCCTGTTCTGTTTACTCCACCCATCTAAGGGTTGGCCTATCAAATGGGCCTAGGCAGTTTCTTTATTAGTTAACCAATGAAAGCAACAGATAAGATACAAGACCCACCTCCATCATGGAAATATCCCACCATCAGCATCTCTCTATCTTTTAAAAGGAATGTCATAATTCTTTACATTTGTCTTTTGAGATATGCCCTCTTTATGTAGACCAGGCTTCACTATGAATGTACATATCTATGTACTTAGCAAGTATCTCTGTCTTCATTCAGTATTCTACATTCTCTTATTGTTATTCTTCAAAACTATTACTTTCAACTGACTTACCTTCAATTTTTTCTCAATCTTCTGATTACTCATATCTCAGATTACTTTAACAAAACCACCAAATATTTCATCATTATATTTCTCATCCCAAAAACATCTAGATATTCTTTTTTTTCTTTAAATGATTTCTTCATTAACTTCATCGTTAATAATTTCTATTGAGTGGGACACCAACCTTACATTCTCTTTTACTTGTTTGCCATGGTTTCCCTTCCCTCTTTAATAATATTGTAACAGCTAACTTGAATTATATTTCTATTAGATACTACAATTTTCTTCCTGAAGAGGGTTCTCTGGGCAGTCCAACTGCTACTGTGCACATTTACTGTGCATGTTTATGTTCTGGAATAGTGTTTTAATCAGGCAAAAGTGTTACTTTTGTTTATGCTGTATTTTTAATAATGTATTGATGTGCATTTAATTATGAAAAGATGTGTTACATCTGTTTTACCTTGCCTACCTAAGGCACCTGAATGGTATAATAAAGAGCTGAATATCCAATAACTAGGCAGAGGAAGGGATAGGTGGGACTGCCAGACAGAGAGAAGAAAAGGGAAGAGAAATCTAGGCTCAGGAGGAAAGAGAGAAGAAGGAGGATGAAAATAAGAGAGATACACAGGACAAGAAGTCAGGCAGATGCCAGCCAGCCAAACATAAAGAAGCAGTGAAAGAAAGAAGAAGGTAAAATGCTCCAAGACAAGACATAGACAACAGAAATAGGCTAAGTTAAAAAGAGCTCACCAGAAAAGAGGTAAACTAGGCTGAGCATTCAAAACTAATAAGAATTCTCTGTATCATAATTTGGGAGCTGTTTGCTGGTCCCAAAGAAAAATCCTTGTACATTTTTATGTCCTATTCTTATGCCTGATAAACTTCTGTTGGAAAATGGACTTGTTTTTATAATACAAGAAGGGTACACTGTGATTCCTTCACAGAGAACACTGTCACCGATGTGTGTTATGTGGTTACTGTCTTTTTGTTGGAAGGCTTTACTGGATTGTGTCTAGCCTGTATTTTTTGGCATCAGCAGACAGAGAAGTTTCTGTGTATTTTATGTCCAATTCCACTAAAGGCTTAGAAAAATATTTCTCCTATTTCTTCAACAAAGGTTTTTTATCCTCTGTTGTGGGACTCTATATGTGTGCTTAGACAAACCCATAATGCTCATGTTAGGTTACAACCCTTTCCCAGCCTTTAGTTCGTATGTTTATAAATCTTCAACATCAACAAGAAATAAGCCATGTATTCATAATTACTTCACAGGAGTGAGTAGAACTATGAAACTATGAGTGTTTTAAATGACCTTATAGATTTCTATAGATACCAAAAGTTTTTTTTAAGTCCCTACTAATTTGTCTCTCCATCCTTTTGACACTTCTCTTCTTTGAAGATGTTTTTGTTCTTTTTTTTTGTCTAAATTTTATTTTCTCCAACTCGTTTCACTGTCAGGCAGCTGACGTGCTATCAATCTTTATTCAATAGTTTTTATTTTTTGGTGTTTCGAGACAGGGTTTCTCTGTGGCTTTGGAGCCTGTCCTGGAACTAGCTCTGTAGACCAAGCTGGTCTCAAACTCACAGAGATCCGCCTGCCTCTGCCTCCCGAGTGCTGGGATTAAAGGTGTGTGCCACCATCGCCCGGCATATTCAATAGTTTTGAGAATATAATAATGGCAAGTTTTTCTTCACTATGAGATGTTTGAGACTGAGAAAATGAAAGGAACTATGAGAAAGTATTTCCTCTAGGAGAGATTTTTTTTTCCAGTGACATGTTTACATAGAGATAACCATGAGTCTTCAGTGCAATATTATGATATAATTCTAAATCAAAAATTTCCCCACACGTTCTTGCTTAGAAAACTCACTTGTCAAATTTTGGTACTATATCGAAAGCTATAATGTGCTCACTAATGGGTGTATGCCTTTAGTGTCAGCCTTTATCAACACTGGTTCTCTCTTAGAAGCCACTCTGCAATACTTTCCCCTGTAGAATGAACTGTAAACATGAACCAAAACTAAAATATCATCTCTTAAATTATTTCCAAAAGAAGGTTGGTCTTAGTAATACAAATGTAGTATAAGCAAATATAATTATCTATAAATGGACATCTCTACAGGCCATCAAGATAGCTCAGTGCATATTAAATCATGTCACCATCCCCAACAAACTGAGCTCACTAATTATGACTGGCATATATATCATGATCTCCACACAAGTATTTGCACAGGCATATGTGTACATGTACACACACAAATAAGGGATAAAATGCTACTCTAGAAAACATCAAGTTAAGTCGAGTAATGTATAATTATCATTGCCGGACTCAGAAGACAGACATGGTAAGAAAAAAAAAAGTAGAAACTTACTTGACACATCAGAAAGGCCTGTCTTATATCAATCCATCAATTGATTAATAAGGTAAAATTTTGCTCAATCAAGATACTACACAGCAGAAAATATTTCCAATTAATAGAGTTTAGGATTTCTTGGGGAAGTGGTTACCTTAGTATGTTTTTGTTGTTGTTTTATGTTTTTTTTTTGGCTCAGGTCTCTATGTACCCCTTTTGTCCTGTAACTTAATATGTAGACCAGACCAATCTTGAACTAATAGAGATGTCCCTATCTGTATCTTCCATATTATGGGATTAAAGGCAAGCACCACCTCATGTGGCTGAGTATATAAATGTTTAAGGTCATGAAAAAGTAAGAAACTTTTTCTATACAATGAATAAAAAAGATAGACAATCTGTTTGAAAAAAAGTAGGTGACATATTTCAATAGACATCTTTAAAGTTGGTATATAAATGACAAATAATTACATGCACATATGTTCAATCCTACTATCTGCTGAGCAAACAACAACCCACATCACCAAGAGCTGCCATTTAATCCCTATTGTGCTTATAATTAAAAGACAGAAAGTAAGTTTTCGGAAGGATGCCGAGACATGTGAAAGCTCATCCACTGTTGATTGGAGTAAAATCAAATAAAGTCACAATGAAACTGTGACTCTTCATACAATTAAGTATAGCACAACAATATAGAATATCTACTGCCCCAAGAGAAACATTAAAATTTATGTCCATTTTTATATGACTACATATATAATACTGTTTACAACATGCCAAAAGTGCAATTTGTATTCGAATGTTCTCATGATAAATGAACGAACAAATAATAGTGCATGTGTCCTGTATTCTTACTAAGATCAAAACCCAGTGAGGTACCACTGTATGCTCTAGTTTGTGAACCTCAAGTAAACTTTCTAACATGAATGAAGGAAGTGAAATATCATATATTGTGTGATGTGATTTATATGAAATATCTGACATTAGCAATACAGAGAGACAGAAAGTGACTTTTTGCAAGAGTATAATGACAGAAAAGAATAGTAAATAAGTAATTGTCTAGGATTTTTTTATTGGGATGATGCCATTTTGAAATCTGAGAAAGCTGATAGTTGAACCCTGTTAATATAGTAGACATCATTCAAGTAGATATGGAAACTGGTAACTTTCATGTTATCAAAATTTCATTTTAATTAAAAAGATATGCATGCATATCTTCTTCATATACTTGTATAATCAGTACCTATGATGTATCATATTTTATCATTACTTACTAAATATGTTTAATTCATTTTTCACAAAGTAGCTGTGAGAAGTTAAATGTAAATTGCCTGGAATTTTCCTGATTGTGTGGGGAAATTATCTCTAATGTAAAAGATCCTACTATTTTTAACACCTGCTTTATTGTTTTCAATCTAGTTTTTATCATAAAATATTATTCGATGATATTCTTCCCCCTTCCCAAACTCCTCCTAGATCATTCCCATCTCCCTTCTTATTTGTTTTCTCTCAATATCCCACTATTAATTCAAATGATAGAAGAAAATGCCTAGATTCCTTGCAAATGTTTGCTGTAGGCTAGAATTAAACTAACCCACTTATGATGCAAGTTCCATTTCTCCACTTGAATTTTGTGTAGTGTTTTCTTAGATCAGTCGTTCTAACCTTCCTAATACTATGATGCCTTAATATACTTCCTCATGTTCTAGTTACCTCCTAACCATAAAAGTATTTTCATTGATACTTTCTAACTCTAATTTTGTCACGGTTAGAGATAGTAATGTGAGTATCTGTGCTTTCTGATAGTCTTCATCAACTCAGGTGATCCAAGAGTTCATAACCCACAGGTTAAGAACCACTCTCTTTGAATTTGAATTCAGACCCCCAAGCTGCCCCACTAGTATAAGGGGAAGTAGCCACAGTGTGAAAAGCTTAAGTGGGTTTCTTAAATCCTCCCCACAATTACTCATATTCTGAACATCAGCTGACCATTCTCTTCCTGATGGTAAAGATGCTGCATTTTGGGCTGTGCACAGTAAAGATAACTGAAATTTCTCAGTTGTGCTATCAAAGTACATTTTAGGCAAATTTGTGTGAATTTATGCAATCAAACCTTATTGACATAAAACCTCAGAGGTACAAATTTCTTTTCCTAAATCTTACGTGTTTTGTCTTATAATTAATGAGAGGAAGAATAAAATGTAATACTTATCCTGAATATGGGATAGAGGCAGAAGGAGATGGCATTTGTTCTAGAAACATCTGAGCTTCAGGCTTATAGAGATATGATTCATTTTGTCACCCACATATAGGCATAATGTGTTACTTTGGTTTCTGCTCTCGCATGAAACTACCTGAGGCTGGACACTCAAAGACCACAGTGCTGGCATCTGCCTGTCTCTGGTGAGGATTTAAAGTCTCAGTGCTACCAGAATTTTCTAGTAGACATTTAAATTATTCAATCTTAGTAATGAATTCGAATTTTAAACAGTTTTACTTAAAAATTAAAATTGATCCAGTAAATCTGGGCTTCTGTTCACAGATGGCTCTACCTCTTTGGGGCATTTTTAAAGTGATGTAGAGGGTGTTGCTGGTAATTTAAATGACAGGAGCCTATTGGCATTCTGTGCATTTGGCAGTGATGCTAAACTTTCTGTGTCTGGTAAATCAGTCCAAAACTTTTAAGATTATTCTTTTATTAGTATGACTTTGGAATTAAATTTAAAAAAGACATATATAAAGTCTTACTTGTAACTATCTGAGAATACTAAAACATCCAAGGAGAAATTAGAATCCAAAATATTATTGAAAGGTGGAATTTATACAAAAAAAAATTTCTAGGAGATAAGTTATGAAACCAATTTTAAAAAGAGTTTGTTTTTTATATGAAAATTAAAGAAAAGTTATTTCCATCAACACAGAAATACCAGCTCTGAGGTACCACACATATGCATCATTTGCAGCTGCTATCTGGTTTGCACTTCACATGTCCTGTCCACAGATGGCAGCTTTCATTTCCTTCCATAGGCCTTCTCATGAAATCAGGCTCCAGACATGAATTAAATGTATAATCCATTTTACATGTAAAATCCTGTTTACAGTACATTATATTATTATCAGTTGGTCTCCCTTTAATTATTTTTGTAAATTAACTAGAGTCTTAATTCTGTACTGAAATATTATTTTAATTGCATCTATAATTATTCTATACAATGATTGAATGACTCTTTATCATGTAACTAGAATATTGTAGTTCATCACTACAGGAAAGAAGATAGTGACGCCTGCGTAAGTGGTGTCACCTGACCACTTTAGCAGGTGAAGCAATGATTTACTATCCTTTTTTTTTTAAATTTATTTTTATTATTTAATTAAAAATTTCCACCTCCTCCCATCCTCCCATTTCCCTCCCGCCCCCCCCATCCCCCTTCTCCTCCCTCTCCAGTCCAAAGAGCAGTCAGGGTTCCCCGCCCTGTGGGAAGTCCAAGGTCCTCCCCCCTCCATGTAGGACTAGGAAGGTGAGCATCCAGGGAGAACATGATCAAGGAAGTTAGATTTAGTATCCTTAATGGGCATTTGAAATCTCTTTGTGTTCTCAATGCCCCTAACCTCAACCTTTATCATCTTAAACACTCCACGTGATTTGCCCTTCTTATTTCTGAACTGGTTAATTTCTCTCATCATCCAGACCATTCTTTCAGTTTGACGTGTCCACCCCTCTCTCAGTTGCATAGTTAACTTTTCTCTCTCTTTCATTACTCTGGTTGCTTTCACAATGAAGCTCCTTCAGCTCCTTCTTTGGGCTCTCTTTTTAGATTTTCATTGATAATATTTTATATTCATTCATTTCTTTAGTAATCCACCCAAGGCATATATTCCAATGACACTGTAAGTTCCTGTTATATCAAAGTTTGTAAACTTATTTAGTTAATTATTAGTTCATTCAAATATTCCAAACTTTTCAGTGAATAATATGCAGTAGGGTTCAATAAAATCTAACTAAATGTCCTTGCAAATGAAAAATGCAAATGTCAAAATATGCTCCAAAGGGAGCATATCATTCTAGGTATTTCCTTTTTGAGTAACTAAGACTAGAATTGAATTCAATTCATACTCCTGCATACAGACTTCTGGGATTACAGGAATATGAAACCATGCTTATTAATTTGAGACATCTATTCATTAAATGTTAATTATATGGGTAATGTAATGTTTGAATATGGTACTTCCTCTAGTTCATGCTAAATTTAATCCCCTTTGGGAGGCATTATGAGAACAGAAGCTTAATCTTCCTCTGGTGTTTAGATGTAGGACTACTGAGAAATGATTAGAATAAAAGTTATTAGGTATAGCTTCATGATTAAATCCTTGTGACTATATATATATCAAGGAGAGAGGCCACACCTGCCAGAAAACCAGGCAGATCTTCTCTTCTCTCTCTCTCTTCCCCCAGAGAGAATCCCTCAGTCTCATCCTTAACACTACAACGAAGATCAATTGCAGCTTGCATTCTCCTGTCCACAACTCCTGTGGATGCCACAGACCATCCTTTCCTAATATCCCTATATCATTCATCACTTAATCCTAGCCTCCAACACCAGTAGGCCTTCCCTGTGGACATGCCACTCAGCAAGTCAGTAACACAGGCAACACAAGGACGTCACATTCTCTAAAGATCGAGAGAGGAAACAGAAACCAAGGAACAAAACACCTACCCAACAAAGTAACACAGAAATCAGCACTTAGAGTTATAATCATCCCAAACCCAGATGCCTAGACATCAGCATCATAAAACAGTAAGAGCCTGGGCAATGTGTCTCTACTAGAGTCCAGCTTTCCTGCCAAGCAGTTTCTGAACATTCCAAGATAGCTGAAGCCCAGGAAAAGACCCCAAATCCAACTGTATGAAGATGATAGAGGTTTTTAAAGGGTAAATGAATAATCTCTTAAAGAAACCCAGGGAAAAAAAAAACCTATTAAACTATTTTTGGAAAATGTCTGATTTTATCCAATACAGTCATATTTTACTCGCCTGTACATCAGATCAGGCCTAAGGTAATGTAGGTGTGTCCTCTGCTTGTACTTACATAAGAACACATTATGAAAACTGCTTTCTTTTCCTCTTTAGAGGTTTGGATAATTCCCCTTTGACCTCACACAGGTGGACAGACCAGGTTGCTAGGTTAGAGACAGATTCCCTTATTCTTTTTCCTTGCTGATTGTTAGTGGAATGCCTTGCCCCGCAAAAGTTACCTATATTCTGTTTGCTGGGTCACCTTCAGAACTAGAACTAAGCAGCTATGTCCTTAGACTTTTAGTATCTCTGCCTTCTATCTCCAGGTCACAAAGTTTCTTTATTTATTAAGGACAGAGGAGAACAGAGTATCCCATCTAGATAGTCCACTGAGAATAAGCACCCAGTCCTCAGACCATTAAGTTTAAACACGTGCCTAAAGTTTTCTCTCCCTTAGTGAAATGTAATATAGATTTACATAATCTGACAATGGATAGATAGAAATTGTTAAAATGGAAAAACAACACATTCAGTCTGCAAACATTACCTTACCTTTCTCTTCAGACCTTGTCCTTGCATGGATCCTCTCGGGCATGAGAGCACCTGACAACTTTTGCCTGGAGGCCACACTCCGAGATTGTCTGAAGACTCTCTTACTTTATGGGTAGTCCTGACTGTTCTTCTGAGTATGGACTTTTGGACTTCCTCTCCTAGTCTCTCTTCTCAACTAATCCAGTTCTTTCTACCTCCACTAGCTTGAACCCGGAGCTGAGAGCAGGACCAAGATGCAGTTGCTCATGCTCTATGTGCTCAGCCAGCTTCCCAGGACAGTCTATGCAATAAGCCATTTGTTGTCCTTTGGGCCAGTCAGCAGTTCTTGTGGTACTTGGTATACTCCCTGACCCAGGAGTTAAGGTAACCATAAGGAAAGGGCCTATACCCAACCAAATTCTAGATCAGTAAAACTAGGAGGTTACAGCCAGTACTGAAGAAGCACGCCTGATATACCATTGCCCAGCTGTAAACATTTAACCAGAACTTGCACCACCTGTGCTCTATTGAGCCCACTGGTGCCTCTGAATAAAGCAGGCATAATCTGAGAGGATTGGTTCCCAATACACTTTGGTGGATGGATGTCACTCATTATGCCACCTTTGGCAAACTTAAATATGTACATGTAATTATGGACACCCATTTTTCTTTTGTGTATGCTTTGGCCCAAACAGGAGAGAATGTCACACAAGCCATCAAGGCATTAAAGACAGCAATGTTAGTTATGGGGGTACCCTGGGCAATAAGAACTGACAATGTTCTAGCATATGCCTCTCAAACTTTTAAGGACTTCTTACAGAGCTGAAAAATCAAACACTCAACAGGGATTCTCTATAATGTCTAAGACCAGGTTAGTGTAGAAAAAATAAACTGCTCCCTAAAAGGAGAGTTGGCTAAGTTCTCCTCAGAAAATAATAAGGATCCTCACCAAATGTTGGTAGAGGTCCTCTTCAAAAAAATTCTTGGACTTATGAGAAGATCCTTAGTCCTGCTTATAAACACTGAGTTGTTTGTTCTTGGGGGAAAAATTATTTATTTGCATGAACATACTCTTGGCTAATGATTCGACAAGCCCTAACAAATTTTCCTACAGAAATCCCACTCAGGTCAGTAGGACATATGTACTAACTCAGGTTAGTAAAACATATGTAAACTGTACAAAAAACCTCTGCATGCTGCCTGCCTGCTAGAATCATAAAGAAGCTTCTCGCATGGTCCTGGTATGTATTCCCACATTCTTGTGGGTGTCTGTTGCCAATGTTACCCATTATCACAAGGTAGATCTTTTAAGTCCCACTAGACTAAAGAGAGATTTTGAAATAACTACAGTCATCACTGCAGCCATATTGCTTGCAGTAGCTGGAGGAGCAGTCACTGTGCCCTCTCTCATTTAAACAGGAGCCCTGGCCAATACCTTAAACACAGCCATAGAATAATCAGGTACAGCCCTCAGCACACAACAGCTAATTAATGCTCACTAATTGATGCTCACTAATTACAGCCATTATAAATTTATAACAACAAAATGAGTTATTAGATAAAGAATAAAAACCTTTTGCTATTTGGTAAATGCCAATTGTGATCCTTAATTTCAGTGTCTTTGCTAAACTCCATATTGAGTTTCTAATATGTCTTTGGCCAGTCAGAAACTAAGAGATAGCTTATTGAGACCAAAGAGTCAAAGTTTGTTAATCCTATACAATTTATACTACATTTTTGTCAAAATATGAGATCACATAAAATCCCTGCTAGACGCCTCTAAATTTGTTGAATGGTGTCCTGTGGCAGGGGTCGTTGTGGTTATAACATTTCTGCTTAAGTGACTCCTACAGCCAAGATCCTGACAACAGTGGGTGAACAAGGCAACACTCCAGGTGTTAATGGCTGTGGAGTGTGCTGGATCACAATCTTTAAGGGAGGTGGCCCATGTTTGTCTAACACAAATACACAAGGCCATTTAAAGCCAAAGTTCTCCTAAAAGTCTCCCCTTGCTTCTGACTTCTTGGGACCTTCCAGGAACCCAACCCTTTGAGGACTAGTAGTCAAAGATGGGTATGAGCCTGTCCAACAGGCCAACCTAAGACAGGCACAGCCCAAAATGCTGGGGTCCCTGAGGTGGGGTTATAAAAAGCCATAACTCCAACTAGATTGCCCAATAAAAATAAAAATAAATAAAAAAAGGTAAGATGAGGCAGGGCAATAGTGCAAGCACAAGCAACCGTATGCAAACTTACTACAAGTAAGCAAAATTGACCAAGAAACCTGTCAGTGAACAAAATCATGGTAACTAATTATACACATTTCTAGATAATCACAACATGCCAGCAGTGACTGCCAGCTTTGAAAGGACCAACAAGAAACTTTCCTGTGGCAGCTTAATTTCCCTAACCCCATAAAAACCTCCAACTTGTTTACAATAAATAGCTTCTGTATTGGAATCTCCCAGAGTCTGTGCTGTTGACTTCTCATCTTCTTACACCCAAATCCCTGGGAAATGGGGACTACACACAGGCAGCAAGAAGTCAGCAAAAACTACAGACTATTGCTCAAATTGGACCCTGGGTAACATTCACGAGCAAATACAGAGTAAGTTTGGAATTGAAAACAATTATTCTTAATTCATAATAACAAACTAAAGTGAAGAAAAATCTATAATAGTCTACAAAATAATTACATTTTATTTTTTCTTATTTAATTCTTATAAATGAAGAAATCAGTGGAGCAAAAGGAGTAATGGCAAAACTAAGAGTGAACATCTCAGCACAGTTAGCCATAACCCCATGACAGAAAAGGTGGAAACAGGAGGTCCTGAGAATGGTTTTACATTTGGCATTGAGAGTAGGAATCCTGAAGCATTGTTATCTGTGAGTTCTGCAGGCAGACTGGAGGGAGATACAGCAATAAAAAGAAAAGTAAGTGTTACAACTTGAGATCAAAAGGTCAGTGGGAGGAATTTCATTTGAAGTTTAGTATATCAGTCATTGCTCCAGCTACAAGGGAGTGAAAATGACCCCTGGGATGCTGCCTTTTCTCGTTTGCTAATTGCATCTTCCTAGCCAGCACTAGAAAAAGAAACGGGAGTAATTGGTGTGGCCTGGTAAATTCTGGGGACTCCCTGGCCCGGTTTCATTTACAGCAAATAACCCATCATGAGGAAATATTCAGTGCATGAACTCAGCCTGCCAGACTTCTGCATAATGACTTCCTAAGGAAGAACAGATGGAGAAGTTATTTTCTGTGTATGTTTTGGGCATAAATATACCTGGCACCCTAACCTAAGGGGGATATCGGAAATAGCCACTCAATAAATGTTGAACCTGAATGAAAGCTGCCAATCTGCTTGTCAGGAGTTTGAGGGAAACCATCTGGTCATGTCTTCAATGAGTGCTTTCTCAAGAGAAATAGAGGTGAGAGCCACGAAGCAAAATGAAGGGTCTGTCATCTACTATGTGATTTAGATGACATGTTGTTCTGATGACAAGCACATGCCACTGATAATGCAAAGTTAAACACATCAGTATAAAATTGGTACTGGGTAAGGGGAAAAGAAAATGCAGATGGGCTTTATTTTTTTAAAAACTCCAGATGAATAGTTAATGAAGAGAGAGATGAAGTTGGAATTTAGAAATTGTTGATTAAACAGATGTTGCTCCAAACACCTCTCTACCACAGAAAACTTTCTCATTTCAACAACTTTAGAAACTCATTTGCAGAAATATAGTGTGTCATGAAAATGAGTTATTTAACATTTTAATGAGCAGTTTTTAAAATGTGTGTTTTATATAAAGAAAATGAATTTAGACTTGCTTTTTGTTGTTTATAAATAGCATAACGGTAACTATAATAATGGATATCCAACTCAAGGGGAAGATCTCAACAATAAAGTATCTGCCGAATGATATATAAATGTATTTATATAATTCAACCAATTTATATGACTATGGAACTTTTGTGTTATAAAATGCCTCCTGACTCCCACTTACCCAGAATATAAATTGCCAAGATTCTACTCTTCATTGTAAACTCCCGGTCTTGCATTAGCCTATACTTACTGATAATCCTTGTAAAATAGCTGTTACAGACTCTCCAGAGGGTCACCAAAGAAGCCATGCATAATGTTTTCCCCAGAGTGTTATTCTAAGCCAATGATGTTAAGCACATTGATAAAATATAAGGATTTTCATTTACTCCTTGAGAATTTCATACACGTATACCATGTCCACCCTTCTTATTCCTATCTGACTCCCCAAACATTTTTCTCCCCCTGAAGTTCAAGTATCTTTTTATTTTATAAGTTGCGCTTTAAGTCCAATTAGTTCTGGTCATATGTTCATGTGTGTGGGTGTCATCTGTAACGTGTTTTACCTTCCAGATATCACATCCCCAATGAAACTGTCTCTCTCTACTCTAGCAATAATTGATTGTCAGTAAGGCTTCAGCTATGGGTTTGAGTTCTGGTTCCCTGCCCTCACATACTGTAATAATAACTCTGTTCTTAAAAACTAACTCAATAATATCAAATTAAGCCATTCCTACTTCTCTGTTCTTTAGCATATTTTCATTATCTACCGTGGGTTTAGTACATATTTTGGATAAATCATGAAGCAGAAACTGTTGGTTCAAATACTGAGACGACTACTAATTTGCTTTCTAACAACTGGATCATAATAATTAAACACTGAAGACAGAAGATATCAGAAACCCAACGGAGGAAATCAAAGGACAATGGATTTTGGAGGAGTTTATACATTCGTTGTTGTTTGTTTTCTGACTTTTGTTTCAAATAATAGCAGAGACTTTTACTGGAGAATAAGAATAACTTGAGTCAAGCTGGGAACTAAGAACAGTTTCTGTCTATTCTTTTGTTTGTAGTTGACTAAGAAGGGAACATACAGGTGCCTGATCAGAAGACACATTCTTCAAAACAAGCACTAAATGTGATATACTTGATAGAGGGAGTAAAATAAATACAAATTCTAGGTAGAGTTTAGTTCTGGAGGGAAAAGAAACACACCGAGACTACTTAGTAATAGTGGGTAAACATTTAGAAAGAAGGAGATGTGTGTTTCAGGGTTGTGGTGTGTGTGTGTAGTCAAAAAGCAATATATTCATATATGAAATTTCCAAACAAAAACTTCTTTTTTTATTTATTAAAAATTTCTGCCTCCTCCCATCCCCCCATTTCTCTCCCACTCACCCCAATTCCCCTTCCCCTTTCTCTCCAGTCCTAAGAGAAGTCAGGGTGCCCTGTCCTGTAGGAAGTCCAAGGCCCTCCCCCCTCCATCCAGATCTAGAAAGGTGAGCATCCAAACAGACTAGGCTCCCAAAAAGCCAGTACATGCAGTAGAATCAAAACCCGGCGTCATTATCATTGGCTTCTCAGTCAGCCCTCATTATCAGTCACATTCAGAGAGTCCAGTTTGATCACATGCTCATTCAGTCCCAGTCCAGTTGGTCTTGGTGAGCTCCCAATAGATCAGCCCCACTGTCACAGCGGGTGGGGGCACCCCTCGTGGTCCTGACTTCCTTGCTCGTGTTCTCCCTCCTTCTGCTCCTCATTTGAGTCTTAAGAGCTTAGTCCGGTGTTCCAATTTGGGTCTCTGTCTCTATCTCGATCCATCACTGGATGAAGGTTCTAAGGTGATATGTAAGATATTCATCAGTATGGCTATAGGATAGGGTCATTTCAGATTCCCTCTGCTCAGTTGCTCAAGGTACTACCTGGGGACATCTCCCTGGACACCTGCGAGCCCCCCTAGAGTCAAGTCTCTTGCCAACCCTAAGATGGCTCCCTTAATTAGGATATATATTTCTCTGCTCCCGTGTCCACCCTTCCTTTATCCCAACCATCCCATTCCCCCAAGCTCCCCCCAATCTCCCTGTCTCACGTTTTTCCCCTTGGCCCCATGCCACCTCACCCCATGTTCCCAGTGTTTGCCCGGCAATCTTGTCTACTGAAACTGGACAGTCAACTACTGAACCACACCTGGATCAAGGAAGAAATAAAGAAAGAAATCAAAGACTTTCTTGAATTCAATGAAAATAAAGAGACAACATACTCAAACCTATGGGACACTATGAAGGCAGTGCTAAGAGGAAAGTTCATAGCACTAAGTGCCCACTTAAAGAAAACGGAGAAAGCACACATAGGAGACTTAACTGCCCACCTGAAAGCTCTAGAAAAAAAAAGAAACAGACTCACCTAGGAGGAGTAGAAGACTGGAAATAATCAAACTAAGGGCAGAAATCAACAAAATAGAAACACAGAAAACAATCAAAAGAATCAATGAAACAAAAAGCTGGTTCTTGGAGAAAATCAACAAGATTGATAAACCCCTATCCAAACTAATCAAACGGCGGAGAGAGAATACACAAATTAACAAGATCAGAAATGAAAAGGGAGACATAACCACAGACACAGAAAAAATTCAGAAAATCATTAGATCTTACTACAAAAGCCTATATGACACAAAATTGGAAAATGTTAAAGAAATGGACACTTTTTTAGATAAGTACCATATACCAAAATTAGACCAGGACCAGGTGAACAATCTCAATAGACCTGTTAGTCGCGACGAATTAGAAGTTGTTATAAAAAACCTCCCTACCAAAAAAAAACCCAGATCCAGACGGTTTCAATGCAGAATTCTACCAGAACTTCCAAGAAGATCTAATACCTATACTCCTTAAGGTATTTCCCAATATAGAAACAGAAAAGTCATTACCAAATTCCTTTTATGAAGCTACAGTTACCCTGATACCAAAACCACACAAAGATGCAACCAAGAAAGAGAATTACAGGCCAATTTCACTCATGAACATTGACGCGAAAATCCTCAACAAAATACTGGCAAACCGAATCCAAGAACACATTAGAAAAATTATCCATTATGATCAAGTAGGCTTCATCCCAGAGATGCAAGGCTGGTTCAACATACGAAAATCTATCAATGTAATCCAAACAAACTGAAAGAAAAAAACCATGTGATCATTTCATTAGATGCTGTAAAAGCATTTGACAAAATTCAACATCCCTTTATGATAAAGGTCTTGGAGAGATTAGGGATACAAGGGTCATACCTAAATATAATAAAAGCTATTTACAGCAAGCCGACAGCTAAAATCAAATTAAACGGAGAGAAACTCAAAGCCATCCCACTAAAATCAGGAACACGACAAGGCCGTCCACTCTCTCCATACCTATTCAATATAGTGCTTGAAGTTCTAGCAATAGCAATAAGACAACATAAGGGGATCAAAATGATTCGAATTGGAAAGGAAGAAGTTAAACTTTCATTATTTGCAGATGATATGATAGTGTACATGAGCGACCCCAAAAACTCCACCAAAGAACTCCTACAGCTGATAAACACCTTTAGTAGCGTGGCAGGATACAAGATCAATTCCAAAAAATCAGTTGCCCTTTTATACACAAAGGATAAGGAAGCAGAGAGGGACATCAGAGAAACATCACCTTTCACGATAGCCACAAACAGCATAAAATATCTTGGGGTAACTCTAACCAAGGATGTGAAGGATCTATTTAACAAAAATTTTAAGTCCTTCAAGAAAGAAATTGAGGAGGATACCAGAAAACGGAAAGATCTCCCTTGCTCTTGGATAGGGAGGATCAACATAGTAAAAATGGCAATTCTACCAAGGGCAATTTATAGATTCAATGCAATCCCCATTAAAATCCCATCGAAATTCTTCACAGATCTTGAGAGGACATTAATCAACTTTATATGGAAAAACAAAAAACCCAGGATAGCTAAAACAATCTTATACAATAAAGGAACTGCTGGAGGCATTACCATCCCTGACTTCAAACTCTATTACAGAGCTTCAGTATTGAAAACAGCTTGGTATTGGCATAAAAACAGAGAAGTCAATCAATGGAATAGAGTAGAAGACCCAGATTTTAACCCACAAACCTATGAACACCTGATTTTTGATAAAGGAGCTAAAAGTATTTAATGGAAGAAAGAAAGCATCTTCAACAAATGGTGCTGGCAGAACTGGTTGTCAACCTGTAGAAGAATGAAAGTAGATCCATATCTATCGCCATGCACAAAACTTAAGTCCAAATGGATTAAAGACCTCAATATCAGGCTGAACACACTGAACCTGATAGAAGAGAAAGTGGGAAGCACCCTACAACATATGGGCATAGGAGATCACTTCCTACATATATCCCCAGCAGCACAGACTTTAAGGACAACATTGAATAAATGAGACCTCCTGAAACTGAGAAGCTTCTGTAAAGCAAAGGACACTGTCACTAAGACAAAAAGGCAACCCACTGACTGGGAGAAGATCTTCACCAACCCTACAACAGACAAAGGTCTGATCTCCAAAATATATAAAGAATTCAAGAAACTAGACTTTAAAATGCTAATTAACCCAATTAAAAAATGGGGCACTGAACTGAACAGAGAATTCTCAACAGAAGAAATTCAAATGGCCAAAAGACACTTAAGGTCAAGTCCTGACTTCCTTGCTCATGTTCTCCCTCCTTCTGCTCTTCATCTGGGCCTTGGGAGCTCAGTCCAGTGCTCCAATGTGGGTCTCTGTCTCTCAGATGAAGGTTTATATTTCTCTTTTTGGGTCTGGGTTATCTCACTCAGTAAAGTGTTTTGTATTTCCATCCATTTGCATGCAGAATTCAATAGATAAAGAAAGTGTGGAATATATACACATTAGAGTACTACTCAGCAGTAAAAAAATAATGACATTTTGAATTTTGCATGCAAATGGATGGAAATAGAAATCACTCTCTTGAGTGAGATAACCCAGACCCAAAAAGATGAATATGGTATGTACTCACTCATTAGTGGACTCTAGCCATAAACAAAGGACATTAAGCCTGTAGTTCACAAGCCTAGAGAAGCCAAATAACAAGGTGAACCCAAAGAAAAACATATATAGATCCTACTGGAAATTGGAAGCAAACAAGATTGCCTGGCAAAAGTTGGGAGCATGGGGGTGGGGGTAGGGGTGGGTGGGGTTGGGGGAAAAGGAGAGGGGGAGAGAGAAGGGAGAAGGGAAAGACTGGAGAGAGCTTGGAGGTGTGGGAGTGTGGAGATGGAGGAAGGGCTGATATAGGAGCAGGGAAGAGGATATCTACATTAAGAGAGCCATTTTAGGGTTGGCAAGAGAATTGGCTCTAGAGGGGCTCCCAGGTGTCCACAGGGATGTCCCCAGCTAGGTCCTTGGGCAGCATAGGAGAGGGTGCCTGAATTGGCCTTGCCCTACTATCACACTGATGATTATCTTGAATATCACCATAGAATCTTAGTCTCGCGAGGGATGGAGACAGAGACAGAGACCCTCATCAGAGCAATGGATTGAGCTCCCAATGTCCAGTTGAAGAGCAGAAGGAGGGAGAATATGAGCAAGGAAGTCAGGCCCACCAGGGGTTGGTCCACCTACTGAGACAGTGTGCCTGTGCTAATGGGAGGTCGCCAAATCCAGCTGGATGGAATGAATGAGCAGTGATCAAACCGGACTCTCTGCATATGGCTGACGATGGGGGCTGACTGAGGAGCCATTGATAAAGGCACTGGGACTTGTTTCTACTGCATATACTGGCTTTTTGGGACCCTAGTCTATTTGGATGCAAAGCTTCCTAGGCCTGGATATAGTGGGGAGGGTCTTGGACTTCCCACAGGGCAGGGTTCCCTGCCCTCTCTTAAGGAGGGAGGAGAAGGGAGGAGGGTGAGTGGGGGAGCAGGAGGTGAATGGGAGGATGGGAGGAAATGTAAATTTTTTAATGGAAAAATAAATAATTAAAAAAAAAGAAAAGAAAAATAGAAAAATAAATAAATAAGTAAATACAATGAAGAAAAACAATCAGAAGTGAAAATATCATTTCACAATGAATGCCATTCTTCTTATTTACTTGGTGACATTAAATATAATTTTATTTATTTTAGAAAAATATCTTTTTCAGAGCTCCAACATAATATTCTTTACCATCACAATAATGTGTGCAAGATATTTAGAAATAATTTTCCTGAAAAATAAAAAGGTTTTCTCAATCAAAAAATTTTTTTTCTATTTTCTATATTAAGCAGCTTTTTTGTTTTTTACTGTAAAACAAAAAATATTTCATAAGACATCCTATATTATAAATCTCTAAATTAATATTTTTCTAGATTGGTTACAGGTTCTGGTTATTATGAATAAAGCTTTTATGAACATAGTTGAGCAACTGTCTTTGTGATATGATATAGCATCCTTTGGGTGTAATGACCAAAAGTAGTATCATTGAGTCTTGAGGTAGATTGATTTCCAATTTTCTGAGAAACCACCATAATGATTTACAAGTTTTCATTCCCACCAGCAATGAGAAAATGTTCCCCTTGCTTCAAATCCTCTCCATTACAAGCTGCCATCCATGTTGTTGATCTTAGACATTCTGACATATGTAAAATGATATCTCAGTTGTTCTGAGTTGCATTTCCCTGATGACTAAGGATGCTGAAGATTTACTTAAGTATATCTCTGTCATTTGAGATTCTTCTGTTGAGAATTCTATTTAGATCCGTACCCAGCTTTTAGAAATTGGATTATTTGGTACCTAGTTTCTTGAGTTCCTTATATATTTTGGAGATCATCCTTCTTTCCAATGTGGGTTTGTAAGGATCTTTTCCCATTATTTAGGTTGCCATTTTGTTCTATTGCCAGTGTTCTTTGTCTTACAGAAGATTTTAGCAATGGAGCAATCAGATCTTGAACTCGCTCTTTCCTGTGACAAGGTAAGATTTCCAGTGGAGGGACTGGGACATTGTCTCAGCCACACAACTATTGACCTACAGTCTGTCCTGTCTACAGGAAGAGTAGGAGATCGGTGCCTACCTCAACTGTCATCAGAGACCCTTCATTCAGTAACTGATGGAAACAGATGCAATAACAAATACCCAAGCATTGTGTGTCACTCAGGGAAACCTACTGAAGAAAGGGAGAAAGGAATGTATGATCCAAGAAGGCAAAGACATTCCACAGAAACAACTAATCTTCTAGGCGTTCACAGATCTTGACCAATGCACAGGGAGCCTGAATGGACCAACCTAGGGCCTCTACATATAGGTGACAATAGTGTAGACTGGTCTACTTGGAGGACCCATAGCAATGGGAGCAGAGGCTGTCGCTAATGCTTTGGTTGGCTTCTGGGAACTGATTCTTCACACTGGGTTACCTTATACATATTAATACTAAGGGAGCCTTAGTCCTACTTCAATTTGACACGCCATGCTTTGTTGACACCCATGGGAGACCTGCCCCTACCTGGACAGAAAAAGAGGAGTAGTAGAAGGGGGCTCAAAGGAGGGAAGGGGGAATGGGAGGAGATGAGGGGGAGAAAACTGTAGTTGAGATATAAAAGAAATTATTATTATTATTATTATTATTATTATTATTATTATTATTATTATTATTTGGTTTTTCAAAACAGGGTTTCATTGTAGCTATCAAATCTGTCCTGGACCTAGCTCTTGTAGACCAGGATGGCCTCAAACTCACAGAGATCCCCCTGCTTCTGCCTCCTGAGTGCTGGAATTAAAGGCATTTCTTACCACTGTTCAGTTTAAGATTTTTTTTGGAAATTAATAAATTTAACTAATAAAAAAGAAAAAAGTAATTACTAAAAATTTTTTGAACTTTAATTTAGCTTCATCATATGTATTGCCTTAAGCAATTATGAGACTACTTGTTGTTTTGTGACTGTGACTCAGAATTAGCAGCCATATCAGTAAACTTCAAACTCCAACAACTCTTGTTGTCTTATGACCTCATATCTACATGCACACATAGAAGACAGGGCTATGCATTTTCAGGCAGATAATTCAGTAACTATAGAGATATCTCAGTGTAAACTGAAATACTTTACTTTATTATGTTAAACACCATAGCTAGAAGAATAAGAACCAGCATAAAATGTTCTAAAACTTCTTCAATCTTGATCAATGTATTCATATCCTCTCTCCTTTACAGAGCATACAGTGGTTGTAAAAAAACATTATCAAGTGGGGTTTAAGAGAACAATTGTTATCTTAGTGGGAAGTTTGCATGGTTTATAATATGACATATGCTCTCATGAAATCTTCTCTCTAAACTTTAATCTTCTCCAATTTTACACTAATACAAATATCAAAAATTTTGGCACTCCCTTAGCCTTAATACATGGAGAAGTACCACTTCTTAAAATAAATAGGATGCTGATCTTTAGAACGTTAGACTACCTTGTTATCTTTTAACGTTTATTAGAACAATGGATTTGAGCTGTTTCTGGGAGAAACCACATCTGTAAAATGAGGTTGACATTTTTAATGCCAATTACATTTCCTGTCTCTGAGAAGTATGAAATCCAAAAATCAAACAAATTGAGCAATTTAATGATAATGATAGTTCAGAATTATAAATAATACAGGATTGTTAGAAATAATTCCTTTTTTCTATAATTTGTATCATGTACTTAGTACAGAAATATGAGAAAAATAACTTATGTAAGATAAATGATAACTCTTGAGAACTCTAAAGGGCTATTTAAACATATTACTTATTTAAATCCCAAGAATTAATTTATTTTAGCAATATGATAATACATAAAATATCTATATGGAGTTCAGATAAAGCATGGGTGAAGGAGCTTTGGGGAATTCCATATGAATGAAATGGCATAGTGTCCTATGAGTCATTCACAGTCTTGTGGAAGTGAAGAAGGATGCTAAAAAAAATCCTACACTAGCTCAGAATTGAGTATAATAAAAGGTTATTTATTTAGGGGTAGATTTACAGATCACAATCCTCTGCTCAAATGGGGAACATCAACTGAATCCAGCAGCCAGGAAAGAGGCTAGACATGGCTTTACAGACACATATATAGTATAAGAGGACATGCCTAAGTGGGTGGGTAACTTAAAGACTACTGGTGGTAGGAATTCCTACAACATGGAAGTATCACATGGGATATTAAATTATGAAGAGTAAAGTTAATAAAGAACAAGTCAAAGCAAAAAAAAATAAGAAAGAGAACAAGATGAGTTCAGGGCATGACAGGAGTGAATGTTTTGTAGGAAGAGTCAGCCAGTTTTCTGATAGGTATCCTAGGCTTTATTTATACAGATGCATAAAGATGGATGATATATTTTAGGCATATAAGCCCCTAAGTGAAGATGCTGAACAGGATCATTGAGATGTCAATAATTTAAAGATATTGCCTTTTAAATTACTTAAAAATCTTGAGAAATGTTGTTTCCCAATTTTCTGAGAATTTGCTGACATCCAAATGGCCTGTACAACTTGCATTTCCACCAGAAATGCAGAAGTGTTCCCTTTCCCTCACAACCTCTCCAACATAAGTTGTCATCAGTGTTTATGACGGAAAAGAAGTCAAACTCTCATAGTTTACATAAGCGATGCCAAAAATTCTACTAAGGAACTTCTACAACTCATAAACACTTTCAGTAATATAGCAGGATACAGCTTAACTTAAAAAAATCAATAGCCCTCCTGTACAGAGATGATAAAAGGGCTTGTGAAGAAATAGAGAAACATTACCCTTCATAATAGCCACAACTAGCATAAAATATCTTGGAGTAACTCTAACCAAACAAGTGGAAGACTTGTATGCAGGAACTCTAAATCTCTGAAACATAACCCAGAAAAAAATCAGTATTAAATATATCTCGATTTTAGAGTTATAACCGCTATAAATGTTAGAAAATACAATGTGGGCACCAAAAAGATAACTTAGCAGGTAAGCATGTTTGATACTATAGCTTAAAACCTGAGTTCAATGTTACCCACATAAAAAAAGATAACTGATTCCCACATGTTATCCTCTGACTTCCTCAACATATACCAAGATACTCCTCAAGACCTCAAAGTGTAGGTTAAAATGTGTTGTTTCTATGACCTGGTCTGTAGTATGTTCTGAGGACAAATTCTGGAGATTCTATAGCTATTTAGTCATTGTTCAGTAGTTTATCAAAGAGTTATGTAAGCACAGGATACGCACACATGCCAAGACTTTTCTTTGACAGGCAGTCGAGAAGACTTTATATCTTTCTTAGTAAGCAAGTCCTTTTCATGTCACAAGAAGGAGGTGCTGAGAGACAAGACTGACTCAATCCTATTGAGGCAGAATAATGATGTAGAATAAAGTAGATTAACCTGGATATCTTGAATTATATGACTCAGTTATCTACAATTAGCAACTATGAAATTACTGTTATGGTGTGGCCTTTATTTTATTGAAAGAACAAGATGCTATTGATAACTTGACATGTTACTTGACAACTGTAATTACAGTTAAGAAAACTGTCTCAAGGGAATTATGGAGTCCTAAATCTTAAAGAATTTTATTTTTCCTTTACTGTTGAGTCAGATTTAATTATAGACAGATGTGGAAACATTATTAAAAGATTGTGTTGTACCATTGGAAGTTTCTGTTAAAAGACTTTCAAAGAAATTATGAGTTTAGACATAGAGATACAAAATCCACTGACAAATATATAAGCTATTGATATAGGCTCCATTTCTCATATTCAGTGTCTGTTTGTATTTCACACAGATATTTATCAAACTTTTGTCTTTTTTCATGAAGTACTGAGTAGCACATAGGTTTTAAGGAAAACCATTTAAAACTCCTGGCCAAAGATATTTGGTTAAATGAGACATTAGGCAAACAGTTACACACATATATGTACATGCACAACTATATGGTTTCTTGAGGCAAATAAAGATGTTCCTCTTTAAGGAGCATTCCTTAACCAGAGAATTATCAAGCACTCGTATGCTGAGTAGAATCCTTTACAAACCACATTCGTGTCCACAGTAGTTTTCATGCATAAACATGAAATAAAATTCAACTGTCATAATTTATCCCCAAATTGTCACTTGATTCAATGAGAAAATGTTTCACTCAATATGTTAACTGTAATGTATTACTTTTGATAATTATTTTGTATTGCATATAGTATATCTTACTTAGCAGGTAAGTGTCTTGGTGATAAGTATTAGGTTCTACATGAATTATGTCTGAAATCAATCTATTCTTGGATCTTTCTAACTATTTTGAACTTTTAAAGATGTTATTAGGTTTATGTTACTTGGATAAAAGTTATTTTCAACTTAGCATTCTTTTTTTAAAAATTTGAGAATATGTTCACTCTATATAAAGCTTGCCTTCTAAAAATCATGTTCCAATAGCATCCTACGTTTAAGTTTATAATCCATTCTTAACTTACAATAATCACATCCTTATTTCTTATTTTATACTCTATTATAACTAGAACTTCTTGAGGGTTATGAACTCTCATTTATCTTGATATGTTTTGTACACATGACATACTAGTGTTTATGAGACAATAGGTAATATTTAAAAACATAACTATATTACTTTTATACAATGCGTCAATTTGAATGAAATAGTCTTCGTAAGAGCATATATTTAAATATTCGGCCCCCAGTTGCTGAAACGTAGCATGAATAATAAAATCCCAGAGACAGATGCTGGGCTTCAACCAAAAGCCAGAAAAGCAAAACAGCCAAGCCACTAGAGAAGTCTTACCTCTACCTAGACTGGGCGACCACAGACTAATCAGACTAAGTAGGGTACACAGTCTAAGCCTCTCCTCCCATTTTATTGTCCCTCTGGTACAAGAATTAAAGGCATGACTCCCTAGTACTGGAATTAAAGGTGTGAGCCACCATTACCTGGATTTGTTATAGCATTGATCTTGTGTAGCCCAGGGTGGCCTTGAACTCATAGAGATTCACCTACCCCTGTCTCCCAAATCCTGGGATTAAAGTGTGTGCCATCACTGCCTGGCCTTTAGTGGTTTAGCTTTGCCCTTCTGATCTTTAGGCAAGCTTTTTTTATTAAAAATAAATAAAAAGCACTCTAGAAACTATTTGGAAAATTTTTAGAAGTATGACCTAGTAGGAACAGGTGTGTAAGTGGAGGTAGACCTAGAAGATTAAGAAGATTTTTTTTCATTCTGAGTCATGTACTTCCCCAGCTTTGTTGTGGTGGACTAAAATGTGAGCTCTTGCTGTCTGTCCTTTTGCACTACCATCATGGACTCTAAATATCTGAAACTATAATCCAAATTAAATGCTTTCTTTTGTAAACTGCTTTGGTCATGATGTGTTACCACAACAATAGAAAATTAAAGCAAAAGAACTTATCAGAGAGAGTGTTACTGTGGTGACCAACATGATCCCATATTTTTATTTTATTTGTTTTGTTTGTTTGTTGGATGAATTTCCAGGATTGTGGAACTGTTGTCTAGCCGAGTGATAAAACACCGTAATAAGAACTTAATGGCTCAGTCTAGTAATACCTTGAAAGACAGTAGTGTTGAGAGTTATGTGGAAATTGGACGACCAGCTCAAGAGGTTTTATAGTGGCTTGACCTGGCAACTTGGGTAGAAACCATTCTTGTCATATTTTGACAATGGATGTGACTGCATTTTATCCTTGTTCTAAGATTTTTCCTGAGACTAAATTGAAAAAAAAATATAATAAACTAAGTTCTGTGGAGAAAGTGATTTTAAAATAGCCTAATATTGCTTCTGTTGCATGGTTATTAGTAATCATTCTCATGCATGTCTACAATGAGACAGAGCACATGGGGCTTAGAGAAATAAAAAAATTGTATAGTTTAAAGATAAAAGAGAACACAGGAAGATTTAATGTTGGAGATAAGGATTGCACTAAAAGAGATAAGAAGAGGCCTGACCCAAATAAAGGAAGGGTGCCCTCATGGCAAGATTCAATCTATCTAAGCCTCCAACTTGGAAAAGAAATTCCCTGATGAAAAAAGAAGGGTGGTGTGTGACAACAGAAATGGAAAGCTTCTGCAAATGTAATTTTAGAGAGGAAGGAAAAGCAGGCAGTCAAACTTGACGGTGTAGTCATGAAAGAGACATGAGCAAAGTGGATGTGTAATCTGTAATTACGGACTGAGGGTGAAGCTAGACACAGAGGCAGTGAGTTCCCACATGAAGACCCTAGGAAACCACTGAATGAAGTCTTTAAAGCGAAGCCTGAATTCTACTGGAGACCCTAAGATATTGTACTATAGATCTGTGAAAAAAATTTGCCAAAGAGAGCTGTGGAGAGGAAGTAAAACCAACACTATATCAACAACAACAAAATGTGTTTTGTAAGCTTCAAAGATAGAAGGGCATATCCATCTAAGCCTTTTTCATTTGGCAGGGAGCTATAGGATTTGGAGATTGCATTAGTGGCTTTTGATTTTACTCTGGACCAATATTTTCTCACTATTCTCCCATTCTTTTTTTGTGGAATATTAATGCATATTATATGCCTCTTTGTATCAGAAAAATGTAATTTACTTAGCCTGTGTTTTTCACAGGTGAGTTGAGTTTATTTATATTAAGGGATATTAATGACCAGTGATTGCTCTCTCCTGTTAGTTTAGTTTTTATTGTTGGTGATGTTATTTTGTGTGTTTTTCCCTTGTTTAGGATTTGCTGCTGTGAGATAATCAATTGTCTGTGTTTTTGTTGATGTAGCTAATTTCCTTGGGTTGGAGTTTTCCTTCTAGTACTTTGTGTAAGGGCTGGATTTGTGGCTAGGTATTGGTGAAATCTGGTTTTGTCATGGGATATCTTGTTTTGTCCTTCTATGGTGACTGAAAGTTTTGCTGGTTATAATAGTCTGAGGTGGCATCCATGATCTCTTAATGTCTGCATAATGCTTGACCAGTACCTTCTGGCTTTCATTGTCTCCAATGAGAAGTCAGTTGTAATTCTGGTAGGTCTGCCTTTATATGTTACTTGGTCTTTTCCTTTGCAGCTTTTAATATTCTTTCTTTATTCTGTATGTTTAGTGTCTTGATTATTATGTGGCAAGGGTTTTTATTTTTATTTTTTTGAAGCAGTCTAATTGGTGTTCTGTAAGCTTCTTGTATCTTCATATGCATATCTTTCTTTAGGTTGGGAAAGTTTTCTTCTATTATTTTGTTAAATATATTTCCTGTGCTTTTTACTGGTGTCATGTATCTCTTTGTGGTATTGCATGTGTTCTTACCTTTTCTATTTATCTTTTCCTCTGATTGGTGTAGTTGGGGCTGTCTGTGACTCTGGTGATTAATTTTCCAGGTACCAGGGGATCCAAGACTCCGACGGTTGCTACTTGTGCTGTAATATCAGGGCCACAGTTCCAGTCACGCTTTTGGTCACTCCATGTTCCTGGAGATTGTTCGGCTCTCCTGGGGTTTGCTCCGCAATATCAGGGGTCATTGGGCCTACACCCGCAGAGATTGCTTCTTTGGGACTCTTTCTGCTATGGGCCTGTTCTGACAGAGGTCCTGATTTAGGCCTACTCTCTTGGTGGTTCTGGATTTGTGCTCTGGATCCACAGAAGTCTCTGGTTCCTGCCTACTTCCTCAGAGTTCCCAGACTTATGCCTGGACCCACAGAGATCCTGGCTCTGCCCTATTTCCTCTTAGGTCCCAGACTCACACACAGACCGCAGAGGTCCTGGCTCAGGCCTACTCCCTTGGAGGTCGCAGACTCATGCCCGGACCCACAAAGGTCTCTGGTGCCAGTCTACTCCCTCAGGGGTTACTCACTTGTACCTGCTCCTGTGGAGTTCATTGTCTGAAGCATTCTCTGGCCTAGGTCAAGGGCTCAGCCCTGTTTCTGTAAATGACCCTGGTCTTGGTATGCTCCTGTGGAGGTCCCTGGCTTGGGCAGGGTCCCACAAAGGTCTCTGGCTCAGGTCTACTCCCTTGGAGGCCCAGACTCAGGTGCACCCAGACCCACAGATTTCCTGGCTCAGGCCTGCTCCCTCAGAGGTTCAGACTCACACCCACACCTGCAGTGGTTTCTGGTTCTTGCCTTTTTCCTTGGAGGACCCAGACTCACATCAGAACCTGCAGGGTTCTCTGGTTCATGCCTACTTTTTCAGAGGTTCTAGACTCCACCCTGGACCTGCAGAGGTCGTGGTTCAGGCCTACTCCCTTGGAGGACCCAGACTCATACCTGGACCCACAGAGGTCTCTGGTTCCGGGTCTTGCTGCCTTTTAATACCTGAAGAACAAGATGAAAAGTGAAGGTGGCAGCTGCCTCTCCATCATGAGGATGTACTGAAAAGAGTTGCAGGATCCTATGTAACTAAAGGTAACACAGCAAAAGGCAAAGCACTATGTATCCACCAAAGAGAGATCACAAGGTTAGAGTTTATAGCCAGTCAAAGTACATGTGTATTAGCATTTTGGGTCAGCCATGCAAGCAGGAACCAAAATAATATGTCTCTGTGGGATATGCTAATCTTCTACCCAAATCCAGGCATGGGCAATGTAGAGCTTATATCATGACTCTGTAATATCATCAAACAAAAAGCATCTAATTTGACTCTCCTACTGTAGGAAGTAACCCCTTTATACATGTAAAAGAGGGATAGGTTTAGGAACAGAATAGGTACTCTGAAACTTTTACAAGCCAATTAGATATGAATCCCTTCAGTGGAAACTCAGTCAATGAAAATATAGAGCTCAAAGGAAAACTAAGAATGCATCCCTAAGTTTAGAAACTCAAAAAGGTCTCTAGCAGTATTCACAGATGTCCTTACAGTGAGAGAAAGAGCAGCTATCTCTCCCTTACCTACAGTAAGGGAGATCCAGAAGGCTATTGTCAGGTATAAAGGTGTGGGTGACATTAATGTGGACAGATAGAACAAGAGCAAATGAAGGCTAATCAACAGGGCAAGAGGGGCACCAGGCACAGAGCTCTGGGTAAGGTCAGGCCAGATGTTTATTAGAAGTAAAACTACTCTGGTCTTAATGTTATCCCAGATGGACATTAGTGGGAGATGGCTTTCTATGCTACAAGCAGAAATTAACAAGCCACTGTTCATTGAAACATGGCCTTTAAATTGGCATGTTAACTTCCATATGATTAAAGGCTCAAGGAGTTATTTTAGAGTAATGGAATTGTAGTAGTATTTGGACCATGGGTAAATAATTCTAATGTATTAATGGAGTCCCTTTAGAATGAATATATGTCTTTATCTGGTTCTACTAGCAAATAGACATGGGATGTAAAATATAAATTAATAAGATGTATATAAGCTAAGGCTTAGAAAAAGAAAGGATTTGCTTATGAACCCTCATAGAAGTGAATGCTCTTATGAGAAATAAAATCAAATCAAGATTGCAGGGTCATCTTTAAGAATTCCTCTTTCCCAAGTAACCTTCATAATCCTCACATGTGAAAATCATGAGAGGCCTGCTACCATCTGACTCAAATGAATTCAGGACAGAAGCTTAACCTTGACATTTTGCTATGCCTAGGTCTCAGCTGTTCATTTTCTAAGACTTTAGGAAACAGAACCCACATGAAAACAAAGTACACAAACAAAATTGGGTTAGTCAAAGTACTTAAAATTAGCAGCAAAAGTACAGTAAGCTCAGCCACCAGGTTTCTGTCTCTATAGTGGTTGCATTTATACCATTTGCCTCAAAAAACCCTTCTCACGTCACGTTGTATATTCAAATGCTCGCCATCATTTAAATGCTTGAAGTGTCAAAAAGCTCACCAAAAAGACAGCTGGAGGAAGAGATGATGCAAGTTTCAAAGTGAAATTTGGGTAAGGATGATATGCTCACCATTTCTTAACTCATACCAAATCCATAGGCAAGAGTAGGAAAGACTGAGTCTTGTCCCTATGAGACTGTCCAGAGGAGATTTCACAGCAGAAATCCAGAGCTATGAAAGATGGGTGACTTTGAATCCACTAAGGAAAGATCATTCTACATTTGCAGTCAGAGGATCCCCTGTAAAACGTGTTCAGAAATATTTTCTTTTTTAAAAAGAATTTATGTTTTTTGTCACTGTGTGTGCACACGTGCAGGCATGCATACATGTGTACAAGTGCCTGCAGTAGTCAGAAGAAGGTGTTTGTGAACTACTGGACTTGTGTGCTCAGAACAAAACTCTTGATCTTTTTGTGCACTGGCAGTGGGACCACTAGCTGTCCCTGGTGCATGAGCTGGCTCTTTGGAGACCAGTTCCTATGGTGGGATGGGGTCTCAGTCCTGTTTCAACTTAATAAGCCAGGTTTTGTTGACTTCCCACAGGAGGCCTTACTGTTTCTGAAGAATGAGTAGAAGGTGAATTAGGGGGAGGTGGTGGGGAGCAGGAGGAGGGGAGGGAGGAAGAACTGTGGTTGGTATACAAAATGAATTTTAAAAATTAAAAAAAAAATTAAAATTGTAACGAGACATTATTTAAACCCACAAGGTCAGAGGAGCATATTTAAAAGACTAATAATCCCAAGAGCCTGTTTAGTATACAAAACTAAGAAGTTAGGACTGTAGAGACAGTTTAGCATTCAAGAAAACTAGCTACTTTTCCAGAACACCTGGGTTTGAATCTTAACATCCACATGACAGCTCACAGTTATGTGTAATTCCAGCGGAAGGGGATCTACTACCTTCTTCTCTCCTTCGAGGTCACTAGGCACATCGACATTTATACAAACAAAACACTCATACCTATAAAATAATAAGTTAATTCATTCACGTTTTTATTAAAAACCCTGAAATGTTGGTGAGAATCTAATTTTATGCAAACCCTGTGAGAAATAGCTTAGGAGTATATAAAAAGTGGGTTTAGTAATACGCACAGAAAACAGAAAGACCAACAGAATGAAAGAAAAAAGAAGAAAGAAAGAAAGAAAGAAAGAAAGAAAGAAAGAAAGAAAGAAAGAAAAGCCCTCAGTTTTAGCCACTGAGTCATCCCTCAGAACTTAAGAAATATCACTTCTAATCTTAAATACTGGATTCCAACTGCGATCTCTACCTAACGGTGGTGATCTGAAGCATACTGTTTTTCACTTCTATGTACTGTTTTGTTTTCAAATCCAAAATGTATTTGAGGAGTAAAACTTGTAAGGTTTTTAAGAAGATTTAATGAAATCATGCCAGCTAATGAACCATTCGCTAGCCATCTTCTCAGCCTTGCATGCTCAGTTGAGATATTCCCAAGAAGCCAAGGGAGCTCTCCATCCTAGTACATGTGCCAACAGTGCTACCTGAATCAGGAACACAGAGCCGCCACGTTCCCCTTTCCCTTCACTAGGAAGTTTCCATTTGTTCAGTAGAGTTTGCTGTGCAATGCTCTGGCCAGCTATTCTTTGTAGCTGCGTCCCTGGGTAGTAAGTTCAAGACATCTGTAATTTCAAGTGTGCCTCAGTTTCCTCTGCTCCTCACATTCCAGATAGCTGTGTGATATTTGAGACTCCATCTCACTAAAAACTCTACCATATCTATTTGAGATAAAGTGACTTTTACATAAATTGTTGGATTTAAGCAAAGCTTTCCATTAAAGCTTTAGTTGTTAAAGTAGAAACCCATTTTATTAAACAATATTTCTCTAAACCGGAACTGTGTGTTTATTGCCTGAGGATATTGTCATAAATCATCACAAATTAGTGCGAGGAAGCAAGGGAAATTACTAGAAATTTTGGATATTCTGACATCCTACAAGTCCATGCTCCCTCTGGGACATTCACTACATAGAACTTAGTTTTTTCTTTTTTCCAGCTTCAGGTGGATGCCCTGGCGTTCTCGTGTGTGGCTTCTTCTTGTCAGTCTCTTCTAGCACCTTTGTACTGCCTTCCTTAGTGAGTGTGTTGCTTCCTTTTGTCTTTTCATTTACTGCAAAGCAGTGACGTGTAGTAAATTATTTCATTACAAAACCCTTCATTACAGTCGGTAAAAGTATTTTATTTCAAGATAACATTGGCAAACTCCAAAGATGAGTGACTGATCTAGTTGAAGGCTATTTGCCTCTGCAAAGTGTTATAGGAGGCTCTTCTCGGAGTGCTTTTCCTGGGAATTAGGAGCCCCGGCTTTTTCCTCTTATAGAGCACGGGTTGCTTCACATGGCTTCCTTGTATGTCTGCCTTAGAGAGTCAAATTATGTGAAGTAAACATGCTTAGAACACGGTCGCTAGAAAGGTTAAAATACTTTGTACTAACTTCATTCAGTATCACTACACTTACTTTAAAGAAGCCTTCAGCCTTACACTGCCTCTGGCGATTGCTTAAGGCTGGCACTGAGATACCCCCATGCAATATAATGGGTAAAACAACATAAATGCCTTCCAATCTTCTATCCACATGAGGTGAAATGTCCCTACTGGAAACTGTGAAGGGTACACTTGACCTACAAAAGCTACTATTCTAAACTAAGAGAAGATTCTTATTCATAGAAAAATAGCAATGTTGATCTAGAAGTTGCATAGAGGACACTCTCCTCCTAAAACTACCCAGATGATGAGTAAGAAAATCTGTCTACAGGAAGGATTGGGTTAAATAAGGTCCTGTACCCAGCCAGAGACAGTCCTACTGGCAGATTCCAAATTCACTGGAGTAAGGTTAATAGTTCTTTGATACTTTTAAGAAAACGTGCTGTTCCTCTATTTTGAGTTTTTCACATTGACTGATATGATATATAGGGAGAGGATTTCCAGTATTTATTGTAATGAATGCTAAATGTTGCATTTTCTTCACTGTCATAATAAAAATATATAATAATAAATAGAGAAAATTCATATGTATTTCCATTCAAAAGTTGGGTAGATCACAAAGATAACAAGAACAAATGCAAAATCATCAGAATCAATAAGGGGAAAATTTTTCAGTAATGTTTCTATTATCATGATAACAATGTTTGGTTTTGCTGAAATCTTAGCAACTGTATAAATAGAGTACTCAAGTGTCCTTCCCAATATATGACTGTGTAGCTGATAAGTAAAATGTAAATAGGTAAGTCTAGTATTTTCATCTGTCTTTTAACCTGACTTGGTCATTCTTGGTAGAGTTAAACAGCAATAGATGCTCAGTTTCTTGCTTTGTGTAATCCAGTGGGGGAAAAAAAATCATGGACTCCAAGGATGTCAGAAGCCTTGTTTTTCTCAAAAAGGTATTATTCTCCTTGAATCTGCAATAACAATCTCATTTATCAGGCCTGCAGACTTGTAATTAAAATGCATTTTCTGATGGCGATAAATGAAAGAGAGACAGAGTCATAATCCTGACCTCCTTTTTGCATAATAATGATCTGAAGATTTGATCAATGGTAGAGACTGTTTCCTAGGCACGGCTGTAGTTTCTGACTTCTAACAAGTGCCCAGTAATGCTGAAATTCTTAGAGTATGACCCAAGTCTCGGTTACTAAAGGAGATGTTTCCACAATAAAGAAAAAAAAAGGTGCATAAAACATTGGATGATCATTGAAATGAAAACTTCTAATAGTTGATGTGCCAAATATATCAATATTGCTCATGACTAGAACCGTGTGATGCATTTACCTTTGTAGCACTTAACCCTTGGGTCCTGAATGAGATAACCCAGGTGTCCCCTCTCCCATTACACTTTATTGTATCCAGATATCTTCATGGAGCCAGATTTCTCATCTTCCTTGTCTTAAGGCATTCATTCTTGAAATTTGAGTTTGTCAAATCCCGTTTCTAACCCTTAAAAATATACTTAACTTATTACTCTGACTCCAGGTTTATAACACAGAAAATATCTTTCTGAGAGTCTTAGAATACTGCTGGAGACAGTACCACTGAAGGGATCTGAGGAAGTGAGGAGCCTAATTTCTCTGGACTGCGGTTTATGAGCACAGATTATGTTACCAGGAAAGAAAAGAAATCGTAAATTGTCTTTGCCAAGGAAACCAACTTCCATTTGCCCATCCCCAAATCTTTCAAAATCCTATGCTGCGCCATCTTTATTATTTTTACTGACCTCGGAAGCATCTTCTGGGAAGCATCATCCTGACATCAGCTATTGCCACTTTAAACATGCTCACAGCTGTCAGTTGGACTTGGTGGAAGAAACCACAGGCAGACTGTCATTATCTACTAATTTATATTTATTTAGTTTCCTTCGTAGACAGAAAATATGACATCTCTAATTTGGAACTGATTTTATGCACAGGAGTGCCTGGCATGACATTGCAATGCATGTCTACTTACACATGGCATTGGGATCCTATGTTTGTGTTATGATCCAAAGGAACTGTTATATTGAAATTTATGTCAGTTCTTTAAGTGTTGCTGTTGGTTTTCAAATAACTGCTGAATGAATGAATACTAAATTATTAAGATACACATTAGGGCATCAATGTGTAAAGCAACATAAATTTTGCATAATTTCTCTATAGAAATATATATATATATATATACCTTATACAAATAAACAATACATGATATATGTCACACAAATCATATATTATAAATATACACTGTTATTGAGATTATGAGTCATTGGGATAAATGCTGTTATACACTACAAGGTGTAAAGTTCACTAATTGATTTACAGTTTGCTTTGTACCTCTTTCCCCATGTTACATGAACGAGACACAAAGAATAGTCATGTCATTTCATTCAGATGTGAATCACACAATACACAATAACATTTTATTCAAAATTGTATTATGGCAAAATCATGGCAAGTGTGTATATATATATATTCATATATATATATGAATATTTCAATTGTACAATTTCCCTGATAATTTATATACAGTCAAATTCCCTTAACTCTTAGTAAGGCTAAAAAAAGTAATGTAATTTTCCTAGGGGAAAAACCTGCAAAAATAAAAGGTCAGCAAAGTAAAAGTAAAAAAAAAAGAAGGTTTTTAAATGATCACAGGAAATCCATCTATGGCAAGTAAGCAGATTAAAGGGTGTATAAAATATGATTAGTGAGCTTCAGAATAAATCAACAGTGAAATGCTACATCATACCTACTGACAAGAGAACAAAATCCGAGCTGAGGCAGAGTTGGATCCGGATCAGTTCTCGTTCCTCAGCAGCAAAAAGGAAAGCACCATTCCCCTCCAGTGCTTAGCATTGACTCTCAAACTGACGGGACCAAGTGATACGGAGGAGACAAGCCTCTAGACTGTCTGTGTGGTATGACCAAGATAAGGTTCACTGATGTGAGAAGACCAGCCATATGTGGGTGAAACTTCTCCATGGGCTGGGTCCTAAACTGGATAAAGTGGTGCAAACAAGCACCAGGATTTATTCTTCTACTTCCTGACTGCAGAATTCAATGCAACCAACTACTTCCAAAGCTTGCTACTATGTCGTCTGCATCATGATGGATGATGGTACCCTCTAACTGTAAGCCATTATAATCTTTTTCTTCCTTAACTTGTTTTGTATGGGTATTTTACCAGACCAACATGACAAGTAATTAAGGCTCATTTTGGAAGGTAGCCTGGGTATTTCTCATAAGGGCGAACACTGAATAGCCATATGATCTAGGAATCATACACTTGTTTATTTACCTAACATTTTAGAAAAAAAATATGTTCACAGAAAAAACTTTACACAAATGATTGCCTGTCTATATAAAAGTTACCTCCTCTGGGTGAATTAGCAAAAAAGACTGTATCTATTACATGGGATATTCTTTAGTAAATGTTAATGACTCTCAAATTACATAACAACATAAAAGTATTTTTGATGAATTTTCTTGACTAAAAGAAGAATGTCTAAATTTGACTCCAATCACTTGACATGCTGTAAAAGGAATCACTATAGTGGTAGTAAAACCTCCAGTGGTTGCCAGACTTCAAGATGAGGGTGTTAGGCAGACTTAGTGAAGCAGAGAGGATTTTTAGGGCAGCGAAACTATCTTCTGTGGTACTGTAATGGTGACCACAAATGGTATATATTATAAAAAACCCAAGGAGTGTACAGAACACAGAATAAACCTTAAGGGACACAGCTGTCCTAACTTCATTTCTATTGCTGCAATAAATACTTTAACAAAAAGAAACAGAGAGGAGGGAAGATTACAACTGCACATTGCAATCTATCATTTCGAAGCAGGAAACCACATCACAACTGCAAGCAAGAGAGAGTAAATGTCCCTTTGATCCAGTTCTATGCAGTCCAGGTCACTCAACCAAGTCACTGACAATGGCTTGATCTTTCTATAGTAGGTTAAGGTGAAGATAATTCCCCAGAGACTTGCCTGCAGGCCTACCTGAGCTACATAGTTCTCCATGAACACCGTCTCTCTGGATGATTCTGGATTGTGTCAAGAAGACAGCTGAAACCAACCTGCACAACAGTGGACTTTTGCTCAAGAAAATTATCAACATTTTCTTTTCCTATTGAAGCAAATTTAGTAAACTGATTCAAAATATAAATGATGAGGATGGTTTTGCATACTTGCAACTGTGTATAGGACTTTTCTAGTATTTCTTTTCAAGTATTCAGGAAATCTCAATTTTGTTAAATAATATCAGGTCTAGAAAGTTTTCAAAACTAGTAGAATTAAAAATGGCATTATTGACTATGTCGGTCTGAATGAAAAGGGCCCTCATAGTCTAAAGATATAAATACTTTGTCTCCAGTTGGTGGAACAGTTTGTGAAGGATCAAGAGGTATAACGTTGTTAGAATAAGTGTGGCCTTGTTAGGAGAGGTGTGTCAGTAGGGGTGGACTTTGAGATATCAAATGCCAAGCCCTGGATCTCTCTGCCTTCTGCCTCTGTATCAGGAATTGAATTAATGCTCTCAGTTTCAGGTCCAGTACTATGCTTACCTGTTGCCCATTATAATGACCATGGACTAACTATACAAAATTGTAAACACGTCTTCAATTAAGCTTCCTTTTATACCATTTGCTTTGGCTTCTTTCTTCACAGAACTAGAACAGAAACATAGACATCGCCATATATTTTCTAATTTTAAAAGAATCAAATTCCCAATGCAAACCTAAATATTAAGAATTCTATCATTTCAAGGTCATATACAGCTAAAAGTCCCTGGCTTGGGTAACCATAGGCCCTAATAGATATACTTACTTACACAGACACATCACACACACACACACACACACACACACACACACACACACACACACACACACACACTACACTAAAATATTTTATATTGAATGGGTAAGATGGGTTAAACTGCTCTAACATCTACTTAAGGTAGCAATTTTTTTGAAGAAATTTAAGTAGCACTACTAGGATGCTTAAGTCTGAAATAAGTAAAAAAGAAAACAATGTATTTATGAACATAATCTTCACTGTTTGGCATACTTGGTTTAATGCCTGAGCCTCATATGACCTGTAGATAATACTCCACTCAATCATATCCACTATGAAATTCCTTTCTTTATGAACAAAACAGAGATAGTAATATACTTCACTTATGTGACATTTAACAGCATAAATACTTTTAAAACTAAACATACTTTCTGATATTGTGAAATTTCCCATAACTAACAATTGCACATGTTCCTGATATTTTTGACAAAATCTTTAATTTCACTATTAAAGTTAAACTTAATGCCCCAGTAACTGTACTTTACCTTAAGTGGAGAGAATAAATGATTGGATTGGATATTTTTCTTTAATATATAATAACTGGGTAATTTTCAGTGTATGTCTGTTATTTATGTCTCTGTTATACAATCATGTACACTGTTCCTTGTGTATCTTGACTACAATGACTAATTTCAACTAACGCTACAACGTTATAATGCTATGTTTCTTTATATTTCCTAAAATGAATAAATAGGTAATTGATAGTAGATTATATATATTTTTTGAAAAGTTATCCTCTCTTTTTTTTCCTTCCTCCCTTCATGAAAGGCCAGTTTGGTAGGATGACAAAATATGAGTTTATAGGTGAAAGGTGTATAATATTTCATATTTTTCCAGTTTTCAAAAAAAGTCACTTAGAAGGTAGATATTAGATAAAGCTATCAACTCCCAGTGTTTTCAACAATTTAAAAGTATAATGATCAAAGCAGCAATATTTTGCAATATCATTTTTATGCTATTGCCCAATTACAATAAAATGTCTTGAACGTGGTATGAAAAACATATTGTTCAATATAAAATATCATTGCATTATGAGAGGAGCTAAAAGAAAACTTCTTTCTATGAATTTTTTTTAGATTACAAATCAGAGCCAACATATTTGCTAGCATTCATCTGGGGAAGATGTCATGTTTCACTTTTCATTTTTCTCCCGTATTATGGGCTGTGTATACACTCAATTGTCATTTTAATTAAGCAAAATAGTAACAGAAAGGATATTGGCAGCATTAGTGTTTGACAGAACTGAAAAAGTAATAGTGCCCTGAGCCTCTGAAATTAATGCAACCTGCACTGATGCATAACTAAAATATATCTTTTAAAAGTACACATTTTAAATACTCTGAGCTATGTTCTGTTGATCACTGCTAACAACACAGGTCTAGCTCTAAAAAACTTTAGAACTAATTATAGTTTTTTAACTTGGAATGCGGCTTCTACAGTAGAAAGACATTGCAAGTTCAAAATTAGAGCAATTATGTATCCTGATATTAATAGCTAAAGTGTGACCTCAGTATGATCTAGTAGATGGCTATTATGACCACTACTGCTTTAAAAAAAAAAAAAAAAGGTGGCAGGCAATAGGTTCTGAAGTCACTAAGTGAAGTTCTTTTATTAATGGTTGTTTTGTTTTCCTTTTTCTAGAAAGGTTTTCTCTGTGTAGCCTGGGAACCTGTCCTGGTACTAGCTCTATAGATCAGGCTGGCCTGGAACTCAGAAAGACCCACATGCCTTTTCCTCCTGAGTGTTGGGGTTAAAGCCATGTGCCACCCCTTCCTGGCCTCTTTTGCAAAATTTTGTTATATATCTGTAAACAGAATGGAGAGTTCGTATTTCAGATATACGTTCCTAAAATCCATTGTCAACTTAATTTGCAGATTTTATTAATCTGTGATTAAACCATGAGTCTTTTGCACAACTGTAGTAAGAGGCCTGTAACACTGGCCTAAAGAATGGTAGAATAAAGAGGAAAAGAAAATGCCAATAACTGCCGCGCACCGCGCCCCCGTGTTTGCGCTCTTTGCGCTGGCACCCAGTTCTCGAGCTTCCAGCAAGGGGGCTGGAGGTTAAAATACACAGACACACACAGACAGAGAGACAGAGACACGGGTCATCCTTGAATTCCCCAAGAATGCCCCTTTTATTGTGTTCAGGGGCAGATTATATAGAGATAGCCACGCCCCAGCCAAACCCACCAGAAACCACTCTCCTGCCATCAGGAACTCCTGAAGGTCTCGTGTATCAGAGCAGCTGTAGGCACTCAGATCAGGGGATTACAAGAAATTCAGGATCTGGGGTCTCACTGCTCCCAACAAATATCTAGTACCATTCATTACAACTTAGGACAAAGAAAACTTTATTTATAAAAGTTCTTAAGTAGATGATGATCTCAGCAATAGAGTAGGCCAGTTTCTTTCCAAAGACCTTAGAAGTTACAGTGTAAATTTAATACTAACTTGCTGAGTATTTATAATATCACTATATATTTTATAAATTCTAAATTAAGGGATTATGTCTAAGAACTTGTTGAAACTATTGTAGGGTCTAATGTCAAAGTACCTGATGAGAGTAAAAGATGATTATCAATTAACAAACCAAAGAAGATGCCAATGTTTACACTTTAATTACCAAGCACAAAAGTTAATAGGCTTGTCACGTTTATATGATCCTTTTACATGCTTCCATATGGACAAGTTGAATGAAAGAAGACCTTGGAATATCAAGTATGAGACTTAAGAAATCAAAATGCAAAGCAAATATAAGCATAATTTAGCTTACTTTGGTCCCCCAAGACCTCCAACTGTGTTCTTTGATCATAGGCTACAAAACTAATCATAATTATGTAGTTAATTAAAATTATAGCACAGAAGAGACTTTTTTATAGATTTGCATTCACACTGAATTTATCTCCTCTTTATAACTTCTGAGCTATTGCTTGTCCAGCCACAACCTAAATTCCACACTACCAGTCCCCATGCATACTATGAACCAAGAGCCTACATGTCATAAAAACAGATTAGCAGAAGATCCTGTCAGGCTAAGGAAAATAGCAGTGCAAAAACATGTTACTGGGATGCAGTTTCTTCCAGTTGCTTCTTTACTTCACAGAGTTAACTTCCTTTATGATTCTCTCCTAATTAAAGACAACTCTTCATTTTGTAGGTAACTACCAGCATCCATCCATTGTCATTAGAGGCAGTGTATGCTAAGTGGATTACATGAGTTCTGTGTCTTCTGTAACGAATCATTTAAAAATGATCAGGAAGGTTTAAGCCCACGTAACTTTAGTCTCAGTAGGTTATTTAAATAACCTGCTATGTTTGTTGATGATTTATAGAAGCCAACCAATTATGTCTATGCTTTTGGTAGTAGAGATATCTTCATGTAAATTTAAAACTAATGCCCAAAGGTCTATTCACAGATTTTCTTTTAACTTCAGCAAAATAAAACAAGTAATAAATATCCTTCAACTAGATGTTCAATATAAAGTGATAAATGATAAAAATCATTACAAAATATTATCCAAAATATCATTAAAACTTATTGATCGGCTAAGATATAACAGATAGCCTTTGCAGTGTGATGCAAACTTGCTATTGGCTATGTGCTATAATCAGACATTGGACAGGAAGAAATATGGAATTGGACAGTGCAAAATGATTCATTATGAAAATAAGAACATTAAAATCCTTTCTACATTAATCTGAATTACCATCAATTATAAATACTTTTAGTAAAGATGCCTTACCCTACAAACAATAAAAACATCTGAGAACATTTGTCATATAGGAAGAAGGTTACAAGATTAGCATCTCCTAAATGGATATGGGATTTATAGAGAAAATTTTAGATCTTTCTTTGTAAGATTTATTATGTTCTGTTTTAATTGTTTTTTTTCTGATTAGATGTTATTTGGTTTTTCAAGCATTATTTTAATGACAATAATGTGAAAGCCAATATCATAAGTTGTTTTTGTTGAGCATCAAGTAGAATAACTAGTGCTTTGTGATATTTACTTATTTATTTTTGAGATGATAATATAATATCCTCACTACATACTTTCCTTTCCCACTTCCAAACCCAGTGATATACCCCTCCTTCCTCTCTTTCAAATCCCTGACCTATTTCTTCATGAATTGTTGATGCACAAATATATGCATATGTATATACATATATTACTAAGCATAACCTCCTATGACAGGATAGTACTTGAATTAATGTTTTCATTGTTGTCCATATGTCACATGTGAATCCATTATCATAGAACACACAAATTATGTGTCATTTCTCCTTTTAAAGTAAAATTGAGAAAAAGTTAAAGCACAGTAAATGTTTTCACTTGATTGCTGCATTCTCTTAAATATCTAAAATAAGGCCAAACACTGATTGAAATAAGACACTGCACAAAATTTCTATCAGCTTTTGTAGTGAAAAATAGCCTAAAGCAAGCTAAATGCATTATGATGCAGTCCTGAAAAGCTGAAAGTCCTCGTCAGATTCACCAGTTGACAGGTATGGGCAGGAAAGCATGCTGGGAAGCCCTTCCAAGGCATCTGCTTGCTTGCATTTTTCAGCTTGGAAAAAAAAATCTAGTATATATTAGCTCATGGTCCCTCCTCCATCTTCAGATCCTGCATGGAAGGCCAGGCTCTCACGCAACAATGTTCCATGTAAATTATCTTTCTAATTGCTTTTCTTCGAAAGTTTAATTGAAAGCAAAGCAAAAATTTAAAAACAATGACAAGAATTGGGAAGCCATTTCACAATAAATACCTATATAAAGGAATTATATATCATGAAAATGCACGAGGAATGTAGGAGAAACTAGCATTATACAATCTTGTAAAATACAATTTGTTGTTATAAATCCTCATGACCTGGCTGTATTCAGAGATAACCCTGAACTGCTTGTCATTTCTGTAGCTGCTGGTCTCCACTGCCTGTGCCAATCTGGAAAGCCGAGGCTGAGGTCCTGAATAAACATGCAGTAAATGAATTTTCTCACAGTGTCCTGGAGAGTAATACAATTTGCAGAAATATAACTTTTTAAAAACATGCTGGGTTGACGCATTTCATGTGATACCTGTTCTCCGTTCAGTAGTATTGTCACACTTGAATATGCAACAGAATGTTCTGATCACTCACTTTCTCAAAGACAGTCTCGCAAATCCCGTTTTGAGCCTTTGCTCAGCTGGTGAGAAGGCAAGGCTCTAGTGTTTGAACAAAGGGTATTGATAAACACAGACTCCTCCTTGACATTTTTCTATTAGTAAATATCATTTCAAGTGTCGTAGCAGCCATCTTCATCGCTGATGCTAAGGTAGAATGAAATATAGCAATTTAATCCAAGTAGAAAAAAAGTCCCTTGTCTAAACAGAGATGGTGAACTTTCAATTTCTCGCTTCAATTAATTGTGGTATTATACGTATTAGAACAGCACAGGATGACCACACATGATGTCTGAGTGAGTATCAAATAGAAATGTGGAAAAAAGAATTCAGAGATAGTGTGGAAATGAATGATATCGGCACTGAATATTGGCATAAAATATGTGGTTCTTTAAAAATTAAATAAAAAAGATCTGTCAATACAACCATGTGGTCCCTACTCCTCAATTCATTCTTCGGGCTGCTGGCTGTTTGCATTATCCACAACTTTTGTAACATTTAGGCATTAACAAACTTAAATTCAATCTTTAAATATACTATTTTACCACCAAACAGTTTATCTTCTTCATAACATTTTTATATTAATTCTAGACATGCACTTACATGGGCATTTGCCAGGCTAATCTAATCAGGCTGAAAATGCTGTTTTTCACTGATGTATAAATAGTACAGTACGATTCAAATTCATAACAGACAATATTTCTGTTCCTAGAGCAGTAATAGTTGAGAACAAGATGGAGCTCCATTTATAGATTTGTTTAAATTTGACAATGAGGCAGAGTAGGGGAAATAACATTAATTTTAAGTTTTACTAATTTTGACCAAAAGTGAAATCACTGATCAAGAAAATTGAGCACAAAACTGCATCAATCTGAGAGTTTTGTGCATGTTAATGGTGAGTCTGTCTTACTTCCACACAACTATTATTGGCCAATAGCACAAGGAGGTCCAGCAAGTCTTCTTATTACCATTTCACTCAATTCTCTGTCAACATTTGTGATTTGTACAGTCTGTGGGTGCACAATTCAAAGAAAGTAACATTTTGTATATATAACATATATTATATACAATGGGTTGGCGTCTTCTATTCCAAAGTCAGAGATTCTTATTTAATACATTCGTCTATTTGTCTATCATTAACACCAGTCAAGCACTGTTAGAATAACATGTAATAACAGGTATAGGAGGCAAAACCTAAGAAAAGGAAAAATAATATAGAAAAGGCACATTTTCATGAGGTAAAAAGTACTGTAAGATTCAGCGTAAAGGAACAGAGATATTTTAAGTTAAATATTTTATCAGCCAAACCATATCCAGAAGCAGACAGTTGACTGAAGTCATAAAGTATCTTGGAGAAGAGTGAACAGTGACTAAATGATGGATTAGCTCAGCAGGTAGGAGAATATCAAAGAGACCAGTATGATTATATGTATGTATATGTATATACACATGCAGACATATTTTGTATATAATTTAAACACACAAATACACACACACATAAATTACTTTGAATTACAAAGTAATTTAAAACAAAATTAATTGTTAAATATATATATGCATATATATATATATATATATCAGAAAATGTAAATTAAAAATATATGTTTTAAACATCATGAGAAATGGTCCTTTATCTTTAAAAAGCAATATTTCAGTATAATCAAGCTTGATATTTGAGTCCTCTCAGAAGGAAGAGAAAGTTTGTGTTTATTAAGAATGTAAGTAATGGTTATTCTGCGTAGTTAGCTTCATTCTCTGCATTAACTAAAACCTGCTTTATCCCACTGAATCTTATTATAAACTATTTTAGGAACAACTGATATAATCAATATGCATAGTCCTAGGTATGGATGTTGCTAGAGCTCTCATCTGGACCACAGGATAAATTCACGTGTCTAATATTTTCTATCACCAACCATACCAGATTATAGTGTTTATCAAACAAATTTATCCATGTTACTTTTACCCCTAAGCTTCTTGGTCAACACTACCAACTACACACTAAGATCTGCACTCATTTGCATGGCACAGAGCAGTTTGGAAAGTTCTAGAATCCGCCTGTGCTCTACATTCACTTCCTGTTGCATAATCTATGATAGAGAGTACTGCCATTTCAATCTTGACAGATTGACAGAATCATCTATGATTAATCTTAATTAAAGACTCTGGCTTTGCCCCTGAAGGAAGCACTATTTGGACTTAATGGATTATACAGAAAAAAATGGAATGTGAGGTTGTAGGGGACAATGTGGGGAGCAGTATTTGAGGTGAGCTGGAAATGATAAATTGGGATATTATATTCATGTTTCATTTTATGCATGCACGACATTATCAAGAATAAAGGAGGTTTACTATCAAACTGACATAAAGATAACACAAAAATGTGGATCCCTACAACTCTCCAGTTGCATCTCTTAGCCTAACTGATGAGCTACAGGTTCAGTAACAAGACCTTATTTCAAAAATCAAGTCGAGAGGTCTGCAGGGATGTATCAGTCATTAAGAACACTGACTGTTCTTCCAGAAATGGATTCCATTCCTAACACCCACCTCATGACTCACAGCCATCTGTAACTCTAATTCGAGGGAGTCCAATGCCCCTATCTGGCCTCCCACGTCGATAACACACATGCAGTATTCAGACATGCACCTACACACATAAATAAAGTCAAATATATATGTTGAGGAGAGATCAAAGAAAGACATTCAATGTCACCCCTGGCTTTTATATATCTATATGCACCTATGCAACAATGTTCACCCGTGCATGCACCCTTATAATCCGTAGAAGCACCACACAATTCCTAAACACGGAAGAAATTTTAAAATCACTTAAAAAATATGCTATTATATTAACCTCTATTTTTTATTGTTATTATTAACCTCTATTTTATGTCATAATAAATATGCCAAAATTTTTCTGGCTTTTAGAGAAACAAGCCATTATTTGTACTGCATCAAAATCTTCGTGAATTAGTTCTATTATTTTATAAAATATGTCAAGGAACCCATGAAAATTACACTGATAGTATTAGACATTTTCATTCATTCTCTTCTGACTCATATGGCTGACATTAAAACTGTATCCTCCCAGAACACTGTGACAATATTTAACGTTCAGACTTTGACAGTGAAGTGCAGGAGACAGACTGATTTCTGGACAGCCAGAGATTAAAGAATAGATGCGCTTTATGGATTCTCTTAAATCTAAGCTCTCCCAGGATTTAAAGGCTGCTGTCTTCAAACTTTTTACCATTTCTGGCTACAAGATTATACTTGCTTATTTTATGATTGATTTTAGTATACTATGAAGTTTTGTGCAATAATGTTGTATCACCCTAAGCCTTTTATTGATATCAGTGGAAGTGTAGCCTTTTCTCTCAGGGTATGTAGCTGTAATTTTTTTCCTTAGATTATCACTTCCTTAACTCTTAGATTGACTTTGAAATCAAGAACCCATGTAGTAACAGAATGGGACTATAAAAAGTAAGAAATTTTGCATTATTAAAATGTATCTTTCTAGCTTTGTTTCCTTCAGTTTTATGAAGAGAACAATGATTCCCCAACTAATACTTTATCACTCTTGCTAAATTTTTTTTAAAAATGAAGATTTCTTTTGGAGTTAGATATTTTTAAATACATGGGAGTGTATAACCACTTCAAGTACAGGTCGCATGCTGAATTAGAACACTGAGCATTTCACAATGGGATCGATTTACCCAATCAGTCTGTTTGACTTTTTATTCAAATTTTCTAAGCCAGCTGATATTCTTCATCTTGGATATTCTGATATTTTAATTTGAACGTCTTCTATTAGATATCTTCTTTGACATTTCTTATCTCTCTATAAAATGAAGCTTAGACTGAGTATTCATATCAATCAACATCTTAACAAACTTAAGATCAGTGACTGTGGCAAATAAGCCTAATTTCTCAAAAAGAGTCATTATAGGGATTGCTTTATGAATTATCATTTAGGAAAAGTCTCCCGGTGTTAATATACCTTGTATAAATTTGCTTATAACACGAATCTTCTCTAAACTTATTGCAACCTTTAAATTCCTGAAGGAAGAGGATTGCAGGAATGTTCATTGAGAACATAGTGTGAATAATTTTCACAATACACTAAAATCTGAGCTCATTATATAGGTGATAAATATTGAAATATTTTAAGCACACTGTGACAAACGTATTTTCATTTTAGAAAATGCTCTTTCATCTTGGCTATGAAAATGGAATAGATGTCTTAAAACTTAAGGAGATGTCATCTACATATGAGCTGGAACTGATGGGTTGGTAGATTAATGACTAAAAATGAAACAAAAAAGAAACTGACAAAATGAATACATATTTTTCTTATTTTGTACAATTCTTGTTCCTTGATTTTTATTGAGCTCTACATTTTTCTCTGCTCCTCTCCCTCCCTGTTTCTTCCCTCCCCTTCAACACTCATAAATACATATTCTTACATAAAAAAGCAATGGAACTTTAAAGATAGAAACAACTGTAGGATCAAACATCACAGGAAGTACAGAAAACAGAAGTAAAATGGGAAATGAAAACACATTTGAATTGCAATAACAGCCCCAAGCAGGTTGTTGGTGTACAAAGTCAACAGCTAAGTACAGATATTGCATACTCACTTGACACCTCACAAACAATGATTCTAAAAGTGAATGGATGAATTGATGAATGGTTAAACTAACTGATAGCAATTCATCCTTGTACGCTTTGTTTCTCTCAATAGTTCATTCACTGGTTCATCAAATATTTATGCCAGAAGTTGCTTTAGGCATGGGAAGTATATTTAAACAACACAAAGCCACAACTTTCAAGTTCTAAATTGCTTGATAACATGATGGCCAAAGAGCTCTTCCACTTGTTTTCGCTGTACTTCCCCCAAAAAAAACAATGGTTCCTTGTGCTAATAAATGTTTGTAAAGAAAACCTAACAGGGAGTTACTTAGGTCCCATAGAGCTGCAGCCCATTATCTCTCAGCAATGTGGCAATTACATTTTTATGCATCAAGAGTGGAAGAGACATGAATCTGCAGTTAGACTTTTATGCAATGCTATTTACAGACGTGCAATAAATATCCATCAATGACATGATGTATGTAAAGACATCCATCAAAGGTTTGAAGAAGGAGAGGAAGACCCGTGATTAATCGTTCATTCTTCAATTTCCCAAGTGGTGAAATAAATATTCTTCAATTTAGCTACTGACACTTCTAGCATAAACAGTGGGCTGTTTGTTGGTTCCAATTGTATATGTTACTAATTCCGAGAGCAAAATAAAGATCCATCAATGACACACCAAGTAATTGGAAATACTTTGAAGGATTCGTCTAGAGATTTTATTTTCACAAATTGCCTACTTAGAAAAGTCTCTGCTCTGATTTGTTGATGTGTCAGTTTCAGGAGAGAACTAGTTATGGGACAGGGTTTGCACATTACCTATAAGACAACAAACTCAATATAAGTCAGTTACTCATGTGTAATTTATAGAAACTTTATCACAAAACAGCATTAAATGTTAAAAAAATTTTACTGATTAAAACAGTATACTAAGATTATTGTTTAAATTTGTGTGGATATTCATACTTGTAAGTACATACATAATGTAACCAAATTAATTTAGTTCCTTTGTTTTATAAATTGCATAAGAATGAGAAACTTATTTTTAATTGAAAACCATGAAGTTTCTCAAGTTCATTCAGTAGAACAATGGTTTGAGCTATCTGAAGTCAATTCTTGTCATACATGGCATCATATCAACAATATAACATAAAAATTGCCACTTGTTTTACATGTTCAATAGTGTCCAGCAAAAATATCTGTGACATGAAACTAGCTGGTACCTAAATTATAGACAGAAACATAAATGTCATATAAACTGCTTTATCAGAGGTAACTAAACCATTTTTAATAAATTGAATGCTAGCCTAGCGCCATTTGTTAAATATTCTTTCTTTGTTCCATTTTTAATTTTTTTTGCTTTTTTGTTAAATATCAGGTGTTCATAGGTGTGTGGATTAATATCTGGGTCTTTGATTCAGTTCCATTGGTCCTCCTGTCTGTTTTTATGCCAATAACATGCTGTTTTCAGTAATGTAGCTCTGTAGTAGTGTTTGAAGTCAGGGATTGGCATAACTGGATATGAACATGTAGAAGAATGAAAATAGATCCATATTTGTCACCATGCACAAAATTTAAATCCTAATGAATTAAAGACCTCAACATAAAGACAACCACACTGAATCTCATAGACGATAAAGTAGGAAGTACACTTGAACACACTGGGACAGGAGACTATTTCCTAAATATAATCCCAGTAGCATAGACACTGAAACAGTAAATGGGACTTCCTGAAACTGAAAAGCATCTGTAAAGCAATGAACATGGTCAACAAGACAAAATGGCAGCCTACAGAATGGGAAAATATCTTCACCAACCCCACATCAGACAGAGGGCTGATCTCCAAAATATACAAAGAATTTAAGAAATTGGTCATCAAAAGAAAAAATAATCCAGTAGAAAAAATGGGGTAGAGACTTAAACAAAGAATTCTCAAAAGAGGAATCTAAAATGGCTAAAAGACACTTAAGGAAATGCTTAGCATCCTTAGCCATCAAAGAAATGCAAATAAAAAAACTCTGGAATTTCATCTTATACCTGTAAGAATGGATAAGGTTAAAGAACGCTGATGACAACTTATGCTGGAGAGGATGTGGGGTAAAGGGAACACTCCTGCATTGGTGGGCGTGCAAACTGGTACAGCCCATTTGGACATCAGTATGGCGATTTCTCAAAAAAGTAGGAAACAACCTTCATCAGGACGAAGTAATACCACTTTTGAATATATACCAAAATATGTTCAATCATACTACTAGGACATGTGTTCAATTACGTTCATAGCAGCATTGTTTGTCATAGCCTTACCTTAAAACAACCTAAATGCCCCTCGACCGAAGAATGGATAAGGAAAATGTGGTACATTTACACAGTGGAGCACTACGCAGAAGAAAAAAAATAATGACATCTTGAAATTTGCAGGCAAATGGGTGGATCTAGAAAACATATTGAGGTAGGTAACCCAGAGCCAGAAAGACAAATATATGTACTCACTCATAAGTGGCTTTTAGACATAAAGCAAAGAAAACCAGCCTACAATTCATAATCCCTGAAAACCTAGACAACAATGAGGACACTAAGAGAGACATACTTGGATCTAATCTACATGGGAAGTAGAAAAAGACAATGTCTTCTTAGTAAATTGTGAGCAAGGGGACCATAGGTGAGGGTTGAAGGGGAGGGGAGGAGAAGGGAGGAGAGCAGTGAAAAATGTAGAGCTCAATAAAATCAATAAAAAGTAAAAATAAAAGGAAATATTTTTTCTAAAATACATGGACACCTAAATATACAATGATTTGACTTTTACTTCTAAATATTATATCATTTTTTTAATTTTTAATAAGAAAATAATGTAGTTGTATTGAGGAAGATTGGAAACCATGGATTACTGTAACTCTTGTGAAGACAGGAAGTAAATTTTGAAGATAAATAATTATCCTACTACAGTCCGTAAAAATGTTATTGTGTCTATTTAGTTTATTTTACCAAGCCTATTTTCACTTTTCCATGGTGATTATTTATTTTCAGGGAGGAATCCTGATTTCATAAATAAATGATGCCTGTAGGAACCTTTGAGAGAATTTAGGGCATAGACAGTAATGATTGCAATGTTTAAAAATTATTTGTCTTAAAATTCCTTCTTTCTTCCTCTACATTTCCTCAAAATCAATCTTAATTCTAGGATCTCTTCTCTTTATGAAGAGTATCATATTCAGCTCCTCCACAAAGGGTAATAAATTAGTGTACAAAACAGAAAGAGAAAATGAAACCAATATAGCAACATTTCCTTCTTTGCAGGCAAAGTATAGTTTGCATATTGTTTAAGCTCAAAACACACCAAGCTAATGAAATAATCAACAACTTAATTTTCAAGGTGAAGCATCATGTAACAATAAGGGGTTACATGCAGTTTGGTTTGGAGAACAAAATGCTTGTTTTGAAATCCCAAAGGATTGATAACAATAACACCTGGTTAACTGTTATTCATGCTTGGATATGAAGAAACCAGGTCTAACATCCTTCCCCATACCTCTTCACTTATATGAAGATATGACTCCTTAGTTCCGCAAAGTAACATCGGGTTGCAAGTAAAACTAACACTGAGAAAGAACACATGTTTCATAAGCAAAATACTAGAAAGGCATCATACGAAAACTGTTTAAGTGTAAAACTGGCAAGGCAGAAGACACATACAGTACAAGTGTGCTATATCGACATGCATATGCATGCATGGGTGCACACACAGAAAGATGGCTTCCAACATGATTTAAAAATTTGTACAATTGTGAAACAAACATACATAATAGAAACATTATCGTTTTGGTTTTACCAGATAGCTGCTGTGTCATTGGCATATGTGGCTTGAGGACTGAGCCAGACAGATAGTTGGTGCCAATTTTGTTTTGGTTTAAAGATTCCATAGACATTGGTTAGGTCTGGTGATGAAATTCAGTTGTAAATACTTTCTTTGGATGTACAATGCCATGATTTGTATACTTCAAGAGTGACAAAATAATATTATTAAATGAAAACAAAAATAAATATCACTAAGCATATGTATCAGTCATATTTCTATCAGTATGACAAAATATATAAGAAAAACAACTTGTAACATATAATATTTGGGGGGGGGGCTTATGTTATCAGTGGTTACTTGAATCTAGTTTGTGGGAATTGTAGTGAAGCAGTAATGTGGGCTAATGAAAGTGTCAAGATCACATTTAAAGTATGGTAAGCTATAGTATTCAGTGTGATAAGTATAGTAAACATATTTGTTATTTATGATATTGAAAGGTTGTTTAGGGACATGAGGACACAAGCTCATCCATGCTCAATATAATCTTCATAGTTGTTCACCATCACAGTCTTAACAAATATCCAGAAAGTAGAAAAAGAATATTTATATTTGATAGTTAGTGATAGAAGTAGATTACATACTCGTATAAAGGTAGCAATTTGAAAATGATACAGAATAAATGTAAATATAGGTATAGATGTAAAATGTTGTGCTCATTAACAAGATGGTTATTGTACCTGCTACTGTGGATTCTGCATATTTAACAGGGAGTAGAAGGATCATTAATTTTATAGACATAGTCTTTAAAGAAACAGAGGGCTAGTGCCATAATTGCTAAATTGTGCCAAAAGAACAGTGGCAGTTATGAGGCTAGTTAGTTTTTATTTATATGCTTGGTTTCTCTTGCATAGTGATAATTTTACATTAATATACTAGTTTATTTAGAAAGTGACATGTAGTCACTAATTAAGTTATTAATATTCTTAGTATGGGTACATATCCAGCAACTTTGACTAATTTAGAAGAGGTGTTTAGTATATTAAATAAGATGAGATCATTTCTTAGTAATCATCATAACATTCTTCAATAATATCTATTAGCAGAGAAAACCTCCAGCAGTGAGCAGAGATGAGGAGATATCCAAAGTTACGTTCTATTTTAGGTGGAGGAATGTGTTCTCAAAACCCCAGTTCTCTTTGTAGGAGGCATTTGAGGGTATGATAATATATAATTTTTAAAAAGTATATGAATGTTGAAAAGTCTACCACACCTTGACTTTTATTAATTTCTCCACAGAAATTCTTTCTCATTATAATGGAAAGTAACTGAAATATTATATATTTAAATGAATAGTCAAGAATGGAGACTCAGATACCATTGTTCAGTGAAACTGCCTTTATTGACAAGACCAGGGAAATCCAACTGTGCAATTACCATGCTTATGAGACTGTTGTCACTGTTGTGTCTAATCACTGACACTGTGTGTCAAAAAGAACAAAGAGGCCAGCTAATAATTTATGATTGCATCATGAAAATTAACCAAGATTCATCTATTTGAGTTATAGATGGGTCAGTTTTATAAAACTACATTTGAATTATATGTTTCTAAATAGGAAAAGATTTAGTTTTTCAAAGTTTTATTCCTGGCTTTGCAATATGGACTTTTATAATGATCTGCAAAAATGTCTTATATAAAAGTTTTCATAATGAACTCTAATCGAGACTGAATTGTATTCTACATTTGTATTTCTTTGCATTTCTTCAAGGCAAAGCAGAACATAAAATAGAAGTTTGTATCATTTCAAAAGTACATCTTTTCTAAAATTATGTATATGATTAATGTCAGAGTGTTTAGGATAGTTTTAATAAGTGAGGACAACACTAAAAGCATTTAGGTAGCCCACATGGCTCTAATTATGTGACTACTCGTGAGATTTTTCTCTTTTCTTAAAGGTCATTGAAAATATCTCATTTAAACTCCTCCACCACAATGGTTATAATACAGCTCAGACAGGACATGCACTTCTCTTCAGGTATTATATAAATATTGTATTATTTAAATAGAAATTCTGACAGATATTCACTTTTTGGAGCAAACCTCTTCATATACATATATATATGTATATATATATATATATATATATATATATATATATATATATATATCTTTAGAAGTGTATTTTTTGTATTTTTCTTATTTAAAAGCATCACTGCTTGTTCTAGCCTCAGAGTACATCTAATTTTATTGCACTATCAAAAATAAAACGTTTTTACTAAAATCAACAGTCACAATATATTTAGGGCAAGGAAGGCCTAACGTCTAATCCTGATTTTATTGATAGTTTGAGAAATAAAACGAACACTTCCTGAAATCTCATATGCGTTCTAGCATACTTCCACTCTTCACTTCCAGGTTAAAATTATTTTGCTGTTGGATAAATATGCAATATAAACTTGCATATCAGTGAGAAGAAGCTCAAAACTGGAAAAAATTAAAATCTCATTTTTGTTTTCAGAAAGTTAGGACTTTTAAATTTTTTCAGACTCATAGATAACTAACTATAGCTAAAAGAGGAAAGCTTTGTAGGGCCAAATAAACTTGAATGTATAGTCGGAAAGAGGTATAAAATTCCAAATAAGAAAAATCCATGTAAATCATTAACATTCACATATAAGAATAAAGTATTCTTAGTATGGTTAAACAAATAACCGTACTAGCCATAGATCTGAAAGGAATAGTACTTGAAGACAATGAGCCCATAAACCACACACATCAAACAATTCTTTTATTTGATTGGAGAATGGAGAGAACCCTGCAGTTTTAAAGTTAGCTGAATCCTAAAATCCAAAACCAAATTTCTACAGAGCTTTTCAACTCCTTAAGGAACAGATTAGAACATCAAGTTTTTGACCAAAAGGGCTTCATGAGAGCCCCCAAATAGACCAGAGTATTTCAGAGGTTCTTGTTTTCTTTCCACAAACTGATGGTAAGGACATATTGCTGAACAGAACACTACACCTACACAGCTCATTGGACATGGAGACACACATCTGGGGCCTAATTAGAGCCTTCACCTCTGCTGAATAGTGTTTGTAGTACTGGGTGGTACTCTGCAACCCACTAAAGAAGAAAAATAAACTCAAACCATGCAAGAATATTTTGATCTACAATCATTACCTGCCTTCAACATGTACTAGTGTAATAGTGGCACAAAGCTTGTGGAGAATAACCAACCACTATATAATTGCTATTAAGACCCACTTCACAAAATTTACCCTATGACTATCACTACCTTGGGTGACCAAGGGCCCGAGGATAGGTCATGGACCTAGGGGAAAATCAAATAATACTCCCATTCAGCTAAAGTGTCATAATAATAAAATGACTCAAAGAACATTCTGCTATATTCATAGATCTGGATCTTGCTCATCCATACTCAGAAAATCTTCCTTCTGGAGCAAATGGGAACAAATAGAGAGATCCACAATTGGACAATATGTGGAGTAAAAGACCTTGGAAAATTCAGACCATCAAATCTGTCCCATCAGAGCTATGGATCCTGCATAACAGGAGGCAAAACAATGGAAGACCCAAAAGGAATGGAGGAAACCAAAAACATGGTTCTCCAAACAAAGCATGTCAAAACACATATCCACTCCTAAAAACTGTAGTTGTATGCACAAGGCCTGCTCGGTTCTTCACCAGATGGTATCTGAGTTCTGAGAGAAGTGGCTGCAAACTTCCATCCTTAACCAAGAAGCTATCTCCAACTGATAACCACTAGCAAATGTAAAATTTGATTTTCTTCCTAAAGAGTCACATTGGGGATGCAAAACCCTAAGACACACAAATCTCTGCACATTGAGTCCAATAAAAACACAAATCCAGAAGCCATAATATATGGGGAAATGAACAGTAAGTTTAAAAACACAAAAAGAGGAGGAAAAGAAAAGAAAAACAATGTCTAAACAAAACATGAGACAAAGAATCTCCAAAGATATAATGTTGGGTGTCTCCTGCTGGTAATGGCCATCACTTAAGTGTGGTTTTCTCTGCATTTGTTTCCAACTACTGTAGGAGGAAGCTCCTCTAATGGTGAAGGAGCAAGATACTGATACGAGTACAGCACAATGTTATAAGGCACCATTGTATTGCTATTCTCTTTAAGCAGAACAATAATGTTTGATTTTATGACACAGGTCTTGGTCATCCAAGCAGTACTGGGTATGGGTTCCATCTCATGGAGTAGATCTTAAATCTAGGCAGGTAGTAGTTGCTTTCTCTGATAACTTTTAAACCACTGTTGCACCTGTTTATTGTGCAAACAGGCTATCATTGTAGACCACGGGTTTTGTATCTATGCTTGTGTTTGCCTTTCTCCTCTGCTAGTGTGCTGAGTACCTTTCATGATTCTGATAGATTTTTTTGTATGTCTGTGTGTTTGTGTGTGTGTGTGTTTGGGGGTCCCTTCTAGATATTTTGCTTATATACTATGTTTTCTGATTTTTCATGTGTTTTCTCTGTGAGAATATATATGTATGTCTCATCATGTATGTGGGACTTCTTTGTTCTTTTTTCCCACTTGTTTTGTCCTGTTCTGATATGTTTGTGTGTTGGGACTAATGAGTCCTGGCCTTCAGCTGCTCTTCCCTGCTAGAACCTTCTAATTAAAGTTACTAGAAGCTGTGCCTAGCTTAGAGGATCAGAGGATGGGATTTTCACCTGTTGGCCATTGACTGCAGTGTATTTAAGCCTCCATGGTGCTATTAAAGGGGGGCTTTTGGTACCAGTGTTAAAAGGTCTGCATGTGGGTCTGTCTCTGCATCTGTGTTCTCAACCTCCAGCCCGTTGCCCGAAGCTCGCAAACTGGGGTCTAGCACATAGTGCACAGATGGAGCCACGATGCGCGGCATTTGTATTTGTTTTTAACTTTATCTTTTTGATTATTATAATTTTAAGTGTCTATTTATATTCCTAATAAAAGAAAGAAGTGGTGTGAATTTGTGGGGGGCAGGGTGTGGAGAGGGTCTCGGAGGAGTTGTGGGAATAGAAACCATAATCAGAATATGTTATATGGAAAAAAATTTAAAAATGTCAAGAAGTCAAACAACTGCAACATCAAAAAGGAGCTTCTAGTCCCACTATATATTATTCTCAGACAATATATATTAGCGTAGAAGACAGGATTGAACAACTGAGGGACCTGGTGGGATAGAAACCTCACTCAACAGTAGTCTATGCTTCTTTCCGCTTCTAAAACCTTATTCAGTGTAGATTTGTTATGTGATGAGTAATTTGAATGTCTTTCCCTTCAACTCACTGTATTAGAAAGACATTCTTTTTTTTCCGTTTATTTATTTATTAAAGATTTCTGTCTCTTCCCCGCCACCGCCTCCCATTTCCCTCCCCCTCCCCCAATCAAGTCCCCCTCCCTCGTCAGCTCAAAGAGCAATCAGGGTTCCCTGCCCTGTGGGAAGTCCAAGGACCACCCACCTCCATCCAGGTCTAGTAAGGTGAGCATCCAAACTGCCTAGGCTCCCACAAAGCCAGTACGTGCTATAGGATCAAAAACTCATTGCCATTGTTCTTGAGTTCTCAGTAGTCCTCATTGTCCGCTATGTTCAGCGAGTCCGGTTTTATCCTAGGCTTTTTCATACCCAGGCCAGCTGGCCTTGGTGAGTTCGCGATAGAACATCCCTGTTGTCTCAGTGTGTGGGTGCACCCCTCGTGGGCCTGAGTTCCCTGCTCGTGCTCTCTCTCCTTCTGCTCCTGATTTGGACCTTGAGATTTCAGTCCGGTGCTCCAATGTGGGTCTCTGTCTCTGTCTCCTTTCATCGCCTGATGAAGGTTAATATTCAGGAGGATGCCTATATGTTTTTCTTTGGGTTCTCCTTATATAGCTTCTCTAGGATCACTAATTATAGGCTCAATGTCCTTTGTTTATGGCTAGAAACCAAATATGAGTGAGTACATCCCATGTTCCTCTTTTTGGGTCTGGCTTACCTCACTCAGGATAGTGTTTTCTATTTCCATCCATTTGCATGCAAAATTCAAGAAGTCTTTGTTTTTTACTGCTGAGTAGTACTCTAATATGTATACATGCCATACTTTCTTCATCCATTCTTCCATTGAAGGGCGTCTAGGTTGTTTCCAGGTTCTGGCTATTACAAACAATGCTGCTATGAACATAGTAGAGCATATGCTTTTGTTATATGATAAGGCCTCTCTTGGGTATATTCCCATGAGTGGTATTGCTGGGTCCAGGGGTAGGTTGATCCCAAATTTCCTGAGAAACCGCCACACTGCTTTCCAAAGTGGTTGCACAAGTTTGCATTCCCACCAGCAATGGATGAGTGTACCCCTTTCTCCACAACCTCTCCAGCAAAGGCTATCATTGGTGGTTTTGATTTTAGCCATTCTGACAGGTGTAAGATGGTATCTTAAAGTTGTCTTGATTGGCATTTCCCTGATCGCTAAGGAAGTTGAGCATGACCTTAAGTGTCTTTTGGCCATTTGAACTTCTTCTGTTGAGAATTCTCTGTTCAGTTCAGTGACCCATTTTATAATTGGGTTGATTAGCCTTTTACGGTCTAGTTTCTTGAGTTCTTTATATATTTTGGAGATCAGACCTTTGTCAGTTGCAGGGTTGGTGAAGATCTTCTCCCAGTCAGTGGGTTGCCTTTTTGTCTTAGTGACAGTGTCCTTTCCTTTACAGAAGCTTCTCAGTTTCAGTAGGTCCCATTTATTCAATGAGGCCCTTAATGTCTGTGCTGCTGGGGTTATACGTAGGAAGTGGTCTCCTGTGCCCATGTGTTGTAGAGTACTTCCCACTTTCTCTTCTATCCGGTTCAGTGTGTTCGGACTGATATTGAGGTCTTTAATCCATTTGGACTTGAGTTTTGTGCATGGCGATAGATATGGATCTATTTTCATTCTTCTACAGGTTGACATCCAGTTTTGCCAGCACAATTTGTTGAAGATTTTTTTCCATTGTATACTTTTAGCTCCTTTATCGAAAATCAGGTGTTCATATGTTTGTGGGTTAATGTCAGGGTCTTCTATTCGATTCCATTGGTCGACGTCTCTGTTTTTATGCCAATACCAAGCTGTTTTTAATACTGTAGCTCTGTAATAGAGTTTGAAGTCAGGGATGGTAATGCCTCCAGATGATCCTTTATTGTATAAGATTGTTTTGGCTATCCTGGGTTTTTTCTTTTTCCATATAAAGTTGATTATTGTCAAATGACCCTTTCCCAGAGGTCACCAAAAACAATGGAAAACACATGTATTTACCTTACAATTAATAACAGTATCAGAGTTACTGTTATGAGGTAGCAGCAAAACTAATTTTATGGTAAGGGGTCATGACAGCATGAGGAAATGTATTAAAGGACCACAACATTAGGAGGCTGAGCACCACTAACTTAAAAATTTAATTGTACTTCATAATATTAATTACATATTTATACTCATTGTGGAATTTAACAAAAACTAACTTTTGAGCTATATTCATTTATATTAATTATCATACTTAGGCGACAGTGATTAAATATTGGTAAATCTACAGTAATGAAAAGTAAGAATTCCCTCCAGGATGAAAAACAAAAACTACCTTTATTCTCCCCAAATAAGCAATTTTTTGTACTGCTTGAGAAAAATTATTCTCCTTGACACATATATCCATCCCTTTGTTAAAGAAGCTTTCCTTGGTAATTAGTATTTCTAATAAAATTTCCCATTAGAACAATAAGATTAATATGCACAAATACAAGGAGGAACATGTTCATATTTCACAGTAACTAAATTATGAAGTGATATCTCTATACAACATAAACTGATACACTCATCTGCAAAGCCATCTTGTCTTCATGTAATTTATTCAAACCAATGCTTTTTGTGAAGCCTAGTACTCCTTCTCTTTGATACTTCAAATGTAAATCTCTACTATCATTCTTATCTTTTCTTTCATTTAAATGTTCAGAAAATTTGTCATTTTTTTCTCTATCTTGATCAAGTGCTGATTCTCTAAACAAATCTCAATGATCAATTTCCATAACTACATTAAATTTTTGCTAACCAAATGTCATATGCATTTTGGTTACAGAAAATATAAGTTGATGCAGCAATATTTTATTATAAATGATCTGATTCTATGTTTCTAGCTCATGCCTACAATTATCTCTTTAAGAATATACATTTTAATTTACTTCTCTCATCCCATTCTGCTTATATTTCTCTAGTATAAACTCAATTATGCAAAAAGGTGTTGTATCAGTGTAACAATAATGTTGATATGGAATCTGTTGATCATTCCACTTATTTTCAAAATATGAACTCTGAATAATAAGTCTTGGCCCCTTTGCTTGCAATATTGTTCCTTCCTCGCTATGGCTGGACTCCAGTGTTCAGCTGTGGATCTCTACATCTGCTTCCATCAGTTACTGGATAAAGATTTTGTGATGACAATTAAGATAGTCATCAATGGAAAACCCACGAAACAGCTGATCTGAGTTAGTGGGAGCTCACTGACTCCGGGAAGACAGTTGAGGAACCTGCATAAGACTGAACTAGGCTCTCTGAAAGTGGGTGACCATTATGTGACTTGGGCAGTTTGTGGGGCCACTAGCAGTGGAACCAGTATTTTTACCTAGTGCATGAACTTGCTCTTTGGAGCCCATTCCCTATGGATGGATATCTTCTTTAGTCTAGATACCATGGGGAGAGCACTGGTCATACCTGAAGTGATGTGACTGACTTTGTTGACTCCCCATGGGAGGCCTCTCCCTCTCTGAAGAGTGGATGGGGGGTGAGATGGGAGAGGGTGGGGGAAGTGGGAGGATGGGAGGGAGAGGGAACTGGGATTGGTATGTAAAATAAGATTGTATTAAAAATAAAATAAAAATGAAAGATAATAAGTCAATCAAGTAACACATTGAGTTTGCATATTTCTTCCATTAAGAAAGATATAAATAAGAAGCAGAAAGACAGTCCTATTAGAAAGATGAATAAGAGGAAGTGTGCTGAGACAAGGAAACTGAATGGCTTTAGCATGGATGGCTTTTCTTGGCTGACATTTTAATAATACTTCTGTGGAGGTGCATTGTGCTAGTCCTCTTTTCAATTTCCATGAAGAGAGATTATTATTCTAATTGGGGCTGTTAGATCTCGCTAGAGAAAACTGTGTGTGTAAGCTTACTTCTTCCTCCAAGGAAAAGGCACTTTCCAATGTTATGACTAAAAGTCAATAAAATTCCTTTTAGAAACAAATTTTTATAGACTTACAAAAATTTAAATATCTTATATAAAATTCTTATTCAATATTGTAAATATTGAATAAGTTGAAAAACCCTCCTGTGAAAATCCAAATCCAAACTTCTCACAAATTAAAATACTCAGAGTACACACATAATGCTTACAAAATATTGACACCACAAAACTTTGAATTATACAAATAATTTCTTTCATCTTTAACAAGAATGAACATGTACTCTCATGCAGATACTTACAAAGACAAAGAATGTATCAGTGAAACAAATATATTTTATGTTTCGGTCAGAATTTTATCTTCAAGATTGTCTATTACACATAATTAATAATTGTTTCTTTAAAAATATTTTTATAAATATATCAAAACAGTAAAACAAATGAAGTCAGACCCACTTCATTGCAAAGCATTGCAGATCACAGTACAATGTCTAACGTTACAATTTTTCATGTTTAAAATTATCTTTGGTTAGATATCTTGGAAAATTATACCACAAGCTAATCTGTTGAATGGATGTACATTTTACTTTTTGTGGTTATAGTTCTACATCTAGAGATTAGGCCAATTACATATTAAAGCTATAATTTTTTTCCAGAAAGTTTTGGGAAAGAAAACTAGAATTTACAGGATAGCACTGGACAAGTTGAATTCAAGCAAATGAAGTCATGTGTTAGAACATTGAGATATAGTGGAAATAGTGGAAAGCAAATATGATTACTGGCATTAAAAGTTAAGGAATGATTATAGAATATTTACTTTGATTTATATCTTCAACTTCTATTTCAATGTTCTATTGCGGTTTACTAGAAAAATATGCAAATATATACATCTGAAAGCTGTTTTCTGAACATCAACTTCAGAACTGGATTGGAAAGAGTACACAATTCCAGATGCCAACAGACATAGAGTGACTTTACATTCAACTAAGTTGATTTTGTTACTATGCTACAATAGCTGATTTGAAATACTCTGAGAATGGCAGTTTCTTCTATAATTAAATACAGAAACCATATTATTGTATAATGCCAGACATTCAAAGACATGTTTTCGGCTTTAAAACAAGGACAAGTTACCCAACTTTGCTTCTCTGTTGTGAATAAAAAGATCCCTGCTCCCCTACAAACTCCCACATTGAAATTGTGATTCTCAATTTTCTGGTGTGGTAGTATTTGGAAAGCCATAGATAGATCATGAATTTAGAGTACCCAATAGATGTGTATCTGTATATGTGTTATTTTCTTAAAAGACACAGAAAGATGGTTTTTGTGTTCACCCCACATGAGCAGAATACAGCCATCTGGAAATAAGAAATAGTACATCCTGAAACCGAAGTGGAAAACATCTTGATCTTGAACTTTCAGTAATTGGAATCATGAAAGGCAAGTTTGCAGCTGAAAGTTCCTGAAAATATCATATTCTGTTAAAGCTACCCGTGTTAATGCCTGAAACTCAAAAAGTTTTGATATTTATTTTACAAATCTTCTCTAATATTTCAATATCTAAATATTTTACATATCATCTCTAACAGATTAATAAATACAGACATAAGTGAAATGGCCTCAAACAAAATATTGCATACTGAAATAAGTTAAGTGTTCACAACAAAATCAAGAGTAAACAAATAAAGAAAACATCAATAAATTTATCTGGCCCTTAATTCTCTTACTTTTCATTATAGTTTTTCATAATCTGCTTTATTTAGGGATTAGATAGAGTCCGATGTGTGCCAAGAATGTTATAAAGGACAGAAACAGAGACCTAGTCATTTGATGATTCTCCAGAAGCTTATAATATCCGTAATTTATTTGACAATTTTTCATCATTATGATCCCTTATATATTAGACTTACAGGTATTAAACGATTATCATTAGACTGAATAGTGCTTTACTACCCAAATGTGTTAGTCTATGTTATTCTGCAGGATTGACAGAATATTCCTCATGTTTAAAAAAAGATTAAATCTGGAAGCACATAAAATATAAATTTTGCTATTTAAAATAAATTAGTATAAAACACACTACATACGTACTTTAGATTTTAGCATATATGTTTCATGATTAAATTTAACATGTACTCATTACATGTAATTAATCCTATTTTATTTCAGAAAATCATTGAGCATTTCTTTGGATGTTTTCCTGGGGGCCCTTGGACCAACAACTAAATAAGATGTAACCCAATACTAGAACTACAATATTCATTTGATATCAAAATAATGTGTTCTCGGGTTTTATCTCCCCATTATTTAGTGGAGTTCAAGGCTATTCCCCACTTTCTCTTCTGTCATATTTAGGGTATCTTGCCTTCTATTGAGGTCCTTAAGCCATTTGGAATTTTGTTCAGTATCACGAACACTGATCTATTTGTATATAGCCATCTTTTTTGATCAACACCAATTGTTAAAAATGCTGTCATTTTCCACTGTGTATTTCTGGATTCTATATCAATGAACAGATGTCAATAGATGTGTGGACATATGTCTGTTTGCTCAGTTAGAATTCATTGATCAGCATATCAACTTTTATGCCAGTACCATGTTGCTTTTATTACTATATTTCTAGAGTACAATTTTTAAAGATATACACTTTTATTTTACCAATACACACATAAACTCGTATGACCTTGGTGATTTTTCTGAAATAAAATAGAATTAATAGCATGTGACGAATATGTATTGAATATAATCACGAAATAAATGTTTGCTAAAACATTAAAGTTTGTGTTCTATGCTAATATATTTTAAAGAGAAACATGAATGTTTTATGTACTTTCAACTTTAATCTTTCAAATTTGAGAAATATGTTGTCAAGCATGGAAAATAATATAGAATATAACATTTGGGGTGTAAAACACTATTTAGTCAGATAACAAACATTTACTACCTGTAAGTATAACTTATACTGCCTCATAATGATGAAAATCTGGCAAATAAACTAAGGACATAATCTCCTGGAGAAACATCACATGGCTGCATCTCTGTTTCTGTACTTTCCAACATTCTTGGCATATATCAGATGCTGCCTAATTCTGAAATAAAGGAGTATGATAAGCAAATGAAAAGCTAATTATAAAACATCAATAACAGAGTCACTAAAACAATAATTAATAAATGAGACATCATGAATTGAAGATCTCTGATAGACAAAGGATGCTGTCATTTGAAAAGAGCAGTAGACAATATAATAGAAAATTATACTAGTTGCAGAAATGATAGAGGACTTATATCTAAAATATATAATGTACTAAAAGTTCTAGATATCAAGAAATAAAGACCCTCATTAAAAACGGGGTACAGATCTAAACAGAGAGTCCTGAAAAGCTGAAACACAAATGATGGAGAAAGACTTAAAGAAATGTTCAATATCCTTACTCATCAGGGAAAGACAAATTAAAATCACTTTGAGATTTCATTTTTCAACAGTCGGAATGGCCAGTATCAATAAAATAAATGCCAGCCCATGCAGGTGAAGACATTAGGTAGAGAGAATGCTTATCCATTGATTGTGAGATTGCGAATTTGTACAGCCTGTATGAACATCAGTGTGACTATTCATCAGGAAGATGGGAATAGATCTACCTCAAGATCCAGATACACCACTTTGGGGTATATAGCCAATGATTTTACAAGCTACTACAGAGACATCTCATTTGTGTTCATTGTAGTACTAATTCAGAATAGACAGAATTTGGAATAGTCTCGAAATACTCCAACAGATAAACAGATGATAAATATGTGGTACAATAGAATTCATAGCTGGGCATTGGTGGCACACATCTTTAACCCCACCACTTAGGAGGCAGAGGTAGGCAGATCTCTGTAAATTTGAAGCCAACCTGGTCTACAAGAGCTAATTCCAGGAGAGGCTCCAAAGCTACAGAGAAACACTGTCTCAAAAACAAACAAACAAACAAAAAATTAAATCAAGAAATTTGCAGACTAAAAAAATATTATCCTGAGAGAGGTAATCCAGACCACCAAATAAAAATATTGTATTTACTTGATTATAAGACATTACTTATTAAGCCTTATATTAGCATGCTACAACCTTTATAACCACAGGGATTAGGTATATTATAAAGGACAATGGGGATGAAAAGATTTTCCAAGGAGGGAGACACAGAATATCATATTTATTGAAAGACAAAAATTGGGAAAGGGTAGAACAGGAGGCTTGAACTGAGAGAGGGAAGAAACAAAGCAGTAACAGTGGCAATACAGGGAGGGATAGCAAAACTACAGGTCAATTTAAAGGCCATATAAAACTGCCGCGCACGGCGCCCCTTTGTCTGTGCTCTGTGCGCTGGCACCCAGTTCGCGAGCTTCGGGCAAGGGGGCTGGAGGTTAAAATACACAGACACACACAGAGACACAGCGACATGTGTCATCCTTGAATCCCCCAAGAATGTTCCCTTTATTGTTTTCAGGGCCAGATTATATAGAGATAGCCACGCCCCAGCCAAACCCACCAGAAACCACTCTCTTGCCATCAGGAACTCCTGAAAGTCTCTTGCTCAGAGCAGCTGTAGGCACTCAGAGCAGGGGATTACAAGAAATTCAGGATCTGGGGTCTCACTGCTCCCAACATCAAACAGTAGGATCTTCTTCACACACAGACACACACACACAAACACATACACATGAACTTAAAAGAAAACCAAATGACAGCGAGACAAAATCCTAACTAGTAATCTCTTGCTATTAAGTGAATCCTCCAGCGGCAATAATGGGTCGCATTTTACGAGTTGTAAACCAAAGAGACCCAGGATAATCCCCAAGTGACTCGGGCTATTGCCAAGGTTATTGATTATGCTCCTCAAACTGATGGTAAGGCTCCATGGCTGAATACAATTCTTATATATGTCATTGAACACAGAGAAGTTGTGCTAGTACATAACTCGAACCTTCATCATACTAACTACTGTTCATGGTACTGTAAGGTACTCTGAGTGCAACTACAGAGCAAAGTAAGCACCATCCCAGCTACAAACCATTTTACCTGCAATAATTGCCCATTTGTATGATAAGCTGGCATAATAGTGGTCCAAAAATAGTAGGAGTAATCAAGAAGTATTTGATTGGATTCAAGGTCTACTATGTGAAATGGAATCGATTCAGGCACTGCTTGGGAGACCAAGAATCTGGGACTGGTTATGCCATGGATCTAGGTGAAGATCAAAAACTATAGTTCTGCTAAAGAAATCTAAGCATATAATAACTCCTCATTTTCTCTTCTGCCCTGAGATAAGTGTGTTGATTAGCCATCATCAGAGAATTTATTTTTACAAATTTGTGCTTTGTGGGTTTTCTTGTGTAAACACGTGTCGTTGTGTGTACATGTGCCTCTCACGTTGTACCACCTTTCTCTGCTTGCTTGTTTTTTTTTCTACTCTTTTTTTCTATACATTTTCTAAAGAAAGTGAAAGAAGCTGTGGAGTAGGATTTGAGGGGAGCTAAGGAAGGTCTAGAAAAAGATGAGGGAGGGGAAAACATCCTAAAAATGTATGAAATATATAAATGAATATAAAAATGTTGTATCAAATAAATAAATAAACAATGCAGTCTTAAAAAAAGGAAAATTCATAACTCATGCAAAAGACATAATTTGACTCAAACTTCCAAATCTTCAGAAAAACAGGGTCCATGCTTCTAAATTTCCAGTTAAGGGCTGATACATACTGTCTGACCTGTACCAAACAGGGATGTACAGACATTTGTCCTACAATGCTTGCATGTATGAAAATACCTGTGGCAGCTGTTATAACAGCCATATATATCAGTATGCATAGACTGCAAAAAATTGTCTCCATTTCCAATAATATCCAATATCAGGAATATAGATAGACACCCTTGAATTTAAATTGTTACAAACACTAATCACTGTTTTCCAGAATGTGGTTTCGTTTAAGGAAGACATTGTTGCCAAAGATTTACCAAGTACTAACTTTGGTAGGGGTTAGGGGTCTGTGCTGGGGATGGAGTTCAGGGTCTACTACAAGCTCTCTGTACAATTGCTTACCATTAAATACATTTCTGGTCAGCAGATAAATATTTATGAGTAGTCCATCTTATCACCCTCACAGTTTTCAGTGCTTTATAAAATCTGAAAGAAATTTTCTTTCTCTTCCTTTATGATGAAGGAGGAGTGAAAGGTGACACTTTATTCCCATAAAGCTTCTTGGGAGAGCAGAAATGATACCAGCTACTAAAAGGTTACAACTTTGGGGAATGCTGATTATTGCTGTTGTGTTTCTGATGGTGAAGAAAAGAAAATTGTACATTCAAAAATAAGAGTCAGGAAAGAGTTTGTTAAAGGAATACATATAGGAACAAAGAACTCCCAGGCATTAGCAGCTTGGCTCAATCAAAGCCTTCCTTTAATCATTACCCCCGTTCCTGAAAACAGGATCTATTTTTGCTGAGCTCTCACTTTGAAGACTAAGATTATGGGTAGCAAACTTAGCAACGTTTTTTTAAAATTATATGAATTATGTCTGTATGCTAGAGTTGAGACTGACAGATTAGCCTGTCTAACTGAAGACTGAAATTCATAGAACATTTTAAACACTGCAGGACTCTTTTGAATAGCTCCCTGTTCTGATCAACTCAATTCTTAGTTAGTTTGCCAGAAATAAGCAGTAAGATTGTGACCTATTAAGTAGGGATGACGTAAATAAGTTGAAAACAAATAAATTTATTCCACCTAGTATTGAAATCTAGTCTCAAATATTTCTAGTATTCCTTAACTATAGGAAAAAATTCTAGAGGGGATAGGGGAATTCAAGAAATTTTTATGCTCATAATAATTTAATATTCAGAATGAAGACATTTATTACCACTTCATAATAAAACAACAAAGTAAAGAAACTGGATTTCAAGTGATTATTTTCACAGGACTAAGTCAAATCTCTTTCTACATTTCCTTCCAATGTACTGAAATTTCAACATTTAAATTCATTATTCACTGGGGTCAATCATTATTTTATTCAAGAAATTATATTTTTAAAATTTATACACTGGTTTATGAAAATGTAACAGTCTCTGGAGTGATAATTTTGTACTATAAGAAATTAATTATGCAATGAAATATATTTCTTAAGTTCTGATATTTCTTTTTTTACATAAAATATAGATCTGAGAGTTTCAATTTCTTGATTTTATTAAGTTATAGGTTTCCAAAAGAGAATAATTAGCTTATTAGCTTAATAAAAGATATTTAGGTTTTTAGAGTAGAGAAATAATGTTACATTTTATATTAAAACATATATATATATATATATATATATATATATATATATATATGAAGGAATTATACACACACACACACACACACACACACATATATATATATGAAGAGAGAGAAAGAATCAGCCATGTAACGTAGGTTAGCCTTGAAATTTCAGTATAATCAAGGATGGTTTCCTACTCCTTTCTATCTTCATCCAATTTTAAATCTGCTAATTAGTGACAGGTGCTTTAGTATTATACTAAATAAATTAGGAGTCCCCTGAATCACCATAATCTTTCCTCCTCTAGAGAAGTCATATTTCCCTCATCATTTTATCTTATTCAGTGAAAATAAAACTGTCTTGTACTTCCCATATCATTCAGTTCAGTGTCTTGTCCCTTTTAACTACTCCAGTGTCCCCGTGAGAACAAAGACTGCATTCATTTCCACACATTGCAAACTACAACAAAACAAAAAAATAAAAATTTTATGCTTTTTGTTTTCTTTCCTTAAATGTAAATTTTCAAAACAGCATAGTCATAGTCTAGCAATCTAAAATTTTAGATTAGCTCTATAAGAATAGTGGTATTAAATTTCCAGTGGTCTCCCTTGTTTTTAAAAGAAAACATAGCATTCTTAGGAAAACTGACTCTGTGATAGAATTCACACTTCCCACAGAGTAGTTTCTACCTGGCCTTTCAAAACTTTTAACGTACAATATTACAGAAATTACTGAGATTTGCTTGCTTGCACAGAATAATTGTTATTCCTTTAGGGTGTGTGTGTGTGTGTGTGTGTGTGTGTGTGTGTGAGAGAGAGAGAGAGAGAGAGAGAGAGAGAGAGAGAGAGAGAGAGAG
>JABTXL010005037.1:22903283-22921352 GCA_025134845.1 Neodon shergylaensis
GAGAGAGAGAGAGAGAGAGAGAGAGAGAGAGAGAGAGAGAGAGAGAGAGTTGATTTCTTTGCTCTTTGAGATTAGCCATGCTCTTCTGCTTACTATGTATATCTGATTGAGTATGAAATGATAGAAATCCTCTGTCTTCATCCTGGAACTATATATGTGTGCTACCATGCCTGGCAAAATAGTCCAACTGACTTATTTAATCACTCTTTCTAAATATGTTACAGAATTTAGAGTGTCTTTATATTATACTATTTTAATGATAGAATTGTTCCTCCATATTGTTTTTCTAGAGGCACAGATTTTGATAAACTACATTTCATTAGTTCGTAAAAAAACAGTTTGAGGTCTTTAAAAATATTTAACTACTCTAAATACAAATACAAATAATATGCATTATTTATAACTTTTATGTAATTTGCAAGTATTTGTAGGTATCAGCTAGTTATTTTTCTTCATTTCTGTCTAATTGAATCTCATTTTAGACAGGAATATGTATAGTATAATAAACACTGTAAAAGTTACAAACCTATTTTATATAGCTTAGAATTTGATTTGTCTTGGGGATGTTCCAGGCAAATCTAAAGAGGAATGAGCATGCTTCTGTGTGGGATGATGTATTCCAAAAGTGTCACTTAGACCAGTTTGATTGACAAGGCTGTTCAAGTGATGTGTACTCCTTCAGAGCTGCTGCTTGCTTCATCTAACAATTACTGACAGAGAATTGTTAAAGTTCCTGGCTGTAACAGTGCTATATGTATTCCTCTTTCAGTTCAGCTTTTGCCTCATCTCTCCCAGGCAAAATAATACTCTAAGAAATTCATAGATAAATGGTCCCTTTATTTAAGATTTTGTCCCCCTGCATAATTTATCCTTTTGTTTTTAAGAAAAACATTGTTGATAATTACCCTTGTTCCTGAAATCAGCTTTGTCAGAATCTAAAATAAAATCCACATTCATTTTGTGTTAACCTTGTAAAATAATATATCCATTTCTATTTCTTTCTTTGTGTGAACCATATGAAAATATTGTCCAGCAGTGATTTTACCATGTGTTCTGTGACACTATTCCGGAAGAGACATGGTCAAATGTCTACTTACCACTGATAGGGGACCTAGAGAAAACAAAATAAGGATATCAACAAAGTGCAACTTGATGAAGCCATGAGTTTATGGGTCTTATACTGGCAATATGGCTCAGGGATTGTTTACGGGAAGCGCAATTCAAAGACAACAGAATTCCCCAAAGTCCACTGAAGCATGGGTGATAGAAGCCTTCAGATAATCTTAGTTTTGTCTGATCTTACCCAGTTTACCTGAGCTCTATCTCTTTAGGTTGGCACGACCCACAATGTCTTACAGCTGGATCTAATGGAGGTGTTTCATCAATCCAGGCTCCATTCTTTCAGATAACTCTAGTTTGTGTAACCAGCATGATCTACACCTGCTTTTAATTCTATAAACCAAACAGCAACCTACCTCAAAACATGTGCCCACCTGTGCAATAGAGGCCTGACTGTTTTAAGTGTAATCAACTGTCTGATCACATGGGAGGCTGGCTGCTCAGAAGAGACTAGAAGCTTTGTATTTTAGGTCTGATTAACAACCAATGACTGGATAGGTTGTAAACCAGATCAGGTTAACTAAATTTAAAAGACAGCAAACTACCCTCTACGCTCACAGCCAGGTAAGACCCCTGATGCATTTTTGTCTCCTAGAAGCCTTCATGACATCCTCTCGTACTCTGAAAACAAGCATCAAGCAGAAATTTTTCAGCTCAGCTTCAATGTTTTTCTGTATATCATGCAGTTTAAGTATGTAGTATCTTCAAAAATACAATCTTAAACATTAATTTCATTGGGGTACAATTAGAGTATGTATATGATAATTCTTAAATCGGATTCTCTGTATTTATATCTGCAAATTTTAACTATTTTTATTAAGATATTAAAAAATCATGCTTTCCTCTTAACTAAATGATGCCACACATGAAAGTCATATTGTGTAATGGTGCACCAGCAATTCTTAGACCTAAGAATAATTTTGTAACTTCTAGGAAGACATTTATTTCTCTGTATTCTGTACTTTCTTAACATCTAATAGGCAGCATTTTACTGTTAATTTCTATGAGATCAACTTCATAAAGTATTTATACGTTCGAATATTATAGAATGTGTCTCTCTTTGCCTTATTGGATGTATTTTGTTATTTTGATATTGCTCTTTATAACAAACAAGCTGGTTTCTCATTTTGACATTAAGCTGAATTTCTCTGAATAATGATTTCAGTACACTAAATAACATGCTGGCTTAATTTATGTCTCCTTATGACTAATATCTATTTAGATCTATTATTGATTCCAATAATTTTGCTAATATCAGTCTTTGAGATATTAGGCTCTCATATATTCTAAGTATTATTCCTTTGCCACTTTCATAATGTACTAATATTTTTGATCTTTTTTCCAGTTTGTCTCTTTCCTTGTGTAAGCATTATCCTGTTTTGTGCAGAAACGCTTCCATTTGATATAATTCTTACATTTTCTATTTGTGTGATCTCTTCCTAAAAATCCTTGTCTATCCCAATGTTTTTAAATATTTCATTTGTGTACATTTTTCCTTTCTATTGAAGGTCTTATGTTTAAATTATGAGAGTAGTCATATTTATTGAGATTACTGGAATTCACAGTGTTTATTAACTTGGAGTAGACATAGTCTTACACCTAGCCTCTACTCCTTTCTTCATCCAAATGATAACTAATCTAACCATTAGATTGACCTGTGTTGACTGTGAGACCTATGCTGACTAAACACTTTGTATTTCCATGAAAGAAAAGAAAATGTTTAAGAATTGAAGAAAATAAGAATCACAACTGATAATGATGGAATATTATATGTTTTTGTGGCCACTAAGAATAAGATACAGAGAATATTACTGTTTTGTTAAGCTCTATCTTCCCTCTTCCTTTCCCATCACAGTCACAGTGCTTCTTTCTTGGGTTACCAACTGTCAGTCTGCTACAATTATAAAAGCCAAGCTCATAAAAGCATGGCACTCACGAACAATAGTGACATGCATTTCTCACTCGTATGTCCAAATATTGCCAGCATTAGGTACTATCAATTTTATCATGAAATATGATATTGGTTGACCCTTCGTTCTCAACTACAGCTATAGTTGGTAGTTTTTTTTTCTCTTTGGTCTCTTAAGTCTTTTGACTCTTTGGGGCCTGCTACCCCGCTCCCCAGATCACATGGAGGTTTATTCTTTCTTAGGGGTATCTAGCCTTAGCTTGGCCTGTTTCTAGCCAAGTTTTCTTAGCTTAAATTATTCTCTCTACCTTTTGCTTTTCTGTATTACCTTTCTTTATCTCTGTGTATCTTTTTTTTTCCTTCTTATTCTGTGTCTGGCTGTGTGGTTGTGTGACTACCCCAGCATCCTTCTTCTTTTCTTCACACTCCTTGATCCTCCTGCCAACCCCACCTATTCTTTCTCGTGCCAAGATATTGGCTGATCTGATCTTCACTAGACCAATCAGGTGTTTTAGACAGGCTAAGTCTTCACAGAGATACACAAATGTAATATGAGAGATTCCATAACATCTTTGCATCACTGCACAAATATTGCACAGAATGAACAAATGTAGGGCATATTCAGCTAATATTCCACAGCATACAGCTTTTCTAAGCTGAGCTCTGCTTTGTTTCTCTGTATTCATATAGGGCTCTAGAATTCATGATGCAATCTTTCTTTTATGCTATCTTTTCTGGAAACTATACTCAAAATTGTTTGTTTTCAAGTGCTTCATATTTTCATTAAGGAAGGATGCCGTTTATTTAAAATTGGGTTTTGTGTAGAAAATTAACTAATTAAAAACAAATTTCATATTATATATGAGAGGCAACTTTTATACTTACATTCACATTTCTTTTCCTGTTTCGATTTTATTCTGACTGTAATCAGTGTAATTGCTGTCACACATGCACATAAATGTACATATACCTGAATCATCTCATCTCTACTTATGCTTCCTGTGGTTCAATGTATAACTAAATAGTAAGCAATATTTGTAACATAAATGTTATGCATTGCATGTCAGGCAGTAAATGTATACGTAAGAAAAATTATTATATACGTTATTAATTAATAAAATAGTATTTTATCAATTCCTTGAGAATTTCATAAGATGCGTTTTGATCACATTTAGTATCAACCTCTCCCTAATCTCTCATTTCTGCCTTCCCACCTATATTCTTGCCACTATTGTACCCTTTATTGGAATATCTAGACAGAGTAGTTATTACAATAGCTCAAAGGCTTCAGCTTGGTTAGACTGATAATTAGTTTTCTTACTGAGTACTGTGGGAAGCCTTCTGAGTAAAATAAAGGCTGCTCTAATGTGTGGCGTCTTCAGCAACAGGATCTTGTAATTAAGTTCTGGAGAGTAACCAGAAACAATGGAAATGGATTGTAATATTGGCGGGATCTCACTGGCTCACAGTTGCAATAGAAATAGCCTATTCTAACACTGGGATTTTTACTTGTTATATTATGATTAGAGTATCATTAGAGGTATTGTTGCCATGTTGGAGGATGAATCCATTCATACTCTCTCTCATATATTTGTATGAATGTATGTATATATGTATATATATCATGTATACATATATTATATATATATGTGTGTGTGTGTGTGTATATATATATATTACCAACTTTATGTAAACTTTTTCTGTCCCATTATCTCTCTTCCCTACTTCTCTGGCACTGCATTCTATCTCCCCTACCTTAAAAGGTCTGTTACTCACTGCCCCTTAATAAAATGTCAATGTTCAAAGCATCGTAGTCTCAAATAAAGGGAAAATCAATCAATGATACAATAATTTAGAAGGATAAATATATTGCCAAATAGAGATATAATAGGTGATAGATCAATGGGTGAATAGTTAGACAGTAGATGATAGATAGATAGATAGATAGATAGATAGATAGATAGATAGATGATAGACAGATAGATAGTCAGAATTCCACTAATAGTGTTTTTGTTAAAATACAGATAGAAAAATTTTGGGAAAAGATTATTTATAATTTAGTTTATCTTTGAAATATATTGCTTAAGAAAAACAGAGACCTTTGCCCATTTTGCAATAATGGGGCAAACTCAGAGAGCAAGACTCTGCTAGTCAGGTGAAAATTAGGAGCAATGATAATACCTAAAGCAAGTCTCCAAACACTCTATGATTTAAAAACATAAATGAGCAAAATAAATGACAAATTGTGTTCTAGGGAGATTTTACACCTCTACTGAACAACTTGTTTCAATAGTAGCAGAATTTATCATTTCTAATAGAATTGATTATCTTTTATATTTTCTGAATCAAAGCTTCAGGTATTTTCTGCATTGATTCTTCAGTGAAAAGTCTCAGTTTCTTTAATTCTACCAAGGCTTTTGTGAATCAATAAGTATACCCAGATGAAATATGTCATTGGAAGGTCTTTAAATGAGTATTTATCTCTAAAACTATATAGGATATGGAATATAGAATTGATTTAGTAAATTGCAGTTTGTCCTATTCAGTAATATTGATTGATCTGAGGGTCCTATCAATTAAGTCATTAATTCCTTTTCATGCGTCTTTTAACTATAGATTTGGAATGGTCAGGATAACTTTCACTATGATTTCATCCCGTTACTAGGCATTTATTATGACATTAGAATGATGAAAGAACATGCAGTCAATCATTTGAACATTGCTAAACAACTATTATATATATCGATGGCATAATCATTGAGTATTTCCTATTTTCATGTATATTAATGAGGAAAGGGCTAAGGGAAAGTGACATTTTTTCTTTTTTTTTCTTTTTTTATTTTTTTTTATTTTTTATTTTTTTTTATTGAGAAAAAGAAAAGAAAAAAAGTTTCCGCCTCCTCCCGGCCTCCCATTTCCCTCCCCCTCGTCCCACCCTTCTCCCCCTCCCCCTGCTCCTCTCCCCCTCCCTCTCCAGTCCAAAGAGCAGTCAGGGTTCCCTGTCCTGTGGAAAGTCCAAGGCCCTCCCCCCTCTGTCCATGTCTAGGAAGGTGAACATCCAAGGTGGCTAGGCTCCCACAAAGCCCGAACTTGAAGTAGGATCAAAACCCCGGGCCATTGTCCTTGGCTTCTCATCAGCCCCCATTGTTCGCCATGTTCAGAGAGTCTGGTTTTATCCCATGCTTCTTCCGCCACAGTCCAGCTGGCCTTAGTGAGCTCCCAATAGATCAGTCACACTGTCTCAGTGGTTGGGTGCACCCCTCGTGGTCCTGACTTCCTTGCTCATGTTCTCCCTCCTTCCGCTCCTCATTGGAAACTTGGGAGCTCAGTCCGGTGCTCCAGTGTGGGTCTCTGTGACTATCTCCATCCATCACCAGCTGAAGGTTCTATGGTGATATGCAAGATATTCGTCAGCATTGCTGTAGGATAGGGTCATTTCAGGTTCCCTATCCTCAGCTGCCCAAGAACTAACTGGGGACCTCGCCTAGGGCTCCTGGGACCCACTCTAGGTTCAAGTCTCTTGCCAACCCTAAGGTGGCTCCCTTAACTAAGAATTGAGCTTCCGTGCTCCCCTATCCAACCTTCCTTTATCCCAATCATCCTGTTTCCCCAAGTTTCCCTCATCCTCCCCTTCTCACTTTTCTCTCCCCATCCCCCGATACTCCCATCCCACCCCACCCCCAAGGTCCCAAATTTTCTCCCCTCAATTTTGTCTACTTCCCGTATCCAAGAGGATAATTATATGTTTTTCTTTGGGTTCACCTTCTTATTTAGCTTCTTTAGGTTCACCACTATATACTCCGTGACCGTTATTTATGGCTAGAAACCAATTATGAGTGAGTACATCCCATGTTCCTCTCTTTGGGTCTGGGATACCTCACTCAGGATAGTGTTTTCTATTTCCATCCATTTGCATGCAAAATTCGAGAAGTCATTGTTTTTTACCGCAGCGTAGTACTCTAATGTGTATAAATTCCACACTTTCTTCATCCATTCTTCCATTGAAGGGCATCTAGGTTGTTTCCATGTTCTGGCTATTACAAATAATACTGCTATGAACATAGTTGAACAAATGCTTTTGTCATGTGATAGGGCATCTCTTGGGTATATTCCCAAGAGTGGTATTGCTGGGTCCAGGGGTAGGTTGATCCCGAATTTCCTGAGAAACCGAAACACTGATTTCCAAAGTGGTTGCACGAGATTGCATTCCCACCAGCAATGGATGAGGGTACCCCTTCCACCACAGCCTCTCCAGCAAAGGCTATCATTGGTGTTTTTGATTTTAGCCATTCTGACAGGTGTAAGATGATATCTCAAAGTTGATTTGATTTGCATCTCCCTAATCGCTAAGGAGGTTGAGCATGACCTTAAGTGTCTTTTGGCCATTTGAACTTCTTCTGTTGAGAATTCTCTGTTCAGTTCAGTGCCCCATTTTTTAATTGGGTTAATTAGCATTTTGAAGTCTAGTTTCTTGAGTTCTCTATAAATTTTGGAGATCAGACCTTTGTCGGTTGCGGGTTGGTGAAGATCTTCTCCCAGTCAGTGGGTTGCCTTTTTGTCTTAGTGACAGTGTCCTTTGCTTTACAGAAGCTTCTCAGTTTTAGTAGGTCCCATTTATTCAATGCTGCCCTTAATGTCTGTGCTGATGGGGTTATGCATAGAAAGCGATCTCCTGTGCCCATTTGTTGTAGGGTGCTTCCCACTTTCTCTTCTATCAGGTTCAGTGTGTTCGGACTAATATTGAGGTCCTTGATCCATTTGGACTTGAGTTTTTTGCAAGGTGATAGATATGGGTCTATTTTAAATCTTCTACAGGTTGATATCCAGTTGTGCCAGCACCATTTGTTGAAGATGCTTTCTTTCCTACATTGTATACTTTTAGCTCCTTTATCAAAAATGAGGTGATCATAGGTTTGTGGGTTAAAATTTGGGTCTTCTATTCGATTCCATTGATCGACTTCTCTGTTTTTATGCCAGTACCACACTGTTTTCATTACTGTAGCTCTGTAATAAGTTTGAAGTCGGGGATGGTAATGCCTCCAGAAGATCCTTTATTGTATAGGATTGTTTTGGCTATCCTGGGTTTTTTGTTTTTCCATATAAAGTTGATTATTGTCCTTTCAAGATCTGTGAAGAATTTTGCTGGGATCTTGATGGGGATTGCATTGAATCTATAAATTGCCTTTGGTAGAATTGCCATTTTTACTATGTTGATCCTCCCAATCCGAGAGCAAGGGACGTCCTTCCATTTTCTGGTATTCTCTTCAATTTCTTTCTTCAATGCCTTAAAGTTCTTGTCAAATAGGTCTTTTACTTCCTTGGTTAGAGTTACCCCAAGATATTTTATGCTGTTTGTGGCTATCGTGAAAGGTGAAGTTTCTCTGATTTCCCTCTCTGCTTCCATATCCTTTGTGTATAAGAGGGCGACTGATTTTTTGGAGTTGATCTTGTATCCTGCCACACTACTAAAGGTGTTTATCTGCTGTAGGAGTTCTTTGGTGGAGTTTTGGGGGTCGCTTATGTACACTATCATATCATCTGCAAATAACGAAAGTTTAACTTCTTCTTTTCCAATTCGAATCCCCTTGATCCCCTTATGTTGTCTTATTGCTATTGCTATAACTTCAAGCACTATATTGAAGAGATATGGCAAGAGTGGACAGCCTTGTCGTGTTCCTGAGTTTAGTGGGATGGTTTTGAGTTTCTCTCCGTTTAATTTGATGTTAGCTGTCGGCTTGCTGTAAATAGCTTTTATTATATTTAGGTATGACCCTTGTATCCCTAATCTCTCCAAGACCTTTATCATAAAGGGATGTTGAATTTTGTCAAATGCTTTTTCAGCATCTAATGAAATGATCATATGGTTTTTTTCTTTCAGTTTATTTATATGATGAATTACATTGATAGATTTTCGTATGTTGAACCAGCCCTGCATCTCTGGGATAAAGCCTACTTGACCATAATGGATAATTTTTCTAATGTGTTCTTGAATTCGGTTTGCCAGTATTTTGTTGAGGATTTTTGCGTCAATGTTCATGAGTGAGATTGGCCTGTAATTCTCTTTCCTAGTAGAGTCTTTGTGTGGTTTTGGTATCAGAGTAACTGTAGCTTCATAAAAGGAATTTGGTAATGACTCTTCTGTTTCTATATTGTGAAATACATTAAGGAGTATAGGTATTAGGTCTTCTTGGAAGTTCTGGTAGAATTCCGCATTGAAGCCATCTGGACCTGGGCTCTTTTTGGTAGGGAGGTTTTTGATAACAAATTCTAATTCTTCACGACTAACAGGTCTATTTAGATTGTTCAGCTGGACCTGGTTTAACTTTGGTAAATGGTATTTATCTAAAAAAGTGTCCATTTCTTTTACATTTTCCAGTTTTGTGGCATACAGGCTTTTGTAGTAAGATCTAATGATTCTCTGAATTTCCTCTGTGTCTGTGGTTATGTCCCCCTTTTCATTTCTGATCTTATTAATTTGCATATTCTCTCTCTGCCGTTTAATTAGTTTGGATAGAGGTTTATCAATCTTGTTGATTTTCTCCAGGAACCAGCTTTTTGTTTCATTGATTCTTTGGATTGTTTTCTGCGTTTCTATTTTGTTGATTTCAGCCCTCAGTTTGATTATTTCCAGTCTTCTACTCCTCCTAGGTGAGTCTGCTTCTTTTTTTTTCTAGAGCTTTCAGGTGGGCTGTTAAGTCTCCAATGTGTGCTTTCTCTGTTTTCTTTAAGTGGGCACTTAGTGCTATGAACTTTCCTCTTAGGACTGCTTTCATTGTGTCCCATAAGTTTGAATATGTTGTTTCTTTATTTTCATTGAATTCCAGGAAGACTTTAATTTCTTTCTTTATTTCTTCCTTAATCCAGGTGTGGTTCAGTAGTTGACTGTTCAGTTTCCATGCATTTGTAGGCTTTCTGGAAGTAGCCTTGTTGTTGAATTCTAACTTTAGTCCATGGTGATCTGATAAGACACAGGTGGTTACTAATATTTTTTTGTAATTGTGGATGTTTGCTTTGTTACCGAGTATGTGGTCAATTTTCGAGAAGGTTCCATGAGCTGCAGAGAAGAAGGTATATTCTTTCCTATTTGGGTAGAATGTTCTATAGATGTCTGTTAAGTCCATTTGCTTCATTACCTCCATTAATTCTCTTGTTTCTCTGTTAGGTTTCTGTCTGACTGACCTGTCCATTGGTGAGAGAGGAGTGTTGAAGTCTCCTACTATTAGTGTGTGTGGTTTGATGGCTGCCTTGAGTTTTAGCAATGTCTCTTTTATGTATGTGGGTGCTTTTATATTAGGGTCATAGATATTCAGAATTGAGACTTCATCCTGATGAACTGTCCCTGTTATGAGTATAAAATGCCCCTCTCCATCTCTTTTGATTGATTTAAGTTTGAAGTCCACTTTGTTAGAGATTAGTATGGCCACACCTGCTTGTTTCTTAGGTCCATCTGCTTGATAAGCCTTTTCCCAGCCCTTTACTCTGAGTAGGTGCCTGTCTTTGTGGTTGAGGTGTGTTTCTTGTAAACAGCAGAATGTTGGATCCTGTTTTCTTATCCAATCTTTTAGCCTGTGCCTTTTTATAGGTGAGTTGAGTCCATTGATATTAAGTGATATTAATGACCAGTGTTTGTTAACTCCAGTCATTTTTTTAGTCGTAGAGTTTGTGTGTTTCCCTACCTTGAGTTGTGTTGGTGAAAGGTCTCTAGATGTCTGCGTTATTGTGGTCATTGCTGGACTCCTTGGTTAGTGCTTTTCCTTCTATTACTTTCTGTAAGGCTGGATTTGTGGCTACATATTGTTTAAATTTGTTTTTATCCTGGAAAGTTTTATTTTCTCCATTTATAGTGAACGAAAGCTTGGCTGGGTATAGTAGTCTGGGCTTGCATCCATAGTTTCTTAGTTTCTGCAATACATCTATCCGGGACCTTCTGGCTTTCATGGTTTCCATGGAGAAGTCAGGTGTAAGTCTGATAGGTTTACCTTTATAAGTAACTTGGCCTTTTTCCTTTGCAGCTCTTAATATTCTTTCTTTATTCTGTATGCTTAGTGTTTTGATTATTATATGGCGAGGGGATGTTTTTTTTTGATCCAGCCTATTTGGTGTTCTGTATGCTTCTTGAACCTTCATAGGTATATCTTTCTTTAGGTTGGGAAAGTTTTCTTCTATAATTTTATTAAATATATTTTCTGGACCGTTGAGCTGCACTTCTTCCCCTTCTTCTACACCTATTATTCTTAGGTTTGGTCTTTTTATTGTGTCCCAGATTTCCTGAATGTTTTGTGATGAAAGTTTGTTGGACTTGCTGTTTTCTTTGATCAGTGTGTTTATTTTCTCTATGGTATCTTCAGAATCTGAGATTCTTTCTTCTATCTCTTGTAATCTGTTGGTTATGCTTGTTTCTGTAGTCTCTGTTTGTTTACTTAAATTTTCCATGTCCAGCCAAACCTCTGTTTGTGTTTTCTTCTTTGCCTCCAATTCAGTTTTCAAGTCTTGAACTGTTTCCATTATCTGTTTGATTGTTTTTCCTTGGTTTTCTAGGGTGTCATTCACTGATTTATTCAATTCTTCAAACTTTCTGTTATATTTCTCATCCATTTCTATAAGGGTGTTCTTTACATGCTGTTTAAGGGCATCAATCACTTTCATGAAGTCAATTTTTTCTACTTCTTCTTGGTTAAGGTGTTCATGTCCTGTTGTGAGGTCGCTGGTTTCTGGTGGATTCATGTTGCTTTTCAGATTGTTGGGTGAATTCTTGCATTGGCGCCTGCCCATCTCTTCCTCTGAATGCTCCCCTATGGATCTTCTTTAACAGGATCTGGTCTTCTTGCCTACTGATGTATCTTCCCAGTGATGGCTCTCCCCAGTGATAGCTCTCCTGGTGCCGAGATCAGATCTCCGTGCCCAATGATGGCTCTCCCTAATGCTGGCTCTCCTGGCGCCAAGATCAGGTCTCCGTGCCCAGTGTTGGCTGTCCTGTCGCTGAGATCAGGTCTCCGTGCAGGTTGGGTGGCTCGTAAACAGAGCGCCTATCCCGTGCTGGCTCTCCTAGCGCCGAGATCAGGTCTCCGTGCTGGTTGGGTAGCTCGAAAGCAGAGCGCCTACCTTCTTTGGTGCAGGCAGGCTATTGAAACAAAGGAACTCCCGCCCGCCTGGGTGCCCTGAGCTTTTGGTCCCAGCGCCCAGACAGGCTGTGCTGGGAGATGTTGTGTGTTCACAGAGGGCAGAGGGGCCTAAGAAGGGAGGGTTCTGGATGCAAGCTGGGTGGGATAGGAAGAAAGAGGCAGTATGCAGGGAGTGGAGGCCCTGCAGAGAGCCCAGGAAGGATAGGGGGTTGAGGAACTTCCGAGTTCCCTGTCCCGGGCTGAAGCCATGGGATCAGCAACTGACCCCTCGCTGGCTCTCCTAGCCCCGAGATCAGGTCTCCGACATTTTTTTCTTTTGTGCCATAGTACCCCACCACTTTATTAATCTCTTAGGTGTACAAATTAATATATTTCATATAAAAGCAAAAAATAGATGTAATAATTTTGTGGCTATTTCTGTTTTGAAGAAAAAAATGTAAAACATAAACAATTTGTCACACATCTTGATAGCAACTTTGCCTGATTCTACATGTGACAGCGATTTCTTCTTCTATTTATAGTTTTCTTTTTACATCCATATCTTTATACATGTTTTATGTATATGCATGTGAATCTTTGTATATGTATGTAAATGAATATGCATACGTATTTGCTAAAACGAGGTTCTGATGCAGTTCTGCCTGACGTTAGAAAGACAATGAGTAAGCACTGACAATGTAAAACTAGGTACAGAATTGTAAGATTACCATCATCTTAAAATGACTGAAGAGAGCATAAACAAAAGAACTATAAAAAAAACTGAAGTGAAAAATTCGAGACTTTCACTGCTGAAGTGATGAAGAAGGAGAATAGGCAATGTACTCAAAATTTTAAGAGACTTTGAGTAGGTTGTTCAAAGTCCCTTCTATATGCCCCCAGAGGCTCAACCAAAAGCAGACTACAGTTGGTTTTTAAAGATAAACAAATGTCCAGATGCTCTCCAAAGGTATAGAAAGCTAAAATTTGATACATTACTATATATTTATTAACAATGGGCCAAAGGTGAATGTTAGGCATGGATCAGAAGTGGAGATTGTGGAAGAGATCTAGCCTGATCCTCCAGATGGAGTTTGCCCCAAGAAAGTTTCCCTGGAAAGAGGAATAATTCAGTAAGAAACTTCAAAAAGGATCTCTTTGAGCCAATAACAGAGGGGAATATTCTTTAAAGACATGAAAAAATGCATGCATTAATTATTCATTGATATTTTAAAATAATATATTTTACACCCTGTTAAGTAGTGTGATAGATCTTAGAAATACAGTAAGAATGAAACAAATAGAAAAAATCAGGAAGAAATATAATACAAAGATATAACTGAGACTTGGTTCTACCTGTGTGGCTTGGCTGCAGTGGGGTTTTGATTGCTCACTCTGGGTTATTCTGGGCTTTCTTGGGGGTATAGCAACTTAGCTGAAAGTTTATTAAAGAGATATATGATGAAGTTAGGGCATAATGAAAAATATCAGGAAGAACTGGAAATATATTACCTAAGGAACTAGAAACATTACCGGGACTAGAGTAAAAAATGAAGTAGAAAAGAGATGAAAAGTTATAGAGGTGAATCTGAGGTAATTTGGGTTAAAAGTATCAATGTAAACTGCACATCCATATGAAATTCTCATAAAGCAATAAAATGATATGCATATATAAAGTTATAGAAGTATGTAGGTGCTAAACTACAGGTTGTTTACATACTTAGAAAGGGACTTTCCAGGGTACTGTAAAGCCTTTGAAATGGAAAAAAAAAAAAACAAAGAGCGTAGTGTCAACTGTGCCATGATTTTTGTCTTCCAACAGATATGGCCATCACATCCTGAATCAAAACTTACATGAATTCTCCATCTTCTTCTCTTGAAAACTCATTTTATCATCAATATTCATTTGCTTAGGGAGATGCTCGCAGAATGTCCTCTAATCAAAGACCTCCTCATGCTCTTGATATTTTTAGCAAGTGTAGATATAAAAAAATGCAGTTATTACCATATCATATAATTAAGCAGTATCTCTTCCATTTTAATTATTTTCCAAATTTCATTTATTCACCAATAATAATAGTGAATAAATCGTAATACCTAGAAAGACCTATTAATGTAAGGAATAATAGCAGTGATATGCCTACAAATTATCCTCTTTTTGGTAATCATCTGATTTAAAACAACAGGATAGAATTTATTGAAGTTTTAAGAAAGTTTTCTCAGAAGAGCTTTACAGAGAAGAACTCAGAAGCCAAGAATGTATGCAACACAAACATTTGCAATTTGGAAACTGTTCAAAGTAGACTATCAGTATCATTCAACACAAGATAATAGTTTATGTATATTTATTGTCCGTGGGAAAGAGCAAAGTCTATTGTTCCTTGATCTGATTTTAAATCTACTAATATTTGCCTAATCTGTATAATGAGTCTTCTAAACTCTCAGCATTTCTTTAAGGCCTATCTAATCTCTGTGCATTTAGAGCTTGTAAAATTATTGAAATGCCCATTTCTCATTGCCTACAAAACATGAACATATACAGGGAAGTTTCTCAACATAGTGCTAGAAATAAATCAACAAATTCAATTAAATTCTTGAGACATACATAGCACAATCAATCCACTAGTAATGATATAACACCATTTCATGAGTGTGATTAATTCCCTATAATAATAAACGTCCTGGTGAACAGAGATAGGGTGCATGGCCAACTAGGTTAGAAAGCAATTTTTAAGAAGTAATAAATCCAAATGAATCTTTTAATTAAAATATCGCAAAATTATCATGTAAGGCACACATACCTATTGACTAGTAAAATCATTTCATTCTAATCTTAGGCAGTATACATTATAATATCTGCAATAAACTTTTATTAAACTCAATGTAACATTTTAGATTTAATCATCAGATGAATGGATAGACTCAAACACATTAACATATATACTGCTTAGTTAAAATGACCCTAAAAGGACTGAAGAAGATGGCTCACTGGTTAAGACTCCTTGGTGGTCTTCAGAAGGACGCCAGGTGCTCAGCACCTATATCAAGCAGCGAACAACAGCCTAAAACTTCAGCTTCCGAGGATCTGAGGAACCATTTCTGGCCCCGAGAGCTGCTTAAGAATGCAAAAGGTGCCAGGAAATGGTGGCACCAAACTTTAATACCAGCACTCATGAGGCAGAGGCAGAAGGATGTCTTTGAGTTTAAGGCTAACCTGCTCTACAGAAAGAGTTTCAGGACATCAAGGACTACACAAAGAAACTATGTTACTAAAAATAATAATAAAGAAAAAAAAAGAATACACAAGGCACATCCACCATTCCACCATACAGACAAACACAATACATAAACATAAATATAGGAAAACATTCTAAGCACAAGCCTAGATTTCCTCCTTCAAGAAAGATTCTCTACTTTAGCCTATTTTAGAATAATACTTTGATGGTATATAGCAAACAATTCCCATTAGAAAAAGACTACTATGCAAGAATGAAAACCTTAAAGTTAAAAAATAATCTATCTAATAGATCTGAAGACGAAAAATCATTTTAATGAATGATATTCAATGAATAACTTTATGCTAGATAAACATACTGGATGTCAACTGTCAGCATAAAGTGTGGTCAGGGTAGTCGACATTTTTAATTTAAACCTTTGGCACGAGCAGTCATTTATTGTGAAATCATGAATATCACATTCCCCCTAGTTTTTAAAAATATATTTGCATTTTTAAATCTTAGTTAAGTAAATTAAAATTAAATTAGGAACTTTACTTATAAATTTAATATTTGTTCGGGAGAGCTGATGCTGAAACTCAGGTTTTCTAGTGTGCTATGAATTACAGGTTTTAAAAAATTGAGATTTCATCAAAATATTTTCATGAAATTCTTCACCAAAATTCTTCCTTCAGTTCCGATTTTCTCTCACTGAGAGCATGTGAAAGTGTCCAGCACAGCTAAAGAAATAATTTTATATTCAGCTGATACTTAGCAAGAAATATACCCCCCAAATTCTGTAAAATGCTAGCTGTGTATTTTATTTGTTAACTGTAATAGCTACCTAATCTTGAAGTTCCTTGTGTTTCTAACCTGAATATATCGTGTCTGTAGTTCTCTCTGCTTTTATATTCAAGCCTCCTGGATTGGAAACTATTTCATATGCTCATACCTCATAAGACAGGACTTCCAGGATAATGAGACTACTAATTGCTCACTAAATGTGTTGTGATTTAGTAATGTGTATTTTATATGCTACATCTATGAAGTATATGTGAGATCTCACACAGTTTACACAATGCTAACATCTAAAAGAGTATAAAATTTAGGAAGAGTCAAAATTCAAGATAATAACCACATAAGCGTTAAGGTGTCTTGAATGAATTTAAATTGTGATAAATTCTAGAGGAAATAAGGTAATTTACATTAAACTTACATATTTATAGACAAAACTTCAAATTCTAATTATGAATGTTACTGAGAGAATAAAGCTCCTAATGCTATATGCTGTATACTATATACTATGATATTTGACTTCTAAAAACACAGAGGAGGGAGAAAAGAGAGTGGATGATTGAGGGAGAGAATGAAAAAAGAGAATAAAACTACAAAGTAAAACAAAATCCTCTCACGTTTACATGGAAAATGAGCTCACTCATAACAAGAGTGCAAGGTCTCCTTAGCCTCCTTATTCCCCAGGGAAAGGTGAGTGTAATTTTTCCCTTTCTGTAAACCCACAATGCAGGACAATCAGATGCCATACAAGTTAAGTCAAAGCAGGAACTTAATTTATTACTGTGAGTGTCAGCTTATATAGGTTAAGTGATGTGGGGTACCTTAAGCAAATGAGAGACAGCCAATCTCTCCCTTTGGCTGGAAAAGCATCTACCTAGATTTTGCTGTCTTATCCTCACTTGATGTTTGAGTTCCCTCAAACTCAAGCCAGACATTTTCTCTGTCCTACAGGCCTCGAGGTACAGGCCCTGAGATAATTTCAGCTCAACAAAGAGGAAACAAACTCTAGAACTGATCCCAACAACAAAACTTTTGTCTACTATTATAAAAATATAGCTCACATAAATATGTATGTATTTATTGTTTGAGGTTAAACTAATATTTCTGAAGTCCTGTTGGTTTCCCCTTTTATTGAAAATAGTTTCTTAGCCGGGCAGTGATGGCGCAAGCCTTTAATCCCAGCACTCGGGAGGCAGAGGCAGGCAGATCTCTGTGAGTTCGAGGCCAGCCTGGTCTAGTTCCAGCTAGTTCCAGGACAGGAACCAAAAGCTACGGAGAAACCCTGTCTCAAAAATCCAAAAAAAAAAAAGAAAGAAAATAATATATATATATATATATATATATATATATATATATACATACATACATACATAAATAAGCACACACACATATATGTAAATAATGATTATTGTTTGTTTTTCCTCCATTCCTCCAGTTCGTCCCCCAATTTCCTTCCCGTCTAGATCTATCCTCTTTCTATTTCTCACTAGAAAAGAACAGGGCTCTAAGAGATAAGAGCAAAAATAAAATAATAAAATAGAGTAGGATAAACTAACATTATTAAAACAAAGTTGGACAAGGCAAACCGACAGAAAGAAAAGAGCCCAAGAAAAGGCAAAAGAATCAGAGACCCACTCATTACCATACACAAGATTTCCATAAAAAGTGTAAGCTATAATACATACACTGAGGACCTGGTTCAGACCCATGCAGGCCCTGTGCTTTCTGTTTCCGTCTCTGTGAGATCATATGAGCTTTGCTCAGGAGATATAAGAGGGTCTTGTTCTCCTGGAGTCCATTTCCTCTGGTTCACACACTTTTTCTACGTTGTCTTCTACAGCGTTCCCTGAAAACATTGTCTCTCTTCTCTCTCTCTCCTCTCTCTTTCTGTCTCTCTCTCTCTCTCTCTCTCTCTCTCTCTCTCTCTCTCTCT
>JABTXL010005037.1:22921362-22946662 GCA_025134845.1 Neodon shergylaensis
TCTCTCTCTCTCTCTCTCTCTCTCTCTCTCTCTCTCTCTCTCTGTATACACATGCATACATAAAGTCTAGTTGTAAGTTTCTGTCTTGTTCCACCTGCTATTGGAGGAAACTTATCTGATGATGACTGATATTAGCCTCTGATCTATGAGTACGGCAGAATATCATTAGGAGTCATTTTAGAGCTACTCTTTTTGATTTTATAAGATAGCAATATTTGATTCCATCCTAATTCCCTGGGCTACAATCTAATCACTGGTTCCTGGTCAACCAAGCTCTATCAAACATGGGGCAGTGGGACTTAAGTAAAATCAGCAATTGGTTGGTTACTACCAGAATTTTGGTGCCACCTTTGCCCTAACGTATTTTTATGGTGGTTGGTTACTACCAGAATTTTGGTGCCACCTTTGCCCTAACGTATTTTTATGGCAGGACAGCATTATGTATCCAAGGGTTTGTGATTGGATTGTTGGTTATGTTTCTCATTTGGTCACCTGCAGAGAGACCTTCGTGTACCAAAAACACTAAAACATGGGTGTAAAACGTTTTATGTAGGCACTAACTCGGACCAGTTTATATTCAATGAGTTGTGTGCTATTGTCTTCACCAATGGCGCCTTGCTGCCAGTTTGTTTTGGCAACTGGTCTGGTGATTTGAGGATTTCCACGAGACCCTTTGGCTAACAACTGGATTGGATGTAACCCAGTCCCAGTAGTGGATGCTTTGTTTGGTGACAAAAGATGGTCTTTTCAAACTGTCTTCTCCATTATTTGGAGGCTTCATTGAGCCTGCCTTCATATTTTGTAGGGAGTTTTCATTGTATTAAACTTCCATACCACCCCCCAAATACCCCTTAATTCTACCTGTCTCTCAACCTATTCATTCCTTCCCCCCCACAAGATCCTCTAGTTTTACTTCTCTTACCCCCAATCTGCCCACAGATTCTATTCTATTTCCCCCTCCAAGGAAAATCCATGAGTCTTCCTTAATTCCTCCCTCTATACCTAACCTCACTTGGTTTAAGAAATGAAGCTTGGTCATTACTTGTTTAATGGCTAATATCTTCATATAAGTGAAGACGCATATTTTTCTTTCTTGGTCTGGGTTATATATTAATTTTAAATTTAGAGAGAAAGCAGTCAAAACACCAGAATCTCCTTAAAATTGTTTAAGTGAGCTAAGTGCTCTAAAAAATTGTTTCAATTGGGACAATTTGCAACATAAAACGACACAATCCTTGGAAATATCTTATGCATGTAAAAGTGGAATCAAGTGTGCAACTCCTCCACAGACATTTAACTTAATGGCCCAGAATTACACTGAAGGATGTAAATGCTACAGGCAAGGGTATTTTTCCTCACTCTTGGCAGTCTGCTGGATGCCTTCTGTGTGGTTACTTGATAGATCTCCGGGTCTACTCGCTTCAAGGGACACAGTCTGTTTCCGTCAGGCTTACTGCTTGTTGACTGAAACCATAAATCTCTCATTTCTAGTTGGCTATCAGTTTTTTACTATAGGGTAGTCTTCTTGCTTATCCTCAGGGTTCAACCTAATTGTAAGGCATTTCTTCTCTATGACACATAGGGAACACTTTCTTAGTCTCTCTCTGTGTGTTTTTTTTTCTCTTCTGAACTGTATCATTTCCTCCTAGCAGTTCAACTTAGAAATCACAAATGCTCCTTTTGCAAAGCCTATCATGTTCAGGAACCTTTAAACTTGAGAATAGAGGTAGATAAAGAGAGAGCTCTCTTCTGTTTGTTTCTCTTCTTTATAAACATGTTAGTTGAAACCGGAGCCAGAACTAGTATATCAATTAAACTTTTAGGGAAACTAGACAAAAAGTTACAATGTTATAATTAAAATATTAACAGAAAGTAGTTTTGTTTCCTTAGATGGCTATTTTGAAATGACCATATTAAGGGAGTATAATTTAGCTTTTCTTCTTCTACTATACTTTTTACCTCTTCAGAAAGTAGGAAGTTAAAGAGAGGTTATTTTGAAAGCCAAAGTATACCTTCAATTTCTCAAGGTGGAGAGGACAAATGTTCACTAAATTCTAGAGAAATAAGATTTCCTTCTTTAACTCTAGATAAGTGGTTCTCAACTTGAGGATCACAACCCCTTTGTGGGTCTCATGTCAGATTTTCACATTATTATCCATGACAGTAGCAGGATTACAGGTACGAAGTAGCAAAAAGAATAATTTTATGGTTGGGGTTTACCACGATATAGAAAACCTTATTAAAGTGTTATATCATTAGGAAGTTTGAGAAACACTGTTCTAGATAGCCTTCAAGAACCAGCAAAGCATTCTCCAAAACCACCTTTACAAAAGAAGAGGCTCCACCCAAGTCATCAATATACCCAAGGATAATGAAGAGTCCAATCAAGACACCTAAAATCATTCTTGGATGACCACACTGAAGAGACAAGGTAGCCTTGATCCATACACCTGTGCCCTAAGGAAAAAGTCAGGATGCTAAAGAATCCCAAGTGTTCCACATTCCTCTTGACTTTTATCAATAGAGTCTCTGAATTAAAAAATGATTGATAATGAAAACAAACCAAACAAAATGCCTATTTCCCAGAGGACAATTTCATTTGATCATATTATTACAAAATTAAAAATTTTTGTTTTATCTCTGATCAATTGAAATAACCCCTGCCCCTATTCAGCTGAACATGTTAATATTTATGGAAACAGACTGTGTCTTTCAATGTGCCCAGCAGAGGGTTGCAGGTATGAATGGCTGCGGATGACTGTTATAGACAGAGTCTGTTTTAATGCCCTTACCCTCTACACATTTCTCAGAAGAGCCCCTCATGAGTCTTATTTACTCTAGGATTTGTTTTATACAGTTAGGCTTAACAGTATGAAAGACATGCGGATGTAAAAAAAATGTCTGTGTTTTTCCAGTGTCCTTATTTTCTTCATTGGAAATAGACATCCGAAAATGGCTAGAGCATCCAATGGAAAGCACGATACCATACAGATCCAGCAAAGGTGTTCCAGTCCAACAAAGGGCTGTATACCTTGCAGGCTTATAAATGAGACTAGTACATACCATCCATTTTAGTTTCTTCCAGATGAGCAAATGTCACGTGTCTCATCACTGAGATTAAAATTATCCATACTAGAAGAGTCAGCTACTTACTCCTCTGATGGAGAGATAATACAAAGTCACTTAATTTGGAAACAGTTTTTAATTTTACCAACCTAGGTGTTGCCATGGATCCTGTATCCTTGCATACTTCAGGAGCTGGCCTGAATGGCATAGCAAGGAAATGAATAAATGGCAGACATACAGACAAACAGAAGCAGCAAGATAGGATCAGGTGTATTGGACTCTGATGGAAGGAGACTTACAGCCCAGAAGTTTTGTGTTTTTATTATGGTCTGTTGAACATGGAGGCAGTTGTCCGCATAAAGCTGAATCAAGGAAGAAGGTTTAGATAATCTCAGTAGGAACAGTCATTGTGGAAGGCAGTCTTCAGACTGGAAATATCTGGAGGGGAGAAATTTATGGTGACATTTCCTGCATATACTCTCAACAGCCACACTTCAAAAAGAAGGCATTGCAAGCCTCTTGAACTACACCCAGGGAATTTTTTTTTTTTTTTGGTTTTTCGAGACAGGGTTTCTCTGTGGTTTTGGAGTCTGTCCTGGAACTAGCTCTTGTAGACCAGGCTGGTCTCGAACTCACAGAGATTCACCTGCCTCTGCCTCCCGAGTGCTGGGATTAAAGGCGTGCGCCACCACCGCCCGGCATGGAATTTTTATCACTTACATGGGACAGAGATACTGGAATCCTTGGCATTCCTGTACCCTGTGATCCTTAACATGGCTGTATCCTTGTAAACAGGAGGCATTCCCTTAGGATTTTGTTCACTCAAGGGCTCCTCTGTGACCCACTCATATTTTGGTAAATGGAAAGTAGTTAATTATTGATAGTGCTCCTCCTTAATTGCATACATACATTTTTAGTAAGATAAACCTAATTAAAAAGCAAAAATGGGTATCCCAAAGTACACTAAAAAGCAATTAGTTATATGTAGAGTTTGAAAAATCCCAGTACAAAACTCTGGTTGTCTTTAAGAATTATGAACTAATTAAGTGAGAGATATGGAAATCAGACAAATGAAAATGGACATATCAGTTTTGTCATTGGAATATGCTAATATAGAAAATGTTTTTTAGGAATTTAGAAGCAATGAGCTCTCTGACACTTCACCTCAATTAAATTTATACACATTATCATTTATAGAGTAGAAAGCGTACAGAATCATGGGGTTTATATAGGAAATAAAAAGAAGAAGTGAGAAATCAATACATAGTAAGGGCTAGGATTGTTGTAGGGTTTTGAAAACAGTGTATGAGAGAAATGGTGTTGATACAAGAAACAGTACACGGAAACTTGGGTGCTTAATATTGAGGTTTATGAAAAGGATAATAGGCACAATCATAGATGAAATTGCATAGATCTATGGCTAAAAGAGAAAATTGGTTGAAAATGGAATTTATTTGTAACAAGGAAATCAATGGGATCATCATGCATCATTGAAAATAAAAGGAATTCTTGATGATGATAATAATAATATTTTCTGTTTTGTTTTTTTTTCTTTGTTTTCAAAAATAGACCTGAAGAGATGGTTCAGCAGTTGGTAGAACTTAGTGTGTGAAATAATTACTCATGGTTTTCAAATTGACTAAAACTAGAAATAACTAAAACTTAAGGAGCAGGGCACACCTATAGGTATGTTTTCCTTTATTAATTCATTTGATGTGGGAAGAAACAACTCTAGTCTTATTTTGAAGTGGAAAGACCCTCCTTTAATCTGGCCCATACCTTCTGCTGCTAGAGTATAGAAGGACGTGGAAGAAGGAAGTTTTCTTTCTGGCTGCTTGCTCTCACTCTTACTGACAAGTCTGCTACTTCACTGGCATTAGACCCTGCTTCTTTTGGATGTTAGCATATACTGAAAACCAGTGAAGATATCCAGTCCTGTAAGCTGAACAACTACTAGACTTTTTACTTTCCATTGGTAGAAAAGCACTGTTGGATTCACGGGACCACAGCCTATGAACAATTTTAATAAATCACATACATATAAGGGAGAGAGAGAGAGAGAGAGAGAGATTTCTCAACATATTCTTGTCCACCCTTCTTCCCATAGACCTCTCATCCTAGGATTTATTAATCATGTAGACCCCTGTAGGCAGGCAGAGAACTGTGATCTAGGGGTACTGCCAGAATAGCAAGATTATGACCACACATACACACATATGTGTGTATACCATATATTGCCAGATTATCAATATATATCATATGTATATATGTATATACAGCCAAATATAAGAATATGTTGTCATTCTAATAAATTCCCTTTATACATATGTATACACATATATATTACACACAGAGGATATTGAATAAATAAAATTGTCTTAGCTAGAATTGGTAATTAAGTCAAATAGTATATTCAATCTGTGGTTCACTTACATGTGACTTATGGAAGGAATAAAAGTCCAGAAGGACAACTTCAACAGAGACCTGTTGTTCAAATATCTTATCAGAGATATCCCGAAGTCAGCTATTTCTTCTAATTTCTATGAGAGTCCTTAAACAGAAGTAGCACTCTTACCAAGATCACTGTCCTAAATTATTCTTTTACTATCTTTCCTTGACATTTTAAATATTTTATAAGGACACCTCGGCATCTTTCATATCCATCCCTTTTTCGCTGCCATGATGTGATCAATCCCATACCTTTTTACAAAGAAACTTGACGAATCTCCCCAACATAAAATCATTTTGCTATTACCTTGCTAATATCTTGTTGAACTATAATCAAAGTTTAGACTTTTAGGTTAGCATACGCTCATATTATGATAAGGCCTGCTCTGTATCCATCCTCTACTCTCTTTTCTCTAACATCTAGCATTTCAACGCTTACTTTCCCTTTTATCCAGAAGCCATATTACTCCTGTCCTTGCTGCCTAGTATTCCCATAGTAATCTGTAAATTTTAAGATGATTAATGAAACTTTTAAAGAGCAGTGGATCCTTCACAACACTGAGGCCCTTTGGAAACAGTACATTGCCAACTTACATTTTGAGAAACAAGAGTACATATCCTTTATTCTGAATGGACCTGTGTCCTGTGGTTACCATGAGTACCACAGCAAAAGAGATTGCTTTGACTCTAAGCCCAGCGTCTACTGAGGTCTTAGAAGGAGTTCTAAAATTAACAAATTTAGCCTAATGATACTATTTTCTTGTGCTTAAGCATCATCAGTAAAAAGTAATCCTTGCTAAAGACATTTGGCTGACATTTTAAGCAATCACTGTGATTAATGTTTTTAAAATTATGCATACATGTTAACCACTCATGAAAGCATGTGTACGTAGATGTACACATTGTGATGTCTGCTATCTTCTTCTTTTATTTTCTTCTCCTTTTGAATATGCAGTGAATCCAGTCAAGAGACTTAACCAAGCTAGGCAGGTGCTGAACCACTGAGCAAAATTCTCAGCCTGATGTCTGATGTCAAACTACCAGAGTTAAAACATTATCATTTCTTATTATATCCCTGGTAAATGAAACAGTCCTCTGTATGTATGTGTGTGTTTGTGTGTGTGTGTGTTCATGTAAAAGATAGGGAGAGAGATCAGAGGAAGAAATATAAAGCAAGGAGAATAGTGTTACCAATAATGTTCATAACATTTGGTGAGTGTTAAATGAGTTGTCATGTACAAAATATTACTTGAGCAATTAACACATTAGAAGTAATATATGTTTGCTATCTTACAAGAGTATAGTTTCCTAGAATATTATTAGACCATCATGATATAGAGGTGAAGAAGAAGAGAGATTTTTCTAATTAAAATTAATCTTTCCAGGTTAGGTAATACATGATTAGTAAAACAAGACTGGATTTTGAATAAGGGTACCCATATACTAATAAAGTAGAGGCTCTAAAGAGACAATGATAATTTCATACAATATGGATGATAGGTAAATGTCTGCAAGGATAAATCATACAACATAGAGAAGGAGAGTATATATTCCCTGGTAGCAGCATCCCACATATGTGACAATTCAATGTCTGATGTCAAATTGATGTCACATATGCTTGCCTGGCAATGAGTAGGCATTATGAATAAAAATCAGCACGTATCCTGAAAAGACATTTGTTTTACTCAGTAGGCAGAAAAGTATATCACATTAATTTATAAGCAGAAACTCCCTAGGTGCACAAAATGAAAAGACAATATTGCAATCAAGAAAGAAAGATTTTTAAAATTGCCTCATTTGAAGTCAACATGACACATCCAGAAAGCGAGATGGCATAGGTTTCGTGTGATCAGAGGTTAAGAATATGTAAGGAGCTCTCTATAAAACAAACTCAGGTTTGTGGGCACTAAATAGTACAATATCTGATCTTTAACCTTTATAATAAAAGCTTTTGCAAAATCGAAAAAAATCTGATTATAGAACATGTTCACTTTAAAGATTTTATTATGAATAGTATGAAATAGAAAGGGGAAGTAGCTGTTGGTGAAGAGAAAGAGATGTACTTCCTGGCTATTGAGTAAATTTAATATGAGGAAAAAGTTCAGCGGGGTAATGAATGGCATTATTCTTACAGAACTCGTTGACATGGCGAAATATAAACATAAAAAGATGTCTGAGCATGTCTCATGGGAGCAGGGGTCTCCCAAGATTCTCCAAGAGAACTCTCATATGCCACTAGGTTACCTGGCGCTTCTCCTCAACCACACTTTATGAGTAGATAATAATGTTCCCATTTTGGTCTGTGATTAAGAGAATTAGTGGCTTACACTATGTATCCTGAAGAATATTGCACTGGCATGAATCCAGTTCAAGAAAGGGAGTCTGAATGCTTTGACAGTACTTTATTCGGAGAAGGACATACCTGTTTATGCAGTGAGAACACATCACTATATTAAACCCAGGAAACTTAAATAAAATCGAAATACCTTTTCAAAAACTTCAGCACTGGCAAGTTAAGACTTGATGCCTCAATACAGAACCCAGTTTAGTATCTTAAACTTCCCAAGATAGTCCTGTTATGTCATATGAAAAGAGAAGCCACCATGTCTAAATTCTCCACTAGATTCACAGTCATGTGCACAATAACGTATTATTAAGGAATTCGTCATATAGTCTGGTTTTTCTGATGCAAGAGGGAAGAAAATAATTCATAGATGACTATTTCTTGTCTGTATTTTTATATTGTAATCTTAAGAGTGAAGCGTTCAGATTTATGTTTCTCTCCAATTAAAAGACAATATATTTTAAAACTAACACTTGAAACACTACAATAGGCAAAACCAAAATCAAACAAGCATAACAGCCTTCAGAAAACCAAATATATAGCATTTAATAACTAATGATATAACTAGTGAATATAATGGAGAGGTCATAATAAACAAGCTTTTTGATTGCATGACTGAATTAATATTGGTAATATTAGCTTTAAAAAGAGGACTAAGCTTTGTGGGAGCCTAGGCAGTTTGGAAGCTCACCTTACTAGACCTGGATGGAGGTGCGTGGTCCTTGGACTTCCCACAGGGCAGGGAACCCTGATTGCTCTTCAGGCTGACAGGGAGAGGGACTTGATTGGGGGAGGGGGAGGAAAATGGGGGGTGGTGGCGGGGAGGAGGCAGAAATCTTTAATAAATTAAAAAATAAAATAAAAAAGAGAACTAAGTAAACAAAGTTATTTGAAAATTACGAAGCAATTCATGTGGCTTATTTTTGTGTTTTGAATTACTGGGAACTGGATAAAGAGCTTCCCTTATGCTAGTTCACTGCTCTACCACGGACTTATAGCCTCTGTCTGATTTCTTTGCTCTCCATCCAATGTCAGTTCTCAGAATAGAAACAGGAAATAGCAGATGATTCTAACATGATATTTTCTGTATTAATAAACAGCAATCTTATTATCAAAGAAATATAACCTTAACGAATAAAACTGCACACAATTCATTTATTAAAGGAGGAAAGCAAGAAAGTAATCTGACCTTACTGTAGATGATTTTGAGAATTAAAAGATCATTTGTAAACTGAATAAAAACAAAAGCAAATAAATAAGAGGTTAATGAATCTTATGTTCAGAGGTCACAGAGTGGATGAAAATGTAGTAATTACATAAACCAAGTGTAAGCTAGTGTTCCTAGAAGGCCAAGGAAATATAAAGCAATATTTTTCCAAGTGATAATTACAATATCCCCTTCTTCTACATAGTAAACTAGCATGAAAGAGAGATGATAAAATCATACTGAACCTACTAAGGATTATAGATGATGGCCTCACTCAATATTAGCAAATCAAAGTCATGAATGAGGTGACAATACATTATCACTATTGGAAAAATAACATATAATTGCTTTATGCACCATCTTATGGGTCTAAGGCATATTTGATATTTCACTTTATTTATTTAGTGGTGGACTAATAAGATGGCTGTGTGGGTAAAAGTACTTGTTACAAATCTGATAATCTAAACTCAACTCTCAGGAGTCAAATGGTAGAAAGAGTACCACCACTCTAAAGATGTCTTCTGACCTTTTGATGTGCACCTGTCTCTCTGTCTTTCTGACTCTCTGCCTGATGCCTGAAAATCAGAATGCAAGGTTATCAACCATTGCTATGGAACCATGTCTCTCTGCTTCCCACCTTAAAGAACCTGGACTCATCCTCTATAACTGTAAGCAAGCACCCAATTAAATGCTATCTTTTATTAGCATTGCCTTGATCATGGTGTCTTTTCATAGCAGTAAACCAGTAGATAAGCCATTGAACAAAATCAATTCGGGGAGGAAAGGGTTTTCTTGACCTCAAAGGTTAAAATCAATCATCTGAAGAAGTCAGACCATGAAACCAAAGCAGGAATCTGAAGACTGAAACTGAAACAAAAGCATAGAGAAATGATGCACGCTGGCTTGCTTTCCACGACTTTCTCAGTTTGCTTTTGTATACTACTCAGGACAACCTGCCCAGTGATCTATGCCCTCTCACCTCAATCTCGAGTCCCACAGAAAGGCCTACATGACAATCTGATGGGGTCATTTCCTCAGCTGAGAGTTCCCTGTTGCAGTTGATTCAAGATTGTGTCAAGGTGGTTAAAAAAAATAACACAACAACGCTAAAATGAGCTTTACAAAAAAAACTTTTAAGTTAAAAATGTATTTTCAATGTGAAGTAAAATTTAAATATATTGGTATCTCCAACAAAATTATGGTTGCTAAAGAAATAATAGGATGAGGAGGGAAATTCAAAGGGACATATTTTGTCAGAATTGAAATCTTTGTGCTGCCTTTGAGATCCATAAATTCTGGAGTGTTCGATTATTTTCACTTTTTACATTATATTTAATTGTAACGTTTATCCGTCCCCCTTTCTCCCCCTAAAACTGGAGTTCTCAAGCTTCTTTATGCTGGAACCTTTAATACGGTTCCTTTTCATGCTGAGGTGGATCCCAACCATAAAATTATTTTCTTTGTTACTTTTATAACTGTAAATTGGCATTTGGCTACTTTCATAAATCATAATGCAAATATCTCATATGCAAAATATTTTATTTGTGACTCCTGTGAAAGTGTCATTCAACTTTGAAAGGGGTCATGACCCACAGATTAAGGACTGCTGCTCTATACATGACATCTTTTTTACATTAATTATCGTTACATGGTTATACATGTATATGACTATATACTGTATATACACAATTATATAGTTATATACACATAAAAATTATATGTGTATATATGTATGATTATATGTATATATGTATAATTTTATATGTATTTATGTAATATATATAAATCATGTATATACATACATATATACCCCTAAATATAACTGTTTAGTCTATATAATGCTACCTGTATGTTTTCAGGCCTAAACATTTGGCATTGGACATCCATTTGTTGTGCTCTTCCCTGAGGTAGACCAGTTCTCCTGTTTCCAGCATTCCTCAGCTGCTTATAGCTCTTCGTTTGGGGTTGAAGGCTCATATCTGGCTATTCCTACAGGTTACTTTAGAAAACTAAAACATTTCAACCTAGTTTGACTCTAAGTTGCCTTTCTTCCTGCAGAATTTGTTCTGTGTCTATCAGCACTGCTGGACCTAGTTTTCCCAGAGTAAAAAACTTAAATGACCTATAAAAGGAGTGCATATCTGCATGGAGCTAGGCTAGCAGAAATATTTTCTGAGGATCAGTGCATATCACACTTCATTTACCAGTGACGGATTATGACAAGTAATCAGAAAGAAATCCCCAAATCTTTAGCAAACAATAAAATGTATATCAGCAACACAGCACAGATGATAGTAAAAAGAGGCTTTCAAATACAGAGGGATCCTGACAGCACTCAGCATACTGCGGAGTTCCTAAGTCACATTTCCACATTGCACTCAACATTTGTAGGTATTTGGAGAACACTTGTCTAATATGGGTACAATACTGAGCATACATTCTCTGTACTTAATCTTAATGAATAACTTTTAGTGATTGGAGAATGTGCTGCTTAAGGATTACCCGTGAAAAGCTGTGCAAACAATTTAATGAAATAAAGAAAATTACATTTTGAATTGGCAATTTGAATGAGATTATAAAATAAAGCTAATTATGTGTTGTTTTTGTCATTAGTTTGGTTTTTCCTGATTACAGTAGTGTTTTTCTAGTACATTTTATTAAAAATGAATGATTAAGAGTGCAGAAAAGGAGTTACATGATTGCTGATTAAGACATATATCAGAAAATCTTTGATTGTTTTGTTAATAATATGCATAATAAAAGCAATGTCAACACTTGGATGATCCCAACTCACTAACATTTTTTCTTCATTATAGAATAAAAAGAGGGTGTGATTTACTAGTGTATAATAGAGCATATATCAGTGTGTTTATTTTATTGAAACAGTATTGCAAAATATGTCAAACTACAGAATACACGTGCCATGATAACAAAAACATCTCCAACAAAAACAGTGGTCAACTGTCAGATAGGTGTCTACAACTGAAGTTCACACAAAACACCATCAAATTTATTCTCTACTGACATAGACCCTCTTGCTATTATGATATGCTAACTATGACATTTAAAATTACAGGTTTTCTGGAATCTATGGTTGTTGCTCTTTTGACATATGTTATTGCTTATGGAAAAATTATAAATATTTGAGATCAAAAACCACACTTAATAAACACAAGGTTGTAAACAACATAGGATATGCTATGCCTCTGTTTATAAAGTAAGAGAGTTATAATATTCAGAATCATAGGTTCAGAAAGTCAAATTGTTGGTGCTTATTAAGAAGGATTAGAGAGATGAAGGAGTTTGTTTTTTAAGAAGATATGAAAAGGGGTCTGAAGATGATACTATTGATGCTTTTCAATATAAATGTATTTCCTTGTCTTGAAAAGTTCCCATCACTATGGTGTAATTTGGCTGACTTTACTTTAGATTTTGTTGTAAACTAAAAATGAAAAAGAAGTCATGACATGGTTTTTCAAATATATATATAATATATATAATATATAATAATGTATAATGTATAATATATAATATATAATATAATGTATAATGTATAATATATAATATATAATATATAATATATAATATATAATATATAATATATAATATATAATATATAATATATAATATATAATATATAAAGGTTGATGGAATTGATCATCTAAAATTATATTAATTGTGCATAATTATGTTATATATAATTATATAATATATATAATGTTATAAGTTTACTTGCACTTGCATGCATTTATTATTCACATGCACACATACAAATCTCACCGACATGTCTTCAGTTGTTATGATACCTATACCAAATTATTTTCAGGAGCTTTTTTTCCTGAATAATTTTTGATGTCCAAATATCTGTCACATTATTAATAAACAAAAATGTCCAAAAATGCTTTCTAGTCCATCCTATCTACGGAACTAATTCTAGGGATTATTACAATGAAATTCTGGCTCCTTTGCCCCCAAATGCATGTACTTAATCATGGTTCCTTTAAGTCTACAGACACCTCTGAAACAGCTAACCAAACCATGACTCAACCCTTGCACTCATGCTTGACTTTTCCTCATAGCTTACACTTTTCTTATTCCTTCTCATTTGAGCTTCTCCTAAATCAGTTCCTTGTACATACATCCCTTCTGGCTCAAGAGGAACTAAATGATGAAATAGTAACAGGAGCCATTATGTGCTCCTCTTGGGCATTTGAAAATAATCCCTGTTACAGTAGGACTATAGAATTGAAGAATTATCAAATACTAGATTTATCTGTATTGTTTATCAGGTTTCATATGTAATTTAAATATGATCTAAACATTCAAATTTAATAATATGCTTAATACTTTGGGAATATACTTAACTTTAAGCCTGTTATTCAGAGTATTTCAAGTCTGAAAAATAAAACAGATTATTACCATTCATAAAATCTCGTGTATTATAGAAGACAAGTCCAGATGGATGGCATCAGAAATAGCCATGGACCTGATGTTAATATATTAATTTTATGATGAGTAGGTTGGCAGAAAATTTAAAAGAATCTAAAATATTCTTATGGACATATGGGAACATCAGGACATCTTTCACAATGGAGAATGGTGCGTAGCTGAAAGATGACTGCATAGCTATTTCCAATAACCTTAGCCAGAATATATTAAATAGAACACATTATGGCTATTTATAGCTCATGAAATGGTTAAAAAAACATGGTTCACAGTATTTGGCAAGTATATAACAAATAATTTTATGAAAAAGTAGTTTCTTGTTGGTTCATATGCCAACTCTTATATCATGAAAATATGAAAAAGGTAATAATGAGAAGACCAACAGCTGTCAGACTGTGGGGGCAACTGGGCACACACACACACACAAACAAACAGTTATTACCAACATTAAAGTGTTGGGATTGATATTTAATGGTCTGGAACCACTCATATAAAAAGGGACAAAAATGAATACTCCACAGTCTGTATGTGCAGAGAGTTAAGCTTGGTAAGTATAAAAGGAGAGAATTTAAAAAAATGTTTGTGTGTTTATGTGTGTAGTGTAAACATGTATGCCTGTGTGTATGTTGTATGCTGGTGCACACATCCATAAATGAATATTTATATCAGAGATTCATGTCTGGTTGAGTACTATGTTTGCCAGTGCATACATACACCCCTAGATGAACATGTGGAGGTCAGAGGTTGATGTCTCATGTCTTTCTCTATTTTTCTCCACCTAAGTTTACTATGTTTAATGTTCTATCAGAGACAGGTAGGATCCTGGTGAAATATAGATAATCATAACTAAAAAAAATATTCTTGGTTTTAAAAATATGTAGTGTACAAAGTTCTGCAATATTACTCAAACCATGCAGAATACATCAAATTATGTATCCTACAAAATATCTATATTAAATTTTGGCTGTTATTACTGTGACAAGGTATATTCATTTTTCTTACTTTGTGGGAAAAAATAATGATTTAAAATCTCTACATTTTTCTCATTTGGAAATCTGTCCATGAGCTTTTATAGGCATACCTGTGAGTATTTAATTTATTTGCATGTGAATTATCACAAGCCCTGTGGATATACCATATCGTTGTTTGCTCTAGACCTGGGGATTAATTTTTTTCATCGGCAGAAGTTTGTGTTTACTCAGTTATGTCCAGTACTAAACTCTAATCCTTTAAACATAGCACATCACCCAGGAAAATTTGAAGTCCTTATAATTCAGATTAAATAGATCAGAGAATTTAGATCCATTTATTAAATTTTGAAATACAGTGATTCTTGTTGTACACTGGCAAAATATAAATGCCACAATGAGATGCCAGTATGATACTTTGAAAACTTTTATTCATCAATCATAGTAACAATAAATATAAAATGAATGCACAGCAAAACAAAACTCACTGTGTAGTTTTGTGTGTGATTTGTTGCATAACTGTTTTGATAGAGAGAGTATATTGATCCAAGTTGGTTTAAAGTCTATACCTGGTAAGAATAGTTTCCTACATATAGCCCTTTTATTAGAATAGATTATATTCTCATACAATATATCCTGATTATAGTTTTCCCTCCCTATACTACTCCCAGTTCCTCTCCACCTCTGCTCCTGTTGGGATCTATGTTTTCTGTCTCTAATTAGAAATGGACAGGCTTCTAGGACATAATAACAGAATGTAGCAAAATAAAGTGTAGTAAGATAAAAAAAAAAAAAACACCACACTGAAGTTGAGCAAGGTCAACCAAGAGAAGGAAAATATCTCAAGAGAAGTTACAAGAATTAGAAATCAACGTGTTCATACACTCAAGAGACTCATAAAATCAGTAAGCTGAAGACTGTAATAAATACAGAGGACCTGGTATAGGCCTATACATCCAAAGACTGGAACAGGAAGATCTGGTGGAGAGAGAGGTAAACGCAGGGAGTGACAGCTAGAGTTGAGGGGCATTGTGGCAGTTGAACTCAGGGACAGACAGAATTGAGGGGCATTGTAACAGTAGTTAGTAAGCTTACTGTAGTGGGAACTTCCTAAAATGCTCGAAGGTGATCCTAACAAACTCTGCAAATAATTAGGGAGAATAACTTCCAAGTAGCCATATCGGTCATGAAATAAAGTTTCACAACCCCACAGAAACTAGAATCTTCTTCCAGAAACAGAAGGAAGCAAATGCAGAGATCCACAACTAACCACTGGGCTGAACTCCAGTCAAAAAGAGGGTGGAGTGATAATATGAACAAATGGGTCAAGACCATGATGGGAAAACCCACAGAATCAGTTTACCTGAATTAGTGGGAGATCACTGACTCTGAACTAACAACTGGAGAACCTGCATAGGAATGAAATAGGTCCCCTGAATACAGGTGACAATGGTGTGGCTTGGGCAGTAAATGGGGCCACTGGCAGTGGTAACATGATCTGACACGAATGCATGAACAGATCTGGGGAGTGCAAACTCTATGGAAAGACACCTTGCTCAGCCTTGACACAAGGCAGGGTAGGGAGGTTGGTCCTGTCTTAATGAGGTGATGGGGCAGACTTAGTTCACTTCCAAGGGGAGGCCTTAACTTATTCAAGGAGGTGATGGGGCTGGGGTAGGGGGAAGAAGAGGGTGGGGGGAGAGAAGAAAGGGAGGACTGGGATTTGGATGTAAAAATAAATAAATAAATAAATAAATAAGTAAAGTACAATGAAAAACATTAAAAAATAATCTCTTATGGACATGCTCATAGGCCAATCTGATCTGCGCAATTTCCCAATTGAGTGTTGTGGAATATTATTTTAACTGGGCAAAAATGTGTTACGTTTCTTTTTTGCTGTGGATATTACTTTAACTATGTTAAGGTGTGTTACATTTGTGTGTGCTACCTTTGTTAATGATGTAAAGATGTGTTATATTTGGTAAAAGTAAAATAAAATAAATAACAATAAAATAAACTTTCTCGTACCAGGAATGGGTTACATCCAAATGAGTTGCTGGCCAGCGGGATCTCATGGAAATCCCCAAAATACTTAGGCAATAGGATGCCCTCCACAAACTGACAGCAAGCCACTAATAGCTGAAGACAATACCAACAGAATTCAATAAACACGGAGAGGTCAAGTTGTGCCTACATAGAAGCTTTACACCTATGTTCTAGACAGTTTCTTAGTATCGGTAGGTTCTCTGCAGGCTATCAGAATAGATAAAATTATACATCCATTTAACCAGAAAACCTTTGATATACAATGCTTTCTGCCTATAAATATGCTAGTGCAATGTTGGCATAATGCTCATGGGAGTAACCAATCGATATCTCAGTTGACTTAAGGTCTACTTCAGGAGATGGATCCCATGCCCGACAGTATTTGAGTAACCAGGAACCAAAGACTAGATAGCACAGAAACCAAGGGTATAAACAAAACTACCGGTCTTTATAAAGCATGGAGAGGAAAAAAATGACTCCTAATAATATTGTGCTATAATCCTGCATGTTTTATAAAACAAAATGCTCATCTGTGCAAAAACTGATGTTGGTTTGGGTATGGAATTTTTTTATTTGATACTACACAAATCACATAATTTTGTTTGCACAATTATAAGGACATGGCATTACCTCCTGCTTTTTTCTTTGTTGCGGGTATAGTGTAAGCACACATAATTGAAGTATTATGGATATAAAATATTTTATGAGTTTTATGAGCAAATAACAAATTTGGGGAAGTGTTCAGTTAAGCATATGATGATTATCAATGATAAACTAATCATATTATATTATGTTCCTTGGAAAAATAACCTGATGCCATTAAATTAATTTCTTTGTGTCTTTTCTAATTTACAGCCAGGTGATAGTTTCAGAAATGAATGACTAAAGAACAAAGATGATGCACAAGCTTGAGCTGCTATGTTTCTATTTGGCTTCCACATATTTGGTTGCTGGAGAATGGATACTATGAAGAACATGTGGTGTGGGATTCCCCTCTATATGCTGTGATTGGCATTGATTAGTAAAGAAACTGCTTTGTGGACCTATAGCTGGGCAGAACAGAGCTAGGTGGGGAAAACTAAATTGAATGCTGGGAGAAAGAAGGCAGAGTCAAGAGACTCCATGTAGCCACCACGGGGAACAGACAAGCCAGAACCTTGCCAGTAAGTCACAGCCATGTGGTGATATACAGATTAATAGAAATGGGTTAAATTAAGATGTAAGAGTTGCCAGAAATATGCTTAAGCTATTGGCCAGTGATTTAAATAATATAGTTTCTGAGTGATTATTTCTGGTGTCTGAGCAACCAGGAAATGATTGAGCAGCCTCCTATAACAGACATGAATTAAAGTGGGTGACTTCTACTTATTATTCCAAATTCTAATATGTTCTCATTAGAAATTAGGTGTCACCAGAAATCCTAGACAAGTATAAATCAAGAATGAAAGAAGAAAGTAAAAGATAATTTATAAGGAAAAATCTGTCACCTAAGCGATGATAATAATCTAAACTCTATTAAGGCAGAAATATTTAAGTATGTCACTAATGCCTGAAATAACAGGAACCTTTTTGATAAATGGCAGCATGTTACAGAAAACAATATTAAAAATATAGATTTTCATATGTGCATATATTAACATGAAGTAATAGTTTTAAAATAATTGATATTATTGTAGATCCTATCTACTACTTACTAATAAATGTAGCATACATTCATTATTATATTTAAATTTAATTTAAAATTTTAAATCTATTTTTAATTTATTAATATATCTACACAGGAATCATTAACAAAAAATGGGAACTCAGAGTTCATTCTTTGACATTTCTGCTTTCTCAGATTTACTCCTATCATAAAAATCATGGAATTTCATATGACATATACCTATACAGAGGGTATAGAAACTCAGCCAGACGCATTAAAAAGGACCTAGCAAAGTGGTCCTACTGTGTCCTCATGTTTGTTACCATGGCATCAGAATTGTTGACACAGAACTATGTTTCTGTGCCACTCTCCTCTATAGCAATTCATGTAGGACAGATAGGGTGGAAGCAAACATCCTTCTCAACTTCTGTCTATCACTGTCTTTCCTGCTCTCTTGCTGCTAGAAGATAGGTGTGTTGTGTCCGGGTTCACTGTGTGGCAGTATTATTTCCTTGAGCTCTATAAGCTTTCCTCTTATACTTTGATAACCTACTTGCTTTTTTATTTTTTTAGAGATTTATGATAATATATTTTTTAAATTAAATGCTTATTTAATTTCATAATTACATAACTTTTTAATTATTTAGGCTGGTCTGACTGGCGTCTGTTCACCTTCACACACACACACACACACACACACACGCACAAACCCCAAACAGAGGAATTTTTTGTAGGTTTGCATTTCTTTTCAGTAAGTCTACTGCCCCTCCTGCCTCCTCAGTTCCTTCTTGAACACAAGTATCCTAAAGATTTATTGTTTTGTTGTGATCACAAATATCTCCTGAGAATAAATTTTAAAGTGCTACTCTTGCTAATTTTATATATTCACTGATTCTTTTTGCCATTTGACCTATTCTATTCATTACTTTTATTACACGTGCTTTTTCTATAGTTCATTCATTATCTTTAATTATTCACTATTTTTCATTATTTCTTTTAGCTTTTTAGATTGTGCATAATTACATCACGCCCTCTTCTTTTCACTTCCTCCTAGAATACTGTTTTAGATAAATAGGTTAAGGGTTTCTATTTGCTTTCTTTACTTTGTTCAATGTTTGCTTTTAACATTTTCAGATAAAGGATTGAATTGTTTCTCCATATTTTATTGATGATAGATGTTTCTTTAAATATTTTCATATCCATTTCCAATAGTTTAAACATATCAATTTATGAATTATTATTGATATCTTATTTTGTCTGTTAGAGCTATAGTACTAAAAATGTTCAGTATTTGATTGAGCAATACGTCTGTAATCAGTAGGATTGCTTATTTACTCCCATCTTCCTGACATAATTCTGTGTGTACCTCTCCTTCCAGAAATTCTAAATAAGTTGCTTACATTCTCAGAATCTGCATTTACTTCTACTGTAGCGGTCCTACCTGGTCCCTCAAGTTCTACGTATGTACAGCCAGTGTGATTTTACTATTCAAGCAATTGATAGGAGTTCAACTGTGTGGTTACTGGTGATAATGAACTAGAAGAATGTCTGCATATGGTACTTAGGCCAACAAGTCTCATTTGTGGTATAGGTTGGCCTCAGTGCTTCACCAAGAGCATCAGCCTCTACTCAGCACCATGGGAATTTACCCATGTCCAGGATTTACTATTTAGGGAGATGGACTGAGATTTCAATATAGCAACTTAGCATCTACTTCCTTCTTCCCTGAAAGCAGAAAATTACACTTCATAGTGTGTTGCTTAGGTTTGGAAGAAGGATATGTAAGAAATCCCTCGGGTGCCAATGCCATAATCCCTAGGGTCATAGCACACCAAGCCATGCAGCATATAAACAGGACAGAACCCATAATGCTATAGACAGCCTACAATTTTGGCAAAGAAATGCTCTGAATTGAATGTAGCAAGCCAAGGTGTTGCTGTTCGGAACAGCAACGTTGTAAGTCAAGATCAAGAAATATAACCATTACAAACAATGCTGCTATGAACATAGTTGAACAAATGCTTTTGTCATGTGATAGGGCATCTCTTGGGTATATTCCCAAGAGTGGTATTGCTGGGTCCAGGAGTAGGTTGATCCCGAATTTCCTGAGAAACCGCCACACTGCTTTCCAAAGTGGTTGCACAAGTTTGCATTCCCACCAGTGTACCCCTTTCTCCACAACCTCTCCAGCAAAGGCTATCATTGATGTTTTTTATTTTAGCAATTCTGACAGGTGTAAGATGGTATCTTAAAGTTGTCTTGAAATAGCCAGAACCTGGAAAGAACCTAGATGCCCTTCATTGGAAGAATGCATGAAGAAAGTATGGAATATATACATATTAAAGTACTACTCAGCAGTAAAAAACAAAGACTTCTTGAATTTTGCAGGCAAATAGATGGAAATAGAAAACACTATCTTGAGCGAGGTAAGCGAGACCCAAAAAGAGGAACATGGGATGTACTCACTCATATTTGGTTTCTAGCCATAAATAAAGGACATTGAGCCTATAATCTGTGATCCTAGAGAAGCTAAATAAGAAGGAGAACACAAAGAAAAACATATAGGCATCCTCCTGAATATTAACCTTCATCAGGCGATGAAAGGAGACAGAGACCCACATTGGAGCACCGGACAGAAATCTCAAGGTCTAAATCAGGAGCAGATGGAGAGAGAGAACACGAGCAAGGAACTCAGGACCGAGAGGGATGCACCCACACACTGAGACAATGGAGATGTTCTATTGGGAACTCACCAAGGCCAGCTGGCCTGGATCTGAAAAAGCCTGGGATAAACCCGGACTCGCTGAACATAGCGGACAATGAGGACTACTGAGAACTCATGAACAATGGCAATGGGTTTTTGATCCTACTGCACGTACTGGCTTTTTGGGAGCCTAGGCAGTTTGGATGCTCACCTTACTAGACATGGATGGAAGTGGGTGGTCCTTGGACTTCCCACAGGGCAGGGAACCCTGATTGCTCTTTGGGCTGAGGAGGGAGGGGGATTTGATTGGGGGAGGGGGAGGGAAATTGGAGGCGGTGGCGGGGAAGAGACAGAAATCTTTAATAAATAAATAAATTAAAAAAATAAAATAAAATATAAAAAAAGAAATATAACCATTATGAAGTTCTAAAAGTTTTGTTTTATACACTGGTTTGGGGGTCAGATGACAATGAAGGTTGTACAGTGCTAGCTTGCATAGATGCAGTATTAAGTTCAAGAAGTAACCTATGCTTATCTACCTGATCTAATCCAACAAGTATCTGTCTGAAAGAACATGTGATGACTCTAACCTCAAAGCCCTAGCTCAAGTTCAAGATGATAATAAGCCCAAAGGGATAGTGTAGGATAGGAAGGAAAGAATGAGACAGGAAGTCAGAATTCTTACTGGATCTCCATTTTGTGAGCCTTGCATATCTTCCTTTCTTTTCTTTAGAATATCACAATAGACATAAACCTGAGCCTCACTCCTGAAGTTTTTATCTCCTTATCAAATACATGCATTTATTCTCTCTGTGACAGGTTTATTTTTTTTCTGTAATGAATACATAAGCCAATCTTGATAATTCCAATTAGCTTTATCTTCTAATATTGGTTTATTGAGGTATTGGCAAAAACACCCTTTCACCTATGAAACATTCATAAATGGATCATTCTGCTTTTTCTTTAAGTAGAATTTTTTCTTTTATGTGTTTTCTTTAATCTGTTTCATGTTTTATGAAATTTTTTAAAATATTTATTTATTATGTATACAATATTCTGTCTGTGTATATGCCTGCAAGCCAGAAGAGGGCACCAGACCCCTCTACAGATGGTTGTGAGCCACCATGTGGTTGCTGGGAATTGAACCTTTGGAAGAGCAGGCAATGCTCTTAATCTCTGAGCCATCTCTCCAGGCCCTGTTTTATGAAATTTTGTGTGTAACTTGAAATGGAGATTGAGCTTAATTGTTTTTGTCAATTTGGTTTCTAGGAGGATTTCTTTAAATTTACTGAAAAAAAAACAATTTTTCCATTTGATATAGTTTTAAGTCTTATCAGACAGCAACTTACTTGTGTGTGTGTGTGTGTGTGTGTACATGTATTTATGCTTTTATGACTTCTAATACTTTGGTTTTCTTTTCATTATGTAGTCAAAGAAATCAATTTCTTTTTTTTTTCATTATTTTTACTGAGATATATGTTTTTCTCCACTCCCCTCCTTTCCTCTCCCTTCCCTTCTCATATTGAAGAATGTTAAAACTTGAAATCTAGTAGTATCATAACAATTTTTCTAAAAGTTATACTTTTGTTCATAATACATTAAATATCTACCTATGTTTTAGTTATAACCAACTGATTATCATAAAAAATCTTTCTGGAATTTTTATTTCAAATTAATTTCATCCTTTAACTGAAATACTAGCAAGATTTTGACTCCAGAATATAATAAGGCTTAATTTTTAATGTCAGTTTTCATTTCTTATATCAAATCTTAGGCTTACTTGGTAAAGATTTTAATTCTCATTTATTAAATGTTGTTTTATAATTTTTGACAACACTATAAATTTATTGCTTTCTGAGAATAGCTACTATTGTAACAAAGGTCATATGATAGCTTCAGGAGCATTTTTTAAATATCCTTTGGATTGTCTGCATGAGCAATTGTGAGATTTGAGAATATAGAATATTAAGATTTAAAGTAAAATATTTCAGTTGTCATGCATACTCCTGTTGCTGTACTGTTTAAATTGTTCACCTCACAATGAAGAAAAAAACTTTCAGAAAAGATATCTCTTTTCTTGCCTGAAAATTTAATGAGAAACTATTAAATATTACACCATTAGTAAGCTCCTCTAGATGGGTGGGGTAGTAAAAGCCTCACTTTTTTAATTCATTGTTTTAGAAATATAATATTTTATTTCTTCAGTTTGAGTCCATTCTGAGCAACAAAACAGGAAATTATCTAAACAAAATGTTTCTTTATCAGACCAAGGAACATCCCTTCTGTCAATATGCACAGAGTCACACTGATTTCCCAAGTGGTTGCACAAGTTTGCATTCTCACCAGCAATGGATGAGTGTTCCCCTTACTCCATATTTTTTCCAGCATAAGCTATCATTGCTGTTTTTGATTTTAGCCATTCTGAAAGGTGTAAGATGGTATCTCAGAATTGTTTTGATTTGCATTTCTCTGATAGCTAAGGAAGTTGAACATGTCCTTAAGTATCTTTTGACCTCTCAAACTCCAAATCTTTTTCCTTAGTGTATTTATTTGTTCATTTGTTTGTATGTGCATTCATTGCATGCACATGCATTAGACTTCTTTTTCTTTTTTTTTTTTTTTTTTTGCACGTGGTAGTCTTATAATCCTCTTGGCCTTATTTCTCCCATTTGACTTTTTATTTACAATCTCAGTCTTGAATGTCAATTTTGGGAGCAATTCATGGCTTTCTGAGGTGTTTGTAGATTCATTTTAAGAGTCTTTTCTCTAATTTCTTCTTTTCTATGACTTGCATGCTTAATTTCTGTACACTCACTGTTGCCTAAAACTCTATTGTGTAAAATCTAAAGCTTACCATGTTTTTTTTATATTGTGTAAGATAAATTAGAATTTTCTTTCTAATTTGAATAACTTTCTGATTTCTCATAGTTTTCCCCATATTGGTCTCATAGAAATAAAAAAATAGATGGTACCAAGAAATTTTTTAAAATAAAATGGTGAGATGACTCACTGTTGAACGATCACATAATATAATTAAGATTCACTATGTTCTTAATTCAATTACTGTTTTTCATGTTAAGGCCCCAACTTGTCTATTACAGATGTGATTTTATTGGATGGCGTTCCTATGTTTTAGATTCTGCAGGTCTACACAGATCTAATCAAATTCACATTTATGTTAGCAGCAACAAAGAAGAAAAATAGGATAAAAGCATCCCCTTGGCTTTCACAGCCAGTGAGATAAGATAGAAGCACACTATTAATAACCAGATGGCATTACACATTTCATTACACTTAAGCTATAACCCTTCTTTCATACATATTAAGCTTCTCAAGCCATGCACAACAAAAGATCCCAACAACAAAAGTGCAGGTTATAATCAATATGCAATTCACCTCGCTACCACTCTCTTTGATGTGCAGGCTGGGCCATGGGATGTGGATGTTCATGGTAGGGTTATTTTGAGGCACTTTGAGCTGCTTATTAGCAGGTCCTTATTATTAGCTCTCTCAGGCAGTTGTGACATGTTTTTAAGATAACTCTTTTGTTCCATGAAACCACAATTCCGACTTTAATCTGCAGTGAATTCTAAAAAATAGACAAGGAAAGGCCAATTAAATTATAAAATACCTCAAAGGTCCCTGCCATGTATCACTAGCTTTTACACCTTAGACAATATTAAATTATAGAGATTTTAGTGAAAAACACTAGCTTGCTTTGAAACTAGTCTGGAAGCAATGATGTGAGCTTCCACATAATGATAGGGGACTGAGAAATTAAGCAGTGACAATCACAACCGAAAGAAGCCAATAAAGGAAAGGACTTAGAGAAGCGTGTGTATATTATACACATTTTGATTGAATGATAGATCAAATATTAACGCAGGAAACAACTTAATGACACTTTATTGTGGGTAATCAGCTCCAGTACTCCAGAACTACAGTCCTTTTCTCTTGGTTAATTCAAGTCACTTTCTGAAATCACTAAGCCTTGTGAATAGCGACAGCCTTGCTTCCTAAAGTGCAGACAATACTATTATGATTTTTGTTTTAGTGAACTACGAAGAGTAACAGATTTATCAAGTTACATAGTTAATAAAAAAGCACATTCAAGCAGAGCTGAGACTTTGTCAAAGGAGAAGGGTATTAGCAAAAGTAGACAAGGAACAAGAGAGGGTAGTAGGGGTGAATGTTATCAAAACACCACAATATGAACATGAAAATCCCATGAGAGTCATTATTATATAGAATCATCATATGCTAAAAAGAACCTAATAGAAAGACTATAGATGGTAAATAGATTGAACATATGATGATAGATGATTTATAGATAGGATGATGGACAGGGATAGATAGATAGATAGATAGATAGATAGATAGATAGATAGATAGATAGATAGATAGATAGATAGATAGATAGATAGAT
>JABTXL010005037.1:22946672-23098842 GCA_025134845.1 Neodon shergylaensis
GATAGATAGATAGATAGATAGATAGATAGATAGATAGATAGATAGATGATAGATATTAGATAGATAGATATAGATATAGGTATAGATATAGATATAGATAGATGATAGATAGATAGGTAGATGATAGATAGATGATAGATAGATAGATAGATAGATAGATAGATAGATAGATAGATACTAGTAGATACATAGATAAACAGATTAGACAATGTGTCTGTGAAGATATATGCAAGTTTCGAATCTTGCTTATGAACTATTAGGCTGCACTAGACTTTTGCCTTTGAAGGTTATTCATTGCTTCCCCTTCTGTTTGTTTGTTTCATAGATAAACAGATTAGACAATGTGTCTGTGAAGATATATGCAAGTTTCGAATCTTGCTTATGAACTATTAGGCTGCACTAGACTTTTGCCTTTGAAGGTTATTCATTGCTTCCCCTTCTGTTTGTTTGTTTCATATGAAGATGATGCCATGTCATCCCCAAGAAGCAGTATTTCACATACACTTGCCCAATCTTCTTAATATGCCACTTGTCATACATCTTTCTTTGTTTTTTGATTTTGTTTTTATTTTTCTTTATTAACAAATAGCTGTCATTTCATATGCATTAAATTAGAACCATGTAATGATCTAATATTATCAACATATCAATATTGGCTATTTTGACATGGTTTAAATCACATACTTATTTAGGAAACTCAAGGAAGTGGTAGAATGTTTGTGTTCCTTAAAATCATGTACCATAGTCCCAGGCATGGTAGTATTCTTCAATCCCTGCACTATTGGGCAAAGACAGACAGATTTCTGTGAATTTTGAGACCATTCTGTTCTACATGGCAAGTCCTAGGCCAGCCAGGGTTACATAGTGACATTTTGTTCAAAATAAAATTGTACAGAAGAAGGGGAAGAAATTAAACTCAAAAGCACAGAAAATATATTTAACAAAATCATAGAAGAAAACTTTCTCCACTTAAGAAAGATATGCCTATGAAGATACAAGAACCTTAGAGAACATCAAATAACTGAATTTTAAAAAAAGTCCCTTTGCAACATAATAATCAAAATACTAAACATACAGAATAAAGAAAGAATATTAAGAGCTGTAAAGGAAAAAGGCCAAGTAATATATAAAGGCAGACCTATGAAAATTACAACTGGCTTCTCATTGGAGAAAATGAAAGACAGAAGGTCGTGGCCAAGCGTTATACAGACATTAAGAGACCATGGAACCAGCCCAGACTGGAACTGAATAGAATACTCTGATATTAATCCACACACCCTCAAACATCTGATTGTTGACAAAGAAGCAAAATATATCAAATGGAAAAAAGAAAGCATATTTAACAAATGGTCCTGGCATAACTGGATATCAACATGTAGAAGAATGAAAATATATTCATATCTATCACCATGCACAAAACTCAAGTCCAAATGTATCAAAGACCTCAACATAAAGCCAGACACAGTGAACCTCAGAAGAGAAAGTGGGAAGTACATTTCAACACATTGACACAGGAGACCAGTTCTTAAATATATTCCCAGTAGCACAGACATTGAGAGAAACAACCTATAAATGGGACCTCCTGAAATGGAGAAGCATCTGTTAAGCAAACGACAAGATAAACAAGACAAAATGCTTCTTATACTCAAGCATTGTTACTTGAATGAAATATACAGAGTTCAATCAAGATGAGTAGAGTACCATAATTTTACAACTCTATTGACATCAAGAAGACTCTAAAATATGGAAAATCTTCCAAATTATCATTTTCATTTTTATACTTTACTATGATACATAACATCATAACCTATACATTTCCCTAATCAAATATCTGACAATCCTGTATACTTTTGATTTTAACCCTATGTTATATGTCAGTCCAGTCTACAGTTATCTCTCTTTGGTAAAAGCCCCAGGCTATCAATTAGATCTTTTCAATGAGTCTGAAATTAAAAGTCTAATTGCAATGAAGTGTCTTGGAATATAGAGCTTGCTGATGTTTGTTATTTAAACATTTTGCCTCCATCTCAATAGCTCAAAGGTTAATAACAACAGATTACTTTTCAAATGGAAATACAACCATGGAATTGACTCAGATATAACAGATTATTGAATGCTTTCTTGCTCCTTTGCTGAGAAAGGAGCTCAATCCATGCACTTCTATCCAAGGAACAAATTAAATCAATCTTGTCATTTAAGTTGACATTTTCCCTGATAAAAATGGAAGAGGAAGATTAATAATTTTTCTCTCATTTCAAGAACAGCGTATTTCACAACCTATAACATAAATTTTCACTTCAGAGACTACTTAGCTTTCCAGCATTCAGGGGAAAGAAGAAGAAATGCAGTTTCACATCCCTCCCAGACAGATGACTGCATAAATCTCCAATATCTGATTATCAGATAAAGGAAGGGTGGCGTTGAGCTCACAATACTTAAAAGCCTATTTTTGTTCCCATTGAAAACTGTCTGATATAATAAAGCCTGCTACAGAAAATGTCTGACACTGCCAAAGCCCTGACCTCAGAAGCAGCCTGAATGATTTGTTAAGATGGTGGTTTCCCAGGATGTATTCTATTCGAGCATCCTTACTGAATGTCTGTGTTCTCGGAATAGCCAGCCACCGAGGACTTGACTATCATGAACTAGAATTTGTATAAAGAAATTGCCTTTGACTTCAAGTCATCACTTTCAAGAATATCACTTGACAGTCTATTGGGGCAGGGGAGAGTGGGAGACATATACTTAAACAGCAGACTTAAGTAAATTCTATCTGTCAAGGAGGGATAAACATAATGTTTTTTTAGCTGTGGCATAAGAAGTTTAGAAAGTTAGACCCATGATGAAAGGGAAACTGGTGAGAAAAAAAAAACTCATGCAAGATGTTAAAAAACAAAGAAGTTTGAAGAAAATCAGCAGCTTGGACAACAGGTGATTTAATTTCAAGTAAGTACAGTCTAGAAAGTTTTTGTTCTGAAAGTCTTTGAACCTCCGCTTGCTAGATGGGAAAGGACTCTATCAGTTTTCTAAATTGCATTATCTTTCAGCAAGTATCTTCCAAAGAAATTCTGCAAGGAGGATATGCAAAGAGAAGGGTGAGGAGAATCCACTTGGGGTCTCATAGAGGACAGAAGTTTTAAAGGAAATTGTGCAAGAGTAAGGATGGAATGCCACTAGGAAAGACAATCTCATAGCAGTGTCTACATATCACTTGAGTTACAAACCATTCATTAAATTTGTTTGCATATTTAAATTATCTTAAAACCCATGACAGTTTCATTAGTAATAATAGTGAATAGAAAAACTAACTTTAATAAATGTGAATCCTGAACATTTTAAAAAATGAGGTAGGTTGATGATAGATAAGTGAGCAAAGTTAACATGGGTTGGCTTAGAAAATGGCATGGGAAAACATAGCAACAAAATATATTTGCTTCATATCTACGTAAATTCTCTTATCATCAGATATGGCAGGATGTATTGACAGACGTTGGGAGTAACAGAACACATACTAATAAACTAAAGTACCTGGGAGGAATGTGGGGTTGTTACTAAAGAATTATATAAATAGGATTTCTATGTACTTATCAACTCAATCAAATTCAGAATGTTCTATTTCTCTGGTACTGCTGAATGTTATTGTTTAGTGGTGGAACTCTGGTTTATCTTAGTCAAGATTTCACATGGAAAGGTAATTTCAATAAAAGCTTAATTTTCAGATCTGAAGATTCTGCAAAGCAGAAACTCTTATAAACTGAAGTATTGGGAGACAATGCCAGGAGGATCATGATCACACACAGGTGACCAGATATAGTGAATTCCATGCTGGCCTTAACTAAAAACTGAGACCTCGTTTTAACAAAATCAAGATTTGCAAGATCTCGACCTTTGAAATTATCACTAAGGGTTTATTATGAATGCAAACTGGGACAGAGGGAATGTCCTATCTATTAAAGTTATTGCTCTCCAAAATCTGTGTAGTTTTACTTAGTTTAGTATATAGTATTGGCAAAAAAGGGATTGAAGACAGAAAAAAAAGATGAAAGATTTTATCATATTCAACCATGACTAATGTAGGCTAAACAGAGGAATAATTAAATGTTCCCTTTTGTTAAATGTTTTGAGGTTTGTTTTGACTTCCAATAATAAATAATCCGAATAAAGGAACCATTATTTCAGCCCCTATTTCTTTGTATTTCCACTACACATTTGGTGATCTGACTTGTTTCTCCAAAAGAAGCTATAAGATTGTCCTTGAAGAGAACAGACAGCTTTAATATCTTTGGAGCTGTATTTCAGTCCATTGTTTTACAAATGACCATTGTGAGCAAACTTGTAGAGCAGTGGAGTCCACAGCATTTTAGCACTGACAGGTGCTGTGGGTGGGACGAAGTACTACAGACAAGGAAATGGAGCAGCTTCAGAAACTGGGCTGGTACAGATGTCTTCTAATCAAAATGGGATACAGAATAATATGATTGCCACAACTGAAAGCCAGATAAGACAATGGACTCTTAAATAAAAATAAGCTCAACAGAATTGAACACAATTTTTAAGAAAGAATAATATTACATCTTTACAAACACTTTTTTTTTTGGCAGGAGAAGGAGAGAGCTGTGAAGATGAAATTCAACCAACAAAAGGCTTGGGTGCCTTCTTTCAAACCTAAAATAGAATATTTTGGTGGTTAAATTAGATTAGTTTTCATGGCCTTTGCTTAATTATATTTGATGTAAAAATATTTCTTTGTAATTAATATAACAATGTGATGAGTTGTGATATTTGCATATACCTGTGATGAGATCACAGCCAAGGCAAAAAACAAAAAAATCTCCATCTCCAAAAGTTTCCTTTCCTCATGTTTCAGTTTTTGTGAGAGTAGTAGCAAGAATACTTAACATAAGATCACTTCTCTTAACAAATTTTTAAGGGCACAATAAAATGCCATGAACCATGTGCTAAGTATTTTAGCAGATTTCTAGAAATCATTCATTTTTATCATTATCCCAATCAATCACAATTTCCTTTCTCTATGTATCTTCTGGAAAACACCAGGCCCTAATATACATCTATAGCTCTGAGCATTTTAGGCACCTCGTGCAAGTGCAATGATCAAGGGTGTGTTCCCTTTGATTGAGTCCATTCACACTGCAGCAAATGGTAAAATGTCCTTTTTGTTAGGTCTGAATAATGTTCCATTGGATAGTCCCATACCCACGGTCATTCAGATAGTCCAAGGTTGAACTCAGTGAGCAACAAGGCAGAGTGACATGAACCTTGGACGGCTCCTATAGGGGGAGGGGCAATAAGTTTCTGGTGGGTGTGGCTAATATAATGCCTTCATAACACATATGAAATTGTCAAAAGTAATTGTATTAAGAAAAAGGTAAAGTGCTCTCTCTCTCTCTCTCACACACACATACACACACTGTTGTGTGTATGTGTGTGTGTGTGTATGTATTATGTGCTTTTCTGCTCATATGAATGTGGAGATTAGCAGTCTACATTTAAGATAGAAATGCTAAAATGCTCTAGAATTGCATCCAGAAGACAAAAACACTTTTTGCCATAACCATGCTCATATTTTTACAATCACCACCCTTAACACAAATGTGCAGAATAAAACCTAAGAATTAAAAAACCTAGAAACATAAATCTATTGAAAATACTACTCATACTTCAATTAATGCATAAATATTTTACCCGTGTGTGGCTCTGTGAGCACTGAGGGCCGGAACATGAAGCTGACAGAAGTCACCTTCTCTTCCTTGTGAACTATTCTGTCGGGCCAGCACTGATGTCTTGTTTTTGCAATCATTCCCAAGTCGCCCAGAATACTTCCTGCTCATTGAAGATTTTCCTGAAAACCTGTTGTCCATTTTTCTCTAAGTAGCCAATCTCTTGAAAATCCCATTGCATTCCTGTAAAATGCACTTATCTAGCAACTCGCATTTACTCTCTTCTCGTGTTTAATATCCTTAACCTCAACTTCTGAGTATGTCCAGGCATGTGACTGGCATTTTGCTTTTTCTACTTCAATTTCCGATAAAATTGTAATGAAGTGAAGCCACAAGGAAACAGAAGACAAATTGTTTCAGAACAATACGTAGCAGGACACTGTTTTAAAATTACTAAAATTACCTTACTTGTAAATCAGTAATGCCCCATCTCGGCTACCATTAAGTAAGAAAATAAATCTGCATTTCAATCTGGATAAACAATACACTCTTAACCTTAAGAATGTTCTTTTTTCATTTATTCTCCAAATTTACACAGAACTACTACTGTATTATACACTGGAGTTACCTAGGAGAACAGAAGCAGATAGGCAAAATTTGACTCTAAGACAATGAGAGAATAGGAAACAAATGAAATATGAAGTGAAAACCACTAGGGATGATGGAAATAACATAATATCGAATTTAAAAGACTAGTAAAAATCAAGCAGATTTTAATAAGTGGTCATGTAGAAAGGGAAGTAAGCATAGAAAAAAAGCAAAAAGAGCCACGGTTCTTATTTGAACCAAATAACTGTTTTTGTGTGTTTAATTTTTGTTTTGGTGTTTTCAGTACATATTTATTGTACGTAACTTCTCTGCATCATTTGTTGCCTTTTTCTTAATTGAAAATAGATTCTTCTCTCATACAATACATCCAGACCACAGTTTCCCCTCCCTCTCTGCACTCCTCACACATAGCCACTACTATCCACCCTCTCCCCCAGATTCACATCCTGTCCATTTCTCATTCAAAAGGGCAGGCTTCCAAGAGACAGCAACCCAACCTGTCAAACCAAGATACAATAAGACAAGGCAAATGATCTCAAATCAGGATTGGACAAGGCAATCCAATAGGAGCAAAGGACTCTTAACAGTGGGAACGAAAGTGTCCCTGACTGATTTTTAAAACACTATCTCGCCAGGCAGTGATGGAGCAGGCCTTTAATCCCAGCACTTGGGAGGCAGAGGCAGACAGACAGATCTCTGTTAGTTCAAGGCCAGCCTGGTCTACAAGAGCTAGTTCCAGAACAGGCACCAATAACTACAGAGAAACCCTGTCTTGAAAGAAAAAGAAAAAGAAAGAAAAAAAAAAAAACAAAACTAGGCTTGCATCTCTCCTGTGATCCATCCATTTGCCTAGGACACAAAGCCTCATCCAAGGAATTATTTGAGAATTGAGAATGCCCCCATCCATTTTTGAAGGTAACAAAAGACTTTATTAACATGATACAAAGAGTAGCTCACACAGTCAACTCTGATCAGCTCATTAGCATTCTGTTGTCTAGGTGGCAAAGGTGCTCTAGGTCACTGTAGCTGAAGACAGCCCTCCCCTAGGTGACCTCACAATTACTAAAGAAAGGAGCAGAGGTACATTTGTATATCCTGACAACCTTCAGGGTGACATTGAGCTATCTTAATTTCAAAAGAGCCAGTCAACCACTTCCTGAGTTATGGGGTACAATTATGCCTGTCAGTCTCCAAACTCTCTGATTCCTGAATTTAGCCATTACAAGCCGCACGTATCTGTGTTACTCTAAGAGTCTTAGGACATGCAGACATCAGCCATAATCTAGAGAGGAGAGGGTCCTAACACCTCCTGTAATTCTGTTGAACTCTAAGCATGTCTCACATTAAAAATAAACCATAAAAATCAATTCCTTACAGGAGAAGCACAGGAATGAGAGCTGTGTTTATTTTTAAAAGCACATGGCCAAGTATTTGTAAAAGATGCATTTGTTCCTCTGCTTATGTGACAGTCAGCATTCCAATTGGGTATCTACGACAACCTATAACATCTGAACCTCCTTGCCAGAAGACTTCTTAAAGGAGAGAAAGTATGTGTGGGGAGAGAGAGGAGGGTGAGGAGAGAGAGAGAGAGAGAGAGAGAGAGAGAGAGAGAGAGAGAGAGATTAACATTATGCTCACCCATCTTGCTGATAGAACTTCAAAGAATGGCTCAACAGAGAAGGAGATTAAAGATGAGTTTGCCCACTCCCTGTGACATATCTCTGAGTTGTGACTTTTATATAACTTCCCAGAATTCCTCGTAGATTTGGGTTCTGGCCATTCAGGGTGGCTGTTACCTTCACAATGCCTGTGATTCATTATATATTCTTTGTCTTGATGCTTTGAACAATTGCTTCCTTCCTTTCACCATTAAGCCACTCTTCCTTCACAATCATGGTGGGATGTTTGTTCTGAAAGTATTGCATGGTTTTCTCTCAAAACTTCTACAGTGGATAAATTCCTGCTCTAAGGAGCAGTGAAAGATGAAAAATAATATCAAATATTTATGTGGTATAAAACAGCCATCTCTCTTGCCCTGTCTCTGGTCATGAGTCTACTTCCCACTTACCAGTGAATGATGGAGATGCCCATCATACCCAGACGAGAAGACACCCTTCCTTTTCTGGTTGGAAACAGCAAAGCAAAAGCAATGTGTCTCAGTCACTTTTTGTAATAAATCAATAATAATTTAGAGTAACAAGAATTCTTACCCAAGACTTAGGACTAAAGAGGTGTTCTTAATTGTGGAATTAAAAACAGCAACAACAAAACAGACAGAATATTAATTTCTTTTTGTTAAGTCTCTGTAGGCCAGTGTGGTCTGCCAAATGGTTACGTGATTCCCAGATTATCTGTACTTATCTAAAAAGGTCAAATCTTTTGATAGGAGGAGGAAATACACTGCAGTGTTTTCTCAATATGTGGGCACAATGGGACATTTATGCACTAAATAAAAAAAATTGATCATTTCCATGATCCTACCCTTTAAGTCTTTGCAATCCCCTATGCTGTAATGCACAAATATATGTCATATATCCCTTCTCAGTACACAGGAAGGACTCAGATCACAAAGACGGTGTTGAAGTATCCACCAACTGGATTGTCCCTGCAGTTAGTGAACCATATTATGGTGTGTATCACTTACCTCAGTGAATCATATTGTACTGTGTATATGGTGTATACTGAGTAATTATAATGCTCACTGTGTTCAGTCACTTCAGTGAACCACACTGTTGTGTGTACTCTTTGTGTATACTGGGTAATCATACTGCTCACTGTGTTCAAATCCTTCATTCAGTATTCCATTCAGTGTGTACTCTGTTGTGTCAATAACACACATTCATCTTTAAGAAAGGTTACTTACAGCTCATATTTAGATAAGGGTACTAAACATTATAACATGCAAAAGTAGGCATCTTGGAGGTGCATAGTATCTCACTTATACTTTTGTTTCCCTCCTTGTTTATCAAGGAGAATCACTACCACTAGGTAAAGACCTTCTGCCAACAAAGTACTCAGGTCACAATTAAGTTGAGGATCATGAAATTTTCTAAAACACAATGCTGAGAAGTTTATACTCCATTTAAATTTGTTAAAGGCACATAGTCTCAGTCACTTTTTGTAATAAATCAATAATAATTTAGAGAAACAAGAATTCTTACCCAAGACTTAGGGTAAGACTTACGTTTCACACAGGAGACTTCAATACTTCTTTGAACATATTGAAGTGGTTTGACAGAGAATATAGAAATCAGATGCTTTGTATCATCACTGAAAATTGTAAATAGCTGTGAGCATTTGCTCCATTTGCTGACTACCACAATGAATAATTTACTAGAAAATGCAAAGGGTTTTCAGTACTACTCTGGGGGTTCCTCACATACGCTCATGGCACCTGGACAATGAGTACTCAGATTTTAGGAAGAACAATAACAGCACAACAATAACAATATTATCATGGCTGAAATCTCCTGAATTCTGAATGTATATCAGAAAAGCTTCTTAGGTTTCAGGCTTCCAGGTATGTATTAAAATATTTCACTTCCACAAAAGAAGCAAATATAATTAATAATTGTATTATACATAATGAAGTTTCAATTTCAGATTCGTTACTTGTTCAAGGTCAAGGTATATCTACAGGCAGTAAGAATTGTGGCCAATGTATTTTTCTAAATATTGCCATATTATAGTAATCATTGCGACAATGTGAAAATTATAACATGAAGTTTTTGCAGCAAGTATGCCACCAAGCAACTACTTTAACTTTTCTTTCCCTTTTCTCGTGAGTATATCATATAAAACGGTAAGAATATTAAAAAAGCGTTTGATTTAAAAAAATTATTTGGAAGATATAAAAGTAAGTTTGCAGAATGATATCTTGTCAGCATATAGATAAAAAGGATGGGGTCTCTGGAGGTGGGATGTGCAAAAATATTTTGCCTTTGGATTTAAAAGTTGAGACTTTCAAGCAGGTGTTTGAACACACATAAAGGCATATATATCCGATTTGATGTGATTCATTAATGATGAAACAAAGAAACTAGTAGGAAAGATGTTCTTATTCACATTATCAGAGGTAAGAAACCTAAGATCATGGATCTGACTGGAATCAAAATCTGACAGAAACTGGAATCGTTTTCAGACAGTAAAGAAAGTGTTTTGAATAAAATGAATGTTTCTTATGCCCATGTTGAGAACACTTTAGACAGTTGTTGGTTGTAAACACTGCCCAGCTGATCTTTCCTCTCTCAAGTCCTAAAATGCCAGCTACTTTAGATCAACTATAGGCGTACTTGATAACATGGGGATGCATCTTCCAACGCTCCTCTAATGTTGACTGTAGACCAGCGATGCTGATTATGATGGAGTCAAATGCTAAAACAATAATCAGAGAAAAAGCCTAAAAATGAAAATAAATTTTTGACAGCATTCAAAGTGTATCTGTTCTAATTTTTTTATAGAGAAAGAATACATGTTTTCAAGGTTTCTTTCTTTTTTTTCCCTGAGGAACAAGTATATTGAATTAGAACCTGCATTAAAGCAAAGACTAGGGGACAAAGTAGAAGAACAAATATAAGGCCAACAGTATCAGAGCCTTGTATTCAAGTGTTTCCTCTCAATCAGTTTGCATGTGCTTCTATTTGAGTCCTCAAGTAGCATTAAGGGAAATGAATCTGTTGCTGCATAATACAAAAACCAAAAATACATTTGAAAATTATGATCTTATCCTTTTAATAATTATGTATATTGATAGCAGAAAGGGTGTGTTTTCATTTTGGTCAATGTCGAGATGTCAGATGCTCAATCCATATTTAATATAAACTCCTCAGATGAACAATCATTGCAGCTGAAGAATTAACATTTAGAATGGAGAAAAAAGGAATATAAAGATATCTATATATATTTTCCACACAACATGAGCACGCTGTATTCCAATATTCTTACCAATTTGTATTTAAATTTCAAAATGAAAGAAAATATATGTTTAATTAAGAAAACATCTCAACTAATGTATTCTCACTCTACTTAGAACTTAGAACATTTAAAGGACAATTGTGTGTGCTTACTTAATACAAGTGGAAATTAAAATGGTTGACCAATGGTGGTAAATGCAGAAAGAATGAAGTATATATTAAAATGTTTTTAATTTCTCTAAATGAATGATCTTTTGCCATTGTAATTCATATCTATTTCAAAAAAGACTACAATAAAAAAAAAGTGGTAGTGAAAAAAAAAACACCTTTTGGTTACATTGCTCAACGTTGCCACCATGCACCACCTGTTTTGCATTTATAGAGTGGACAGAATTCCTCAGAAGAATTTTCTCTTAATTTTCCTGTCATTCTCCTAGTGACAGTGTATTACAATTTCTGAAAGCCATACCAATGTTCTGAATAAAGCTGCTGTGTTTATTTTAAGCTCGTCATGAATTTAGTAAGCCTATGAATTTCAACGTATTGAACCAAATAATTCTCTAATTTGAAAACTTATTTTTAATTTTACCTGTTCCCCTTTTCATAGTTCTATGGAAAAAAATCTTTCTTCTCCTGAGTATCCAAGGATACAAGTAATATTCTTCCTTTTCCCGGATTACATTTATTTATAATCCCCTTATCTCTTCCTGTGTTTATGTGAGCAAGTGTACATGAACACACATTGGTAGACCAGAAAACTGTGGAGGACAACTTGCTACAATTCGCTTTCTCATTCTTTCCTGTGGAGCCAGAGAACTTAACTCAGATCATCAAACTGATGGCGAGATTTCTCACCCTCTCAACAATCTCACTAATCCTCATTTTCTATTTCTTCTTCTCTTCTTTCTCTTCCTTTAATAAACTAATTTCATCATGATATGTGTAGGTATGGATTTTCTTCCAAACATGCTGTGCACATCTTTAATCTGTGAGTTCAAAGCTGTAAATACTTTGTGTAATAAGTAGACTTTTAAAAATATCCCTATCCCATATTCCTTTACTTTCTTCCAGGATTACTTTCATGCTAAGATTAAAACATTCATATCTTTATTCTTCTTCTATTATTTTAAAAATCTTTTTGCACTTATATTTTTCCTGATTTATAGAATTATGATTGATACTAATGTCTTTTACATTACCAATCAGATCTTTGCATAATTTTTCCTTGTGACCATATTTACTTATTGCTCTGGATTTCTATTTATTGTTGTTTGATTGTATTTGAAATACAACTTTTCTAATACTATTTTCCATTTTTATCTTTCTCTAAATTTCTAGTGGTTTAATATATATATATACCATATATATATGGTAGTGATAATTTCTTATCAGGATTAACTTGAAGGATTTCTTGTTGTATTTCTGTGCATTTACTCTTTGATCTCAATGCAGCATTTGTCTCCATATTGAGATGTTTAAAAATTGAAATATGTATCCAAACATTCTGCAAATGGCATGAAAGTAATGAAGTCTTTGTCGTCTCTTCATTCCAAAGAGGAATAGAACATATAAATAATTCAAAAATCTCAAAATCAGATACTTCAAATGACATGAAAATCTGAATATACTTCAAGGGAGATACAAACTGTCAATAATATTATGAAATATTTTCTTTTAGTCTTCAGACCAATGAAAACTATTATGATTCATCTTACGTTTGCTAGAACAGATATTATCAAAAGGTATTCATATTTGGATAAAAAAGAACCCTTTTAGGAGGGCAAGAATATAAATCAAGATAGTCATTGTACAGAACAGTACAGGAGTTTCTACAAACATTGAAGACATAAATACCATATCATTTAATTATCCATTGTATGGCGGTTAATCAGTAAATAGAGTCCAGATATATAAAAGTTATGTGTGCATACTTGCTGTGACATTTGTAATCGCCATGTTGAGGTGATGGGTCAGATGTCAGTCAATAAATATATAGAGAATATGGTATGTAAATAACAGTACTATCCAGCCATGCATAAGAAGATATTGTTTTTTTTAAGGGAACTGGATGTGAGTTGAAGGCATCCTATGTGAGCAATTAAAACTTTTATTTTTTAAAGAGAAAAATTGTTTTTAAAAGTATGCCAAGTAACAGACCTGAAATTAGAAAAGGAGCCAGTAGGAGCTGGACAAGAATTGGGAGAGAAGTAAGGAGACAGTAGAGGTACATATATGTAACTAATGAGTAATATATTTATCTAATGGGAGGGTACAGTGAACCCCATTTGTATAGTTTATATAAAAATCAAAATGTGGCAAATATTTAGAAAAACAAGTAAAATGTTAAAAATTTCCCTGTGCATTTGGTTACTCTCTACAGCATTTATAGATGTCCTTGCTTCTGAGCTCAGAGATCTGAACCAAAGTGGACTCAAACTGAGAGAGCCAGAGGTGATGGATGGCTCCTAGGAAGCAGAGTCCATCAGATGCAACAGCACTGGTGCACACATGAACTCAGAGGTTGTGACAGTGTGCCCCAAACCTGTGCAGGTTCAAACTAGACAAAATCTCATCACTGCGATGGGGAAGGACACAAACATCCCCACCCTGAACAAAAAGCTCTTAGCAAAAGGTAACTGCTGGGAAAAAACAAAATCTGCTTTTCCAATGTAATTTAACTGCATTTATAAACCAAACTTCAGCACTGGCCCCATGCTCATAAATGGTTGCTAAGCATAAAAAACCTCCACATTTGGGGCAGGGGTTCGTGATGTGCATGTTTGTGTGTATGCTTGCATACAACTGAGTGAATGCATGTGCTTATATGTGTTCTTGTTGATTGTGTGTGTGCAGGTGCATCCATGTATGTGTGTATGGTGCATGTGTGTGTATGAACATGCGTTAGCATACTCATACATGTATGTGTATGTGTGAACATATGGTGTGAGTATTGCACATGGATAGATAGGTGTGTGCATGCATGTGTGTTGTGTGCATGTGTGCATACATGCATGTGTAGGCATGTTCTTGTGTGTGTGTGTGTATGTGTGTGTTGATTTGTGTTGGGGTTTTTGTTTAAATGTTGTTAATGTTTTAGTTTTCTTGCCTGCTTTCATTTTAATTTTTGTTTTGTTGTTTTAACCATGTTTTGGTTTTGTTTTGAGAGAGAAACAATAGGAAGTTGTCTTGGGAGGGGACAGGAAAGGTCTGGGAGTAGTTGGAAGGGAAAAAATATGTTTAAAATATATTGTATAAAATTTTAAAATGAAAAAGTTAATTTTCTATTATTATTCCATTATAGAATGTCAACAAGAAAGCATTGGGCATTAAGGGCATTGAAATATAAAATGAAATATCTGTTGTTCGAGCTAAAGAAAATAGCTGTATCTAACTTATTTCCAAGATGAGTACTCTTTTCTAATATTTTGTAAAGTATGGCTTATATATCTAGCGTTTTATGACTAAATTGTATTTGAGAAGATTTACCTGCAGTTTACATAACCAAGATAAAGTATTTCCCATTTGTGTGTTAATATAGAAAAATTAATATGAGAATATATAATACTAATATTTAGAAGTATAACAACCTTGTTTTCACTGCTGTGAATCATTGAATAGTATTGCTGAAAGGAAAATGAGAAATTAAATAACCCTCACATATCATTTTATATTAATTATTCTGGTGAAAGTGCTGAGTTAGTATGAACTATGTGTAGAATTGGTTCCCTTTTGATTTCATGAATTCTGAGTCTATGGGGCTGTAAGTCATAGTTTATGCTACATTATTTTATTCACATGATTTCTCATTTAGTCAGAAGACATAGAAAACATACTTCTTAATAGAATTAATATATAAATTTGCTCTTTACACTGCTCTGGAGATCCACAGCAAATTCAGCTAAGCCTTATCTTCACAAGTTAGCCTGCAGATAGCAATAACCCTTGGTGTTCACTGCACTGTGTAATGCCAAAAACAAAATGTGTGTGATGCTTTTAAATTTATGGATTTTTTATAGCAATATGATATTGTCATGCATTTGGCTTGATAAACCCTAGTAACCAATTTGACATTGTCATCAGACTTTATCTTAAAGAACCTTGCTGACAAAGTTGCTGAACCTCACTGTTAAAATCTCAACAGTATCAACACACAGAAAGTGTTATTTTACCAAGATAATTGAGTACTTGGATGTAAAATAACAGACATATTCAGAAAGGTATTCTTCTCTTTCAGGACTGATTTTTCCTTTGCCAGTTTACCACTTCTTTCATAACAGGTATATATTTTCAACAATGAATATTTGTATCAAATTATTTGTCTTTATTGTTATGTTTTAAAAACAAAAGGCCTTCTTTGAATCTTATCTGGTCAGTGAGGTCCAGAAAAAGTCCTTCTTTTTCTTAAAAGAACACTTTGTCTAGAAATAAATGTCATAGGGATTTGAAATCTTTAATGTTATTAAAATTGTCTTAAATATATGTTAATATATTTAAGACTGATATTGCATGTTTAAGTTCAAATTACACGGGATTGATCACGTATTTGTTCCTAATGTTTTAAATATGATAAGAAGTGGAAGGAAGGTGGAAAATATTCCTTTGTTATAAACACAAGTGCAGAATGGTGGGGAATAAATACTATAGAGACGTAGATAAAATGTGGGAAGGAATTTCCTAGCGGGTTGCATGTTTCTGTGGATACTTTCTATCTCACTAAATAGAAATAGCAAAGGCAAACCAATGTTTCGGGGGATTTTTGTTTGTTTATTTTTTGTTTTTTTTTGGGGGGGGGAGGGTTCAAGAAAGGGTTTCTCAGTGCAACCTTGAAGCCCATCCTATAGCTCTTGTAGACTAGGTTGGCCTCAAGCTCACAGAAAACTTCCTGCCTCTGCCTTCCAAGTGCTAGGATTAAAGGTGTGTGCCACCACTGCCCAGCAAACCAGTGTAATTTTACAAGGATTATCAGACACACACACACACACACACACAAATGGATGTGTAAAAGGATATTTTAGACATGGATAATGTAATAGTTTGAAGAATCTTGATATTTGTTTGTCAAATTGTATCTTTTCAATAGATTTTTCTTATTTTCTTTCACGATTATCATGGTCTTAGGAGGGAGTGCTAATAGTCGTCCTGTGTCTGTCTATTCCCTATATACTCTTGATCTCTCAAATTTAATGTGAATGGAAAACCTAACTCTGCACATTTTACTCTCTTGTAATTCAGATGTACGATGTACTTATTCAGGGACAGAGTATTTGTAAGCACTCAAGAATGAATTTTGGATTTTTACCCTGGATTTCCTCATTAACCTCTCTCCAGTAGATAGGGACAAAAGGCAGCATCCAAAATGAAACAATTAGGGATGATGAAGCAAACTGAAAGAGGGCTGGATGTCTAAAATTTTCATCAAGTGCACAACCTCCAGTGCTACCAAAGAACAAAGATCTCACTTCTTCTCACATAACACACATCACTTGGTTGTTTTTGTTTTTCACTGTTGCAGAAGTATTATTTGAACACTAAGTAGTATAAAACTTTGTGCCCCAAAGTGAGATTTGAAAATCATGGAGTGACTAGTGGTAATTAGGAGTCACAGCAATCACCTTTGAACATGTACCTGCATGGGAGAGGCTAGAGAACACAAGGGTGATTCTCTTTCTTGTGACTTCTGGCAAAATCCTATAAGAAAAAGATAAGCCCGGTCTTGGATTTACCAGTGTGCCAGCAGAGGTAAGGGTGAGGTTCTCGTTGCCTGTGGCCTGCAATCGAAACTTCTGAGAGAGCGACGAGATTCAAAGAAATGGAAAAGTCAATGTTTCTGTAACCTAAACAGCAGGGAATGTGACTGTCACTCAGAAGCTCCTAGTCAACCGCAGCCGGTCTGAATTCCAAAATGAGATTTCACATATTATCTTCTCACTCGACTCAGTGTTTCTTTTTGTAACTGCCGAATTGAGTTAGACCGAGAAGTGAAACTCAAAATTTATTGTTATTTCTCAACGCAATTCTTTCACTGAACAAACAATAAAACACTACAAAGGGGTGGAGAAGAAAGTAGGGTAAAGCTTATGTTGTTCTACAAGACAAATAAAACCTCTCTAGAAGATTTTAAAAAAATGATTTTGTAAAACAATTTCTATCACAAAAATAACTGCAAATGTTTATGGGTTAAAAAGAGCTCTTTTGGAATATGTGTACATTTTGAAATAATGAACTCATGTAGTTAGCATATCTATCTTCTAACACATTCGTTATTTCTTTGATAAGCACATTCATATCTCCTCTATCTTTTTATTTTTTTTTATCACAATGCATCTACATGCTTGTTGAATATTGTCACACCCGGTCTAGCAGAACACCATGGATAGAAGGATGTTGACCGGAACCTAGAGCTAGAGAATTTTGTGAGATATAATATACGTAGGTTTTCTGTTTACTTTTGGTTCTAAAATGTATATCCTATTATTTGAATCTTATCTGGTCAGCGTGGTCCAGAAACTGTCTTTGTTCAAATCACCTTAAGCAACAGTCAACCATATAGGATGACATAGAACTTGACATCATCCACACATTAGATTTCTCCTGGTAGATTATTGGTAAAACTTTTATGAATTTGATTTTTAGAAACATTAAAATTTGGAAATATCTTTTCCTCTAACGACAATAGTAAACTTTGTAAGATGCAGCCATCCCTGAAATCATACACATATTAAAAAGTAAAAATGTATTTATCAGACTATAATAAAATATTTGTGTATATATATATACATATATACATACATGTATATATATTTATATGTTCAAAGTAAGTGAAGTTATCAATTTGAGATTGTTGTGGGACATGAAAAGGAAGAAGAAAGTGATGTAAATATATTTAATTTAAAATATAGAATAACTAAATAAAAATAATATTTTTATTAGAAACATCACTTTTTTATTTTTATCATGATAAGCCAAGAGTCAGTGGCAAACAGGCAGAAGATTTGTTGGTGAAATAAAAGAAAAACAAGAAAATCCAGGGCTGATTGCATAGCCTATAATCCTATTTGAAAGGCGGAGGCAGAAGGACCTTGAGTTCCAGGCCACTTTGGGTTGTACAGTAATACAAGATAATGCTAAGCAACTTAGAGGGATTCTGTCTCAACAAACACTAGGTAGATCCATAGGTAAGGTAGTAGGTAGGTAGATGATTGAGTGGATGGATGGATACACAGACAGAACTGTAGCTGAGGATTAATCTCAAACATAACTCCCTCCCTGCACACATAAAAACCCACACACAAGAAGAGAAAGAAGCAAGCAAACAAGCAATCAACAGCATAAGTAATATATAGGCTTCTTACCACTTATCAAACAAATTTCAATTATATACTTTCTCAACTGTTCATGAATCAAAAACATTTAAATTTTTCCGATAGACTGCAATAATAAATATTTTCCCTACTGTTTCAGATATAAATGCCTAGGTGAATAAATCAACATTTCTGAAATTTTGAAAAGTGAGAGACACAGTTAAATTTTTTATGAAAAGAACAATCTAGTCGTCAAATGAAAAGCAAGATGAGGAATATTTACATATATATCCTTGGAATAAGTTTAACTTCTTTTTCTTAATCTTTAAGGAACAGTTAACTATTATGACATTAGCAAATAACAGCCTAAATCTTTTGGATAAATGTTGATTTGTCTTTGAAGACAAATTTGATATCAAGAAAGAGTTAAACTGGATAACCACATGTATATGAAATGTGTATTTGGAGAAATTACTATGAGGCAAAGTAAATGCAAAAATAATATGTGTCTATGTGTCTTTCATGATAAATGATACCTGAGGCATATTTAATTGCTTTGGTTTGTCCCTGTGCAACATGTTTTAACTAGCACAGTTGATTCACTTTTTAAATCAAATATTACATGGAACAAAATTATTATTTTCATTACTAAGATTAAATCACATTTTGTGACAATTATATATTTTAATGTCATAAAATCATTTCCCCATACAAATGGCATCTGGTAGTTATGTGGATAAAGTTAATGGATCTACCAAGCGAATGCCAATACTTCTTAATTCTGCATCCGTGGTTTTGTTATAATTGCTTTTCTCATCTCACACACAATTTTTAAACATTACACTTTTAGATATTTCCCATCGTAACAAAACTAAATATAGTAATATATTTTAGTATTATAAAGAATTAACTAAAATTTATACCCAGATGATTATATAATTTGAATATATGTTCATGTTCATCTAAATGTTATCATTTATACTTAAATATTTGTTCCTTTAAAATAGCATATGGAACACTTTGGATGGGATTTGTAAATATGTATGTTTCTGCTCATGTATCAGTGTTTATGTGCACGTGAGTGCAGGTGCCCACAGAGGCCAGAGCTATCAGATACCCCTGAAATTGGCATTGCAGGCAATTGTAAGCTGCCTGGTGAGGATGCTGGCAACTAAACACAGGCCTTATGTAAGAGCAGCTTATACCCTTCCCCACTTAGCCATCTCTTTATCTCCTTGAAGACATAGTTTTGAGCTATTCATTTCATTACAAATATCCAAAGAACTCAAACGGTTTTGTTAACCAAGCTTAAACAAAAAAAGCAAACAGTACCTTAAAAGCAATCATAATATAGTTAACTATCACAAGTAAGTTATCCTCCTTTTTTTAGGAAGTAGAATAATTTGGGAAGGAGAATGGCTTAGCGGGTACCGTGTTTCCACCCTGAATGTGAGCACCTGAGTTCAAATCCCCAGAACAGATGTATCCCAGTAAGGTAGCAGCCATTAATTATCTCAGTGCCCTTGTGGGGAGATTAGAGGTAGAAACAGAATCCTCAGAGGTCATAGACCAGGTATCATTGCATATACAGTGATGAACAATAAGGGAGATTTATCTCAAACAAGCCAGAAGATGAGGCTCAACACCCCCAAGGATATCCTTTTACCTCCACATGCCACCTGTTTTGTATCATCCCACTCCCAGGGAGAAATATACATGCACATAGGCACATGTGTATTAAATACACACATAAAAATTAGAGGGAAAGTAGATTATATTAATGACTTGTTTTTCTATTTCTTTCTGGGGAATACAAAATTAATAGTGACACTCAATTGATACCCAAAGGGACTGATGATCTTGAGACAAAGGAAGAGCTAAATCTGAATATAAATTATAAAAATATATAAACAAATACAAGTAAATATGCATCTTTTGGAAAAAAGGACATAGATGATTGTTGTTTGACCAAGGAAATTCAAATCAGATTTATGACATAAAACTGAGCATTTCCATGAACAGCTAAATACGCTGGAGGTTGGTAGTCGTAGTCACTGGGCATGAGGGTATTTGTAAGTTATCCTGGGAGCAAAAGTAAGAGGCAAAATTTGATTTTATGTAGTATAGGTATCATGCTGAAAATTATCCATGTTAGGCTATGTTCATAAGATCACTGTGATTTAATATGAGAATTTAGCATAAAATAACTAGGAAAAAACTTGAAAGTTTAAGATGTAAACTGGTTTTTCACATTGGATATACTCGATAAAGTTGTTTGTTTTGATTTTTATTATTGGTTCCTTTATTGAGAAAGATAAAGTTGGGTACTGAGGGAGGTAGGGAGAATCTTAGAATATGGAGGGAAGAAAAATGATGAAGGTATATTGCATAAAACAAACTTTAAAAAAAAAAGCATGTCAGAATGTACTAATGACCATAAGTTTAGGGATGGGGCAGTGACAGTTAGATTAGCAAGCCAGCCTAGATGAATCATTGAGCCCCCAGTTCAGTGAGAAACATAGTCTCTTAAAAAAGAAAGGAAGGAAGGAAGGAAGGAAGGAAGGAAGGAAGGAAGGAAGGAAGGAAGGAAGGAAAAAAGGGGAAAGAAAAGAAGAAAAAAGGAAAGAAGGAAGAAAATAAAGAAAAAATAGTTCCTGACATCATTTTCGATCTGCAAATAAAGGTTTTAGATTAATGCAATTATTATACACCTTGTCTCTAAAATTAAGATTGTTACTTGTAAAGTTTTTTTTTTTTACAATTTTTTCCTTTTTTGATATTTCAAGGCAGAGTGTCACTGGGAAGCTTTGGAGCCTCCCTGGAAACTCATTTTGTAGACCAGGCTGGCCTCGAACTCACAAAGATTTGCCTGCCTCTGCCCTTGAGTGTTGGGATTAAAGATATTCACCACCACCATCCAGCTATTTGTCAAATTTAATACAGCAGTCTTTCAATGATTTTTCAGTATATATTACATTCATCTGTGAATTCATCCAGATGAATATACAAGTACAGAAAAGGAGTGTGTAAAAAATAGAATGGCATGGTGTGGGTAAAAACCTATATCATTCTCAACACATATGCTTCTACTCTGAAGTGTTACCAACTTCAGGACCTTCAGAAACCATTCATTTTCCTGAGTCTATTTATTTGTTAACCCTAAGCACAATACTGTACAACTCTGTCACATCTGAATACACTTATGCTTAACTTAGTCATCAACATAATTGTTATGGAGCTTATATAACAGGGAAATTTATACTTATTTAAACCCTTACTGCACTAGTCATTAGATTTAGATTCCTGTGTAGCTTTGTTTCTCTTGCTATGATAAAGTCTTCCTATGAAAACAGTTTAGGGGAGGGAGGATTTATAGAACTTATTTTAGCTCAGAATTCCAGGTTACAGACAAGCACTATGAGGAAACCCCAGGAGCAAGTGAACTATCCTCTCATATCAGAGTCACAGCTAGAAGCAGATGGAATACACCGGTCCCTCTGTACACTTAAGCAGGTCAGGATCATCAGCCTGGAGAACCATATTACCTACTTTCAAGCTGTGATCTCCCACACCAATTAAGGCAATTAAGACAGCCCCTCAAAGGCATGCCCACAGGACAATCAGATTTAAGCAATCTTCATTCTCTTCCCAGGTTAGTCTAGGCTCTGTAAAGCTGATCTTGAAAATTGTCAATCCATGTGTTATCTAAATAACTAGGAATTAAATTGCTTGCATAATTTTGATACATTAAAGTTTTCAAAAGAAAAAAATTACAGCACATTGGTTTGCAGGAAAATGCCTAAAATCATGATGATTAATGTTTGGTGGTATGTTTTGCTGTTTTACAACTTCAAGTGTGCAAATATTTCCAGCCTTGCTACATTACACCAAAACATGCTTCAGACATTTTTCAAACATACAATAGTAGCTCACGTTGGATGATGCAGTGCCAGTGAGATGTGGATCCACAATTTTCATAATTCAAGTAATTTCATATACCATGCAAAAATCTATTTCCAATAAAATAGTTTTCCATTGGTAGTCTTTTTTTGTATTGTATGATAAAAAATATCCTACAGCATAAAAAGTGAAAATCTTAGTTTTTTCTTATTTATATGGATAATTTTGCAAAATAGTTTTGGAGCTGGTTTGTCATACTGTCTGCTCAACAGTTTGAATGCAACATTTATCAACTTGCATTAAATTAAACGAGATGTAATATGAAAGCTTAAGAAAAGAATAAAAAGGAAATGGTTGATAGTAAGGCAATCGTTGTCCATTTCTATTAGTTTGTGATAAACATTGTGGTACCTCTAAGAAGAGCTACGAAATGGTTATTTTTTACAATGTGTAACAAACTGGAAGTACACTCCAATGCAGCTCAAGACTTGAAATATTTTGGCCACAGATAAATGAATCTCGTGTTTACTCAAACAGAATTCAGAGTGGGATTTCACCTTTAAAATAAACTAAAAAAATAGATTAATAAATAAAATAACTCATCTGATTCTGGATTCTTAGATTGAAAGGGAAAGTGGTTCAGCTCCTGCGTTAGGATTAGCAAATGTGACCTTGCTTTCCCATTAGGATTAGCTGGCACCCATCAATTCTAATACTGCAGAAATCACAGTTCTACTCGGAGCTGGACAAAGATGATGCCAAGGAGGGACTATCAGGTTCAGCTTTTGCTGTGGAGAGCCAGAAAACCTTATAAGACGGTAAAGTCTGTTCAGAGAAGTATCAAAAAAGGTCTACAAAAAGAGAATTGTTGTGACCTAACTTCCTTTCCTTTTTAATTAATTATTTTTTTCATTTATTTTACATCCCTTCTACAGTTTCCCATCCCTCCTCTCCTCCTGTCCCCTTCCCTCTATCCATCCCCAATCCATTCCTTCTCCGTTTCTGTTCAGCAAAGCACGGGCCATTCATGGGAGTCAACAAAGCAAGGCACAACAATTTGAAGCAGAACCAAGATCCTCCCCCTACATCAAGAATGGATGAAGCAACCCATCGTGGGCAATAGGATCCCCAAATCCAGTTCAAGTGCCAGGGACACATCCTCATCCCACTGTTAGGAGCCATACCAATAGACCAAGCTACACAACTGTCACTCACCTTCAGAGGGCCTACCTTGCTTAACTTCCTTTTTTTACTGATGAACTCTTAAGTTTCTTGGCTCATCTCATTTTCATCTATCTAAATGGCCTTCCTTGTGAGAGAGACATATGTCAGGTGGTATTGCTTGCCTATGCAGTTTGGGGGAAAAAAGTGACTCCAAACAAAGGTTTTCATGGCTTAAGCCTCCTAGATCAAAAATTCAGTATGTCCAACTATAATAATCAGTTTTGGGGCTGAAGAAGTAAATAACATTCTGGTGAATTAAATTACATATGTACATATAAATACATAAAGTAATGTATCAATGTATATGACTCCATGTATATTAATACATATACCAGTACATTAGCATATATTTTCCCTGGCTAACTTTTATATAGCAAACATTTGCTGAGTAGTTAGAATTTTGTAAGCATTGCACTAGGAGCTGAAAGGAAAATAAATGTGCACGAAACAAAAGCACTCTCTTATTCTTTAGTAAGAAAGACAGGAGCATACATAAAGAATGGGGTTGCTGTGTTCAGCATAGGGAAGCAAGGAAGAGGAGAAATTGAAATGACAACATAAGGACCCAGTTTATAAGAAATATATTCTAAACTCTTAACTCAGCGAATGAGTTGTGGATAAACATGCCCATTAGTTCTATTGAGAGTGAAATGGAGGGTTGATGCTTACATTCCTTCAAGGGTGGTGGTTCACCAGACGTGGGCAGCATGTACTGTCATCACTCAGAACTCTCCAGGAAGGATAAAAGATTTAGAAGGGAATTTTTGTAATACTTATCGATTCTACAATGTCCACATCCTTTGAGATGACAAATTCACAACTAGGAAATGCCTCCCACCTCCACAACAAGGAAAATGGCATTCTGTTCCTCTTGAGAATCCTCAAAAAGACATTGTTACAAGAAGATCAAATGAGTAACCAGCTACCTAACCGTTCAGGAAGGAACATGCTTAAATCACATTGGTTACAATCACATAATTGAAAGAATGGAAAATAACAATAATTTCATATTAGTGTGTGTTGACCAATAATAAAAGCGCTCACAAGAGAGTATCACCACAGAACAATGCCTGACACAGTCAGTACTCAATATAAGAATGCTTACTCTTCCACCCTCCCTTCCCCTGTAACCCTATATTCCCAGTTTTGTCAGGTGATCTAGTATATTTTGAGTTTCCAGGTGGATCTATATATGCTTTTCACCTTGTTACTTACCTTCTCTAGGATCATGAACTATAGCATCAATATACTTTGTTTATAGCTAGTGTGGCGGTTTCTCAGGAAATTGCTATGTGCAAATTCATGAAGTCTCCCAAAAGCCAACAAAAAGATTGAGTCCTGAATGTAAAAGCAAAGAGCCTTTATTTTATGCAAATTTGCAAACTCAGTCTCCCCGCATGTCCAACATATTGGAATTAAAAAAAAAAAGAGCCTAAAGCCCAGTTAGAATTGGGTTTTTAAGGCAGTAAAGATGGGGGTGAGGGGTTTCTGAGGTTTAGGACTCCCGATTGGCTGACATTTGTCTAGGGGTGTCCTGGTGAGTGTGCGCTGGCAGTTGATCCTATCTACAGCAGTTAGAATTCTAGGCATTTCCCCTAGACGGTCTGTTTTTGGGTGGTACTCGGGTAATCTCAGTTTGTGGTTGTTTCTGCAGCCAGGCATTGCTTTAGGTAAACTACTAAGACTCAGGCCCTTATTAAATTTACCGATGGCTGGTCCTACTCTTTTAGGTGATAATGGTTGGAAGTAAAGAACTTCTTTTGGATGATTTGTTTTTATTTAGCTTATCATGGCTGGCTCCTTCATTTCCCCCTTCACAAGCACCAATGGCAGGACCCAAGTCTGGTTTTCAGGAGGTATGAAGCTACTTAAATTAATAAATTATAGGTGATTATCTTGTCCCCCATGACAGGAAGTTTCCTCTTGTCTCAGCCTTTTAACCTATTTTGGACCGAGGGTATGGGATGATGTGTTTCTTTCTGTAAGTAATTTAAGCTGACACTACGGTGTTGTTATCCCGGCCCAAGTAGGTTGAAAGGCCAGCCAAAGGTGGAGAGGCAACATTCATCAGACTGTGATGAAGGGACAGCAAACATTTATATCAGCCGGACTGGTCCACATCAGCTTTCAGGAAGACCAGGGCTCACCGCCATTTAGAGCAGGCTGAAGTCAGCAACTGGTGCTTAGATGTGTCTTCCAGCTAAGTGGAAGCCTATTGAGATAAGTTTAAACTAGGAACAAAGGTTAAAATTTAGAAAAAGAACAGATAGCAGATGTCTATAAACAAAAGGAATAGACTCATACCTTTAAGTCCTATTAAAAACTAAAGATTTTGATTACAAGCATGTATATTTTTCTGCTGTCCAGAGAATCATGTATGGTTTGGACAGAGATGTCTTTGGCCCGATGAGAAATACCTTTAAGTTTATGTTTAAATGGCAAGCAGAATAGATGTAAAATCTTGAACTTGTGATCCACAATAAGTAGCCATTGCTCTATTAGCCTATTAGAACTATATCATAGAGGGAGAAAGGAATCAGAAACATTTATTTTTATCTTTACTTATTGTTTCAGACCCTCAAGCTTATGAACTTTATATCCTCAGACCTGAAAATATTTTTAATAAGTTAACAAGCTGGCTGTAGGTTTGTGGAAAAATCTGGATACCTTTTGCTATTAAACTGATATTGTAACTGCCCTAGTTGTTAATACTATCAGAGATTTCAGAAGCATAACTAACGTATATTTCAGTACAGACTAAACAGTTTTTTAATTTATTAAAACTGACAGGGACCAGAGTCCATATACAATTAGTCATACCCAGGTCTCCGTCTCCATAGCATTGGAGGCAGAAATATCCAGATCAGCAGTCTTACTAAGTCAAGCCCATAAGGTGATTTTTTTTGTGTGTGAAAGAGGGACACGGAAAAGACTAAAGACTGGCCTTACTTTTTCTAGGCAAAAATGGTGCAATTAATTTTCCAAGGTCCTGCTGTTTGTCCACAGTCAGGACAGGGTCCTGGAAGCAGGTGTTGCACTGGGACATCTTGCCCAGTGGTCAGTGTCATCGTAATCCAGGTGGAGACCTCATGGTGTCTCATAATTTTCTCTGGAGACCTTGGGTTGCTCCTAGGATCTCAAAGTCTCTGTCTAATATAATAAGTTTTTAAATCAATATTTTAAATGCCATATTCTACAGATTTCTGACATATGGGGGCTGTCTAGGTATGTCTCAGTCAAATTTTGTTTCTCATTTGCTTTAAGATAGACTTTGAAAACATACACAGGGAACTAAAGACTTATTTTTGTAACTAATTATATCAGTACTTTAAAAGATAACTGACTAACTTGTATTTCCTAACAGTCTATAATAAGTTAGCAGCTTTCATAAGACTAGAACTCCACATTCTGTAATGATTTTGAATTAAAGCTAATAAAGAAACTGAATTAATCATTCCGAGGGTAAACACAGAACAAGTTTATATCTAGCTGTTAAAGCTATCTCCTGCAAAGGCAAGGAACAGGTTCCAGGGTAAAATGGGAACAGCAGGGAGTCTAAGAGCCAGCATTGCCCTAGGGCAAAATGAGACTCAGGTCTATTTTCTGTTGATCTATAGAACCCATCCTGGCAGGTGTGTACCTGGGAAAGCTGTCTGGGCCCAACATTTTTTCTCCCTTCACAAGTACCAATGACAAGACTCAATCATGGGTCCTGCCTGTCCAGGGGCTCAAGGAGGTGATACTGGAATCTCAATACCATCAGTCAAACAGTATTGACCGGTTCTTGAACAAAAGCCATTAAGTCTGTTAATAAGAAGAAGCAAGATCATTAGGGGCCTTTTAGAGCTGAAAGTAAAGTTGTTAACCAGGGAGACCAGTTGAACAAGTTTTCATCCAGCTTTAGTGGGAGTGTTTTGTTCTCTATCATTAGCAAGGCCATTGAATCTCTAATTACCCCAGAGTGATTGACATAGAAACAACATTTTTGTCTTTAGAAGAGGAGGTCCAAACCTTTTAGTATCAATACAAAAATTTATGACTCAGTTTATCCAAATAGCTTAAACCCAACAAAGTTAGCAAAGATAAGGAGGTTAAACATACATTTTTAAGCCTGAATAGATGTTGAACAAAGAAATATATTTTAAACCATTAGTTAATATTTTAATGCTTTTACCTTTTAATACAGTTTTTTTTAAGTTACAGTGATCCTCTCATTACAGAATTTTTCCTGTTGTTATTTTACAACTGCAGTTTTGCCTATGTTGTGAATCTTAATTTAAACATCTGACATACAGGTGGTCCTAGAAACAACCTCCAAAAGATTGAGATTTATAGGCTTGAATGCTGTTCCAAACCCCCCTCTATCAACCTGCTTAGGTCATTGTCTCCTGCATCACAAGAAAAGAACATGTCAGTTTCTAGTTAGCTTTTGGTGCTTATGGCTCTGACCTTAATTTTTATCCTTTTATTTTAATTTTAAATATTACAATATAAAACATTTTATAGCACAGATGTCTCACAGTCTTATGAATTTATTCATTTTTTAAAAAAAATTTCTTAAATGCTTTTTACAATATCAAAAATAAAGTACTTCTATGGTCCCACCCTCAACAGCATATACATAACCTGTCTTTTAGATCTCAGCCTGCTCCATTTCACTGTAGCTGGTATTTCTGGTGACTATCACCTGCAACTGGCATTTTTAAAATTATTAAGGTCCGTTATTAGAATTGCACATTCTTTGGGAGTCTAGTTAACCTCAACTGTTTTTATGATCCCTTTATGTCTCTTTAAACATTATCACCTGGGTGACTTTTATATTAACAAAGTCTGGCTGGCAGAACAAGGTAAGTTTTTGAGTATAAAAACATTGAGGTGCAGCTTTAACATTTTAAATCCTTAATATATATATATATATATATATATATATATATATATATATATACTTAATTTATCTTAACCTAAACTACCTTGGAGATTTGTTAGGCCCATTCAACATGCTCATCTTTAATCAAGGTAGGGGTAAAATCATGCGGCACCCATTTTTTAAAACTCCAGTAAAATGGCAACCTAAAATTTAAAATGGAATTATGCATTATGTTTTTTAAAATTATCCATTCATAAATTTTAAGCAAATAAAACATAGATCTAACAAAGGAGGAGCCATAATTTAATTTTAGAGCCAGCTTTTTCCTTTGCTGATCTCTGATGTTATTGAAGACTATATAGTTATAGTTTTAGTTTTCCTTGTTTAAGAGACTCAGAAAAAAAATTCCCTAAAGTAATTTAAGGTGTATAAGGTTGAAATATGTCAAAAGATAGTTTGGATGGTAATACAAGTTATGAGAGAAAGTAAATTAGGTACAAGCCTTAGTAAGCACCAATGATAGGATAGATATGCAGTATTTCCTCTGAATTTTTCATATGCAAATGGACTAGAAATTGTTAATGTACTTATTGCCTTTATGTATTGCATATAGTTATTATACTTATTACATAAAGTTATCTTATATTAGTTGCCTTCTTTTTTATTTTAGACAAAAAGGGGAAATATTGTGATATTTATTGGTGTTATAATAAATAAAGCTTTTCTGATATTCAGAGTTCAGGGTTAAATACAAAAGGCCAGGGAGTTGTGGCATACACTTTTAATCCCAGAGCTCAAGGCCACCCTGTGCTACATGAGATTGAATCCATCTAAAAAGAGAAATAGAACATATACAAGGCTGTTCCCAGACCTCAGAAGTTACACACCTTTAATCCCAGCACTATGGAGGTGGACACAGGAATGATATGGCTGAGTAGAGAGAGGAGTATTCAGTAGAAAGAGATGAGAGCTCATTGCAGTTTGAGGTTGGTGGAGAGCATTTGGCATTGTAGTCCACAGTCACACTGAGGACAGGATAGCCCTTTTGTTTGTCTGAGCCTTGGTAGAGTTAAGAACTCTCTAGTGACTTGGTTGCTTTGCTTTTTTGCTTTTCAATTTGAACCCCAATGTCTGTATCAGGATTCTTACTACTCATGCTATACAATAGGGAGTTGTTCAGTTTCCATGAATTTGTAGTTTTGTTGGTGATATCCAATTTTAATCTATGGTGGTCTGATCACATATTTGGGGTTATTTCAATTTTCTTCTATCTTATGAAACTTGTTTTCTTCCTAAGTATGTGGGACGATTTTGGAGTGTGTTCTAAGATGTGCTGTGAAAGAGGTATATTCTCACTTGTTTGTGTGAAATGTGTTTATAATATGTTGTGTTAATTTGTTTTATAATGTCATTTATTTTCAACATTTCACTACTGAGTTTTTCTCTGCATTACCAATATCCTGACAAGAGTTGAGGATTAGAGTCACCCACTATCAGTTTTTGAGGGTCATTTTTGTGATTTTGGCAGTGACATTGTTTCTTCTATGAACCTGAGTGACCTTTTCCACAAGTGTTTAGAATTTCAATACCCTCTTGGTAGATTTTGCCTTTGATGAAGAAATATAATATCCTTCCTTATCTCTTCAAATTCCTTTTGGTTTCATATCTATTTTATCAGATATGAAAATTACTACACCAGCTTGTTTCTTAAGCCCATTTGCCTGGAACAACTTTTTCATTTCTTTTACCCTGAGGCTATGCCTATCCTTGATGTTAAAGTGTGGTATTTGGAGGCAGCAGAAAGATAAGTCTTGTTTTTGTTGTTGTGGTTTCTATTTGAGGGGCTTAGGTTTTGATATTTTTAAGAAAGAAATAGAATTTGTGTTTGTAGGGATTTGGAAGAGATTCTGGAAGGCATTGAGGAGGAAAAAGTTATGATCAAAATATGTCATATGAAAGTCTCAAAAATAAACAAAACTGAAAAGATAATGAGTTTTATCAAATAATTAATACTAAATGCAAGATCCTTATATAAATTTCCAATTCTTCTTCTTAATACATTTTTCCTTTCTAGTTGGTCATTCAAGTGACCTCATTTAGCAGCATTGCTGAAATGTCAGTAGGAAGTCTTGTTCGGCCAAATTAATTAAGTACCATTTTCCTTACAGGAGGAAATTAGCTGTTTAGATAAATATATTAATTGAGTCTTTCTTTTTGTTAATTATAATCAAATTCAGGACCCCTTGGCACACAACACTATATTCCCAAAGCAAACCAAGTTTAAAAACTTAAATCATTTTTTTTTTCTGTCCAGGTTTTATAACATTTCCAATTCTCTTGTTCACAAAACATCTTGTAGCACAAATAATAATAAGCCAGAAACAGATACTGGGGTTCAGGCCAAAAACCAGAAAAGCAAAGCAACCAAGTCACTAGAGAAGTCTTACTTCTACCAAGGCTGGGTGACCTCCTTAAAAAGCCAGAACCTCTCTCTCTTCCCATTTTATATTCCCTCTGCTCCTGGGATTAAAGGTGTATGGCTCCCTCATACTGGAATTAAAGCTGTGAGGCACCACCACTTGGATTTGTTTCTGCATTGATCTTCTGTAGCTCAGAGTGCTCTTGAATTCTCAGAGATCCATCTGCTTCTGTCTCCCAAATCCAGGGATTAAAGATATGTGCTACCACTGCCTGACCTCTCGAGCCTTAGCTTTGCCCTCCTGATATCCAGGCAAGCTTTATTTATTCAAACATAAACAAAATATCACAATAATATCTTATGCTTCTCAAAGTTTATGATAAGTTCACTAGTCATTATCACTTCTGAACTGTAGTATTTTCAGAAACTATGGGAATTAGGGTGATGCTGTAACCACTCATTCATTCCAAGCAGAAGTAAATTCAGTCTCTTTATTTCTTTATTATTATTATTATTATTATATTTATTTATTTATTTATTAAAGATTTCTGCCTCCTCCCCACCCCCGCCTCCCATTTCCCTCCCCCTCCCCCAATCAACTCTCCCTCCCTCATCAGCCCGAAGAGCAGTCAGGGTTCCCTGCCCTGTGGGGAGTCCAAGAAACTTCAACCTCCTTCCAGGTCTAGTAAGGTGAGCATCCAAACAGCCTAGGCTCCCACAAAGCAGTATGTGCAGTAAGATCAAAACCCATTGCCATTGTTCTTGACTTCTCAGCAGTCCTCATTGTCCGCTATGTTCAGCGAGTCCGGTTTTATCCCATGCTTTTTCAGACACGGGCCAGATGGCCTTGGTGAGTTCCCGTGACTGACATTAGCAGGACCCTATAAGAAGTCTGCACCCCAGGAACTCTCACTAAAGATGACAGAAGTGTATGTCACAATCTTTTCCACAAGAGAATTATGAGAAAAAAATCATAAGCGATTGTGTTAGAAATCCATTAAGTAAGGAAGAATGTTCTGTATAGATGTTGCGAGCTTTGTAAATTCGGGCAGAGATGTTAGGAGAGCATGGTTAGTATGAGCAAACTGCAGTAAATATAAGATAGTCAATGAAATGCTGTCAAAATGTTGAGTTTCTGGTTTGACTAAATTACTCCTTGGTAACTTATGCTAACCACTGAAAAAGGAAGGCCACGCTTCAACTCAGCCCTTGAAAACTTTTCAATTTTTCACTGAGAAGGTTGCATTGTAGCATTTATTAGACATTGTATGTGTATCTTATTATGCAATTTAAACAACAATATGAACAACATTCTCATTTGTTTATGACAAACTCAAAACTCCCTAAAAAGGGCCATATGTTTTCCATTGACATTCTTTCATTTACAGCATCACAAGTATTTCTTTTACATATACTTCACTGATGTATGAGAAATATGGGATCAGATACAAATTTGATATGTATGTTTTTCTCTATGCCATAAAAACATGAGAGAACTAGGGTCATGTGATGGGGAAGAGAGAATAGCATAATTTAGAAATAGCTATGGTTGAACTAAAGTTAGTTATGCCATTACAAATTTATTTTGCTGGTTATCAAAAGGTTATTTAAATTTTTATTTGAGAGGTCTCAGATTAACCTCTTACTCACAAGTCCCCTGTTGAAAGCTTTTAAAAGCTCTACGTTGTCCTTTAGCTGTAACCTCTCTTGCCTTATCTTGCTGTGTTTCAACCGTGATTAGGTGCCGCTTGAGCTTGACAGCAAATTGCTAAGTTGTTTTTCACATATAATACCTTATCTTAATGGTTTGCCCTATTGCAAAATGCAAGTAATTTGGAACAGAAATATTCAAATCTTGATAACACTGAGGTATCAAGTTACAAATAGATCATTAAATTACAACTAGATAGACAATAGTAACTGAAGCTGAAAGACGGGGAGCATGAACATATAGAATGGGAATCAAAAGACTGGACTGTGGAACTTAAGAGAAACTGTGCGAGATGTAAGAAGAAAAACTTAGAGCTTAAACTATGGGATCTCAAAATTCTGCTCAGGAGCCCAGCGGCCATAGGAGATGCCCCAGCTTTGCTGTTACAGACCAGCTCTGGCCGGCCATTGTCTATGTGGTAGCTGGTGGACATTCTGATTCCACTTCACACTCAAATACCTGTGGTTAATGTGAGACCTCTGGTTAAATATCTTCCTTCCATCCCAAGCCCACACCTAAATTAAACTCTCCATACAGAAATAAAATCAATTCAATATACTACTGTTGTTTTTCTGATTGTCATGACTTTTTTTTTCCTCCTTGAAAATTCTATTTGTCTTACGGAGATTATCGGGTGAAGCTTGCTACAGTAACTGAATTAGTTTCTTAGTCCTCCCAATCTTTTCTTTTAGAACCGGGTTCATTTCCCTGTTTCACAGTTCACTGGAGCCCTTTCTGGTCACCTAGTCCCATCCATCTTACTTGGGGTTGACTTTGTGATTCTTACACATTTAGAGGACTGAGAAAGGATAACTGGAATCTCAGAGCAAAGGCCTCATGTTGGATAGGCATGTAACATCTAAAAGTAGATTTGACAAAAATAAATGAGACACCTTGGGGAGTGACAGCCACAATGAGGGTGATACCTTTTGTGTACTCACAAAGAACATATTCAAGTTCTTTTTAGCACAAACAGCATGAATTTTTGTATGTATATTTTCAAAATCTTATAGAATTCATGAATCAGTCCATATAAGCTATAATTCCGATTCTGGTGTCTGTTGGAGGATCACAGTTTGTCTCAGCATGTCACCCATGTTCTTTCCTGTCCATCTAGAATTTTTCGCCTCTGTTACACTGTTCTGCTTTTATCTCCCTGGCTTGTGTACTTTCTAATTGCATCTCTTTGGTTTTGTATTTATACTTAGCACTTATTTGAGGCTTTTAATCTTCAAAGCTCATAGAGAGCATTACCTAATTAATACTCCCCACAGACTTGTAAAGAAAGTCATTATTAGAACATCTACACTTCACATGTGGGAAAAAAAAAAAAAAACAAGGCAGAGGTCAGTTGACTTAACAGAAACCCGAAGGGAGGGAGCTGCAGGCTGCACTCTATCACAGTACTTCTGTTTCTTTTGATATCTTCCCTCTAGTGTTCTACCTTGCGATTTATTTGACTTGACACTGTACATTTCGTGTTTTTTTCATATTTTGATCCCTCCCTGTGAACCACAGATTTCCTCCATTTAAAAGTAATTCTTTTTTTAAAAATAGATTAATTACGCATCTCCAAAATTCTCAATGTCAGGGTTGGAATTCTCCTGCTTCTGTGTGTTAATTTTTTTAGTTTGTATGTTTTATCTAGCTTTTTAACATTGTGCAGTTTTTTGAGTTATACTTTTTTTAAAAGTGTAATTTAGAATACCACCTGAAGGAAATGTTGTTTTTATTATCTTGTTTTTTCAATTTCAGAATTATTATAAAAAAGTTCATTAATTGATTCTATAAAAATAATAATAAAATTCAAGATATTACTCAAATTTATATTAATATGAATCTAACCACATATAATCAACACCCACATTTTCAACTTTTTCTCCTGAATTCAAAGGTGTCACTTTGAATGTGTGTCCTTTTGAAGGAGAGGGAGACAGATACAGGAGTGGGGTGGGGGTAAAAGTTATAAAAATGAATGGAAGCACAGGAAACATATTGTGTTAAACCAAAAAGGAAATCATAACGAAGCGAAAAATTCTGTTGTAAGGTTATGGCATTATGAAAGACCTCCCTACAGGCAAGATATGGTCAGATCCTTTGTGTTGAATCTGACCTTTTATGTTCTGGGTGCAAAGCTACAGGAGACAAGCCATATAAATAAGTTGAAATGTTAAAAAATATGAGCATGTCACAGCTATAAATAAACAACCAAAAATTTTTATTAGACCAAGAAAAATTTTGGGATTGTAAAATTGTAAACATGAGGAAAAGCAAGTCTTGGAGCTCTCCCTTCCTTCCCATCTTGTTTGCTCTCTTGGACTTTTGTCTTTACTGATTTTCTGTCCTCACTGGAGATGGGTATCATTTTAGACATTATTCAGAAATGCATTAAATAATCAATAATAATGTGTGTTGTCACAATTGTTAAGATTTTTGCTTTGTCTGGTAAAGAAAAAAGTCATTTTTAAAAATAGAAAAAAAAACAATATCATCTCTTCTTTAGCTTGGCTAAAGATATAAGACATCCCTGGATCTCACAAGGCTCTTTTTCCATATACTATAGCTGTTCTTGAAGACCTCTATGATGTCTCATTATCTTCCTCCATATAATCAAAGAAGATGAACTCAATCATTTACAGCAAAAAAAATCATGAACTTTCTCTTAATTCTAATAACATAAACTATTTCAAGAGCAACATATTGATTTTCAAGAAAGATGCTATTTGATCCTAAATAAATTCCTATCTATTCCTGTCATAAATAGGGTTTATTTTTGTTCTTTAAAGTTATATTTTATGTATAGCAAGACAAGTTACAGGCTAATTAGCACTATACTAGGACTGTTTGATAGAGTTTTAAATCAAAGTGAAAAGAGAAGAAAATGACAGGATACAGAATCTTAAATTTGAAATAGAAATTCACTTTTGCCAAATTGGTTAAAGCTACACATGTACTCAGTAACTGAATGTTTAATGTGCTAAAGACCAGTGCAATGAAAGAATAAGCTAGGTTTTCATAACCACTGCCTTTTGTGAGGCATCTCCAAAATGGTTTCAGTAATGGTCCTCTCAGTTTTCACTACCATCAGCAGTGAATAAGGGTTCCTCTGTACTGATATCCTTTTAAGCATTTGCTGTCAGACTTCTGAATGGCAGCCATTCTGATTGGATGAGGTGATATTTCACTGTAGATTTAGTATGCATTTTTCTGATGTCTGGTGATATTTAAACTTTTAAAAATAGTTACTGAATATTTGTGCTTCTTTCAAACTGTCTGTCTCATTCCTTACATATTGGCTGGCAGTTTTATTTCTTGATATTTACTTTTAACACTTCTCTGTAATTTCTGGGTACTAGCCCCCATTCTGAAGTTACAGCTCATGAAGATTATCTCCAATTCTATGAGCTCTACCGAAAGTTTCTTTTTCTGTTCAGAAACATTTCAATTTCATGTCATTCCATCTGTAGAGTCCTGAGACTGGTTTCTGGGCTATTGGAGTTGGGCTCAGAATGCTCCTGCCTATTTTGGTGGCTTCCTGAGCACTGCCAAAGTTCTCCCCTAGAGGCATTAGCCTTTAATGTTATAAATCTTTTGAATTGCTTCAAATTCATTTTTTTTTTGTAGAAGGTGAAAGGAAAGATAGGATCTAATTCTATTCCTCTGCATAGAGATATCCAGCTACGTCATTTGTAGACTAGGCTATCTTTTTTTCAACTGCTAATTTCTGTCATCCTTGTCAAAGATCAGGTGTCCGTGGATTTTTCCTTTGTTTCCAGGTCCGCTATTATGCCCCACTGGTAACTGTGTGTGCTTGTGCCATCCAAGGTTATCTTCATGACTGTAGCTCTGTGATGTAATGAGGTCAAATCGGAGGGTCCCTCTAGCTATGTTCTTTTCTCTCAGGATTAATTTGGCTATTTGAAATCTCTGTGGTTTGTTATGAATCTTTGGATATTTTGTAGATATATTAAATTGGACACCAGGATTTTCATAGATAGTTCACTGAATCTGTAGTGGGTTTAATAATCTGTCTTTATTTGGCATCACTGTTTCTCTTTGTACTGAAAAAAAAAATAGTCTATTTGCTGAATAGCATCCTCTAAGACAAGAAACTGCTATTACTCTGGTTGCTTCATTTATGTCCCCATTCACCCTTGTGGTGAGCATAGATTACCATACATTAATAACCTTTCAAGGTGTTATAACGGTGGTAGGTTTCACAGAGGTAATAACACTAAATAGGCAAAAATATCATAGCTATTTTCCTGAGGCTAATATATAGTCAATGTGGGGCGCCATTATTTAGGTAGCACTCAGGAAGAAGAGACTATGCTATGGAAAGCAATTTCCACTTCTTGCATATGCTTTCATTTTGAAGAGTATTAATGTAAGAGAATCCATAGATAGAATACCATTATGATCTTGTTTGCTTAAAAAGCATATACGAACTATAGCTGTCAAAAGGCCATTAAAACCTTTTCATAGTCAATCTCTAGTCGGAAACTTTTCAATTTTCAGTTTGAGTATGTAAGTACATATGTTTGTATGTGTGAATGCTTCCCATGCATTATCATCCAACATGAATATACATGTCAAAATAATGTTTAATATATTTATACAGAGTATTTGTACCTTCTACAGTTGATCTACTACATTAATATTCCAATATAGCTTTATTGACATCTAGTTTCAGAAATCCGATTGCAATAATTTAGTAGAAATTGTTTACATAGCAAGCATCTTATACAGAGGACCCTCACTAAAGTAAGATAATAAAGTCAGATTTGGGTAGCTCCTTTCAAAAACATTTGGCTACTCTAATAAATATGAGTATGCCAATTTCATGATGAACTTTGAAAAAATTAGTTTTTAGTCTGAGTTATGCAGTATAAAGTTCCCCAGATATGTCCTCACCCTAATCCTTGGAACCCATGACTGTGTTGTAAAGTGCAGTGAAGGAGAATGGAGGGTACATATAGATAATGCTTACTAATCAGCTAAGCCTGAGATGAGGGAACTGTTGCAAATATTACATGTGAGCACAATGCACTCACATGTATCCTTTTAAGAAAGAGATTTGCTCCCCGTTTTCGTAAAGATTAGTGTTAATATTTAGTAGACATTCACTATCTTAGTTTCACAAAACCAAGTTAGTGTGTTTGTTTATTGGTTGGTTAAATGGTTTCATAATTTCTCAGCAAAGAGACTGGCTTGGTGTAATAAGTCCCACAAGTAGAACTTTTTACTCCCAGGAGTTTATATTTAAAATAATAATAATCTTATCATGTTTGCAGGCTGGAAAACTTCATTATTACTATTGAAAGGATGGGATATACACAAATCTTCTGGAGAGTATCCTTGATTGGAGTCGCCACATTTGGTTAAACTGGCAGGCTGCCTTTCAAGAGAATCGAGGATCTTATTACCGTGAATTCATTCAGCAAGAACCATTGTTAGTAATCAGATACCAAGCCACTTTCTGACAGTGGTAATTAATAATACAGATTTGTTTGTTGGTTGGCCAAATTATCAGACAGTGTGCTTTATATTTCAAAGGCATCTTGGAGACGCATAAACATGAAACAGCCTATCACAGACTACGTCATTCAATACCACACAGTCTAATGATCGGTGGAAAGAAAGTTCTCACTAGTCTTAAAAATTAATTTTGCTTGTACACTCTGTTAAAATAGATAGACGTGGAATAAGAGCTGAAGAAATGCTGCATTATTTTTGAAATCTTTCATTTCATGTCTTGTCAAAGGTGCTGGGAATGTACTGAGCAGTAGAAATATTTAATTCAACACAAGAAAGCAATCTCACTGGAAATTAACTTCCTCTTCTTCTCTCATTAGCAGGCTGTGTCATCACAGTGATGTGTGCCCTCAGACTCAAAGATGAGGAGAGAGAAAGAGATCAGCCATTCGCTAAAATTCTCACTCACCAAGCACAGCAATGAATAGCCATATAAACCCCCCAAGTGGGGCCAACGTTGGGGGTTGCAGACGTGACTTCCAAAAATGATTTTCTAGCTGTGTGTGTGTGTGTGTGCCTCCTAGCAACTGTTTCCATAGTTATGCAAAACATTGCGCTGTCTCTCCACCTTTGTTTCCCCTCTCATTAAGCATAATTTTCCTCAACAGCAAAGACTAATAAAGCAGAACCTTTTCATGAACTCTGAATTTCTGCGAATGCCTTTGGCATTTTTTTTCAGTATAGCCAGCTTCTATAACAATTGCACATTCAGAGTGAGCAATCTAGGTGGCTAAGAAAGGTAATTATTTCTTTTTATTATTATTATAGTGAGTCAATTAAGGGAAATGTAGAACTGTAGCTCTTACAGATTTACTATAGAATCCAGTGGAAGGTCATAGTGCCCTGCCATTTCTGAGAATTCATTGGGTACATCATCATATATTACAATATAAGTAATAAGAGCTGTCCAATGGAAATAGTTTCATTTCTGAACTTTTAAAATGGTAACAATATGTGGTTCACTGTTATATGGTGAAACAATTTATTTAATACGTAACCTGTATTATACATAATGCAAAGATTTAAATATATATATATGTATATTATAACACAGATGTACAGACACAAATATATTTATATAAATATATACACAGACATATATACTAGCTTCCTTATTCACAAGGGTGTTTCCACAAACCCCTAGTGGATGCTTAAATCATGGGCCAAAAGTATAATAATATGCATAACAAATATGCATACAGATATTAAAATATGTATCCTAATAAGTTATATACATGATACATCATAGATATTATGTGTAATATATAATTTATTAGCATACCTATTTCTAATGAATTTTACATAGTAAAAACCTGACATCAATAATAAAAACTGTCTCTGGCCTTTTTCGTTCATGCAAGAAATATCAGTCAATGATCAATATTTTCCTATTGCATAATTTCATATTTCCTTTCTAAATTCTTCATTCTTGGTACAATATAATGTGATCCAGTTCTCGTACATTTTGTCATTGACAGTCCCAAACAGTTTTGAGGCAGGAAGTGCTTGATGCATAGGACTCACTGCCAGGGTAAGAACTTATGTGCACAGTGACAGTTTTCTTCATTCCCTCCTGAATTCTCCTCTTGGCACTGACTGTATTTTATCAAAACTAACTTGCTCCAAGTTGCGTAATTTAAAATCTTCCTACACCTGAGATGACATCTATGTAACTCAATATCCCATACTAGGTTTGTTCCTAGTTTACAATAGTTCAATGTTCTGCCTTATTTGGGGTGATAACTAAGTAAATCCCATCAAGACTGAGGAGAAAGCCAAGAGCGATAAAAACAAGAGTTAATTTTTATACCATCATTGCCAAACACATTAATAAGTTCATTCATGGTTTTAGCATGTTTCTCTCCTCACAAGTCACTCTCTTTTCTTTATTTCAACAGTCCCAAGGGGAAGACAATAGAGGTTCAACTCAGCTAAGAATTCCTGCTCTGATTGCACAGTATGAAATATCTGACTAAGCATCAAATTCCAAAAATTAAGATTCCAGGTAATTCCATCTTAACCTCAGTGTTATGCTTGCAGTTGTTGGCATCCCCAAGCCTAGTTTTAATTAGTCAAATGCTTTGACAATCTAGTGGTATAGATTCTGAGACAACTGGTCATTAGTTGAATCATGACATGAGTTTTACCCAGGATGTCCCAACAAGTTTGACTGATAATCTCCAGTTACATTTAGCTTTCAATGAACCATTGAAGCTGAGGAATATGTTAGTCATATGTAATATGTATATGTAATAGGGCCATTTGGGCTCCAATTCCACAGTTACTATTTCCAAGTATGTAACATTTTAGGGGAAGGAAAATTAGAACTGTAAGAAAAGAATGATGAAAGAGCCATGCTTTCTTTATGATCAGATTACATGAAAACAGCTTTTGTTACTGCCAAAATGACTTGGTCCAAACCATATTCCATAATACAGATTATGTAATATTAATGTTCAAAACTTCTACCTGGCTTTGGGTAGATTCAGATTTGTGAATTTTTTTTTCACTTTTGTAATTTCTTTTAAAGATGTTGCCTTCACGTTTAGTGAAGTTACATTTGGGAAACTGTTTTGTAACTCGGTTTCTCAGTTCCTTCCCCCTAGGAGAAGTGTAGCTTTTAGGGTCTATGTGAAATATTGGATTTGATTCTCATTATCACCTCGTAATTACCTACTGTGAAGAATGTGTTACCTTATAATTGACACATTGTAAAACATTGATCTACAAATTCCCTGCAACACACAAGGATCAGTGTGAACTTCTTCTTTCAGTGACTAGATTTTCACAAAACAAGGAAATGTTTTAGAGACAGTCAAAGGCCATGAGAAACCCCTATGCCAGAATATTTAGCGTCCTCATTAATTTTTCTGCTATATATGACCAGGGCCGCTGATAATTAACTTTTACATGAAATCACTAGCAATGAAATTAATTAAATAACACATGCTAAGAAAATGTTATGTCTCTTATATTCACTCCCCAAAGGTCATGAGACTCTTTCTACTGAAAATATTTATGTCTCAATTAATATGTAATACAATTCCACGTGCTTGTAGCATAAATTATTTGCTAAATCCTGCATATCTTATAAGTACTCAACTCCAAGGAGGCAGTAGAAACTTAGAAAAATTATATAATTGAATCTATTTAAATAAAAATGTAAAGATTTGGAGATTACTTTAAACACTTAAATCATAAAACTTAGATAGCAGCATTTAGAACACTGAAAGAGCGGTAGTAATTTACTGGGCAAAAACAAAGATAAATTGCATTAATGTTTGAATGGTTTGTGTAAGTTTACTAATTTTTAGTCATGATTTATTCCGTTACTAGAAGCAGAGCTGTAGCAATTGGAAAAAAAAAGACTTAGCCAAAATTCAACTTATTTTTATCAACTAATGTTATTAGTTGATCGATTAATTTTATCAATTTAATGTCTAAAATCTTGGAACAAACATCAATCTTACAACGAGAATGCCGAATTTATCTGAATGCATGTACACCCACACAGGGGAAAAGAGAAACACACTTCCCCTTAAGCCACAATGAAACGTGATGCTGTTGCTCCACTCCTGCCATCTGGTGGGCACGCATGTTTATTGCAGGATTAGACTTTGAACCTGTTTCCAAAGATGACTGGGACCTTCAGTGAATATAAGAGGGAACTGCTAACAAATTCTAAATACGCTCATTTCATAAACATTCTTAAACACCTTATGATTTGGGTGCTCTTCCATATGTGTAGGTGTTTCCAAATCCAGCCAGTCTAAATTTATCTAGATGAGTGATTTTGCAGTTGTTATATTTTAACATGCACTTGTCACTTGACTGCTCATGCTAAATTTCTGTTTCAAAGCTTTTGGGGGTTGGCCCCTAGGAATCTGAGGTTCCCAAGTTCATAAACAATGCTGATGCTGCAGACTGTATCATATGCAAGTGTGATGATCTGCTTCAGAAGACGAGAGTCAGGAGGGAGAAGCTGGGTTTTGAGCATTCTCCTCGCTAGCTCAGTTTTGAGATTATTTTCAGACTTGCTTTCAGTTGAAATGTTACGGGTGTTTCAAAATACAAAATTTAAAAATTCACTACAACAATTCTTGAACTAAATGGAGGTTCATTTTACAAACACAAGCCTGAACCAAATGGAAATCTTTATATAGTCAAGGAGTAGAATTAACGGGTTCTGTAGTAGTCTTCCTGTTCTGTGTATTTTTTACATATGAAGCAACATTATTAGCAATGTGTGTTTTATATTTTCAACAATACTTCCTGAGAAAACTAAGAACACTGAATACTTTGTCACTGCATAGCAAAACAACATCACTGTTACTGTTAGTCATACTAAACCACTGATATAGGTTGTGTCAGAGATGGATTTTTTTTTTTTTTTTTGGTTTTTCGAGACAGGGTTTCTCTGTGGTTTTGGAGCCTGTCCTGGAACTAGCTCTGTAGACCAGGCTGGTCTTGAACTCACAGAGATCCGCATGCCCCTGCCTCCCGAGTGCTGGGATTAAAGGCGTGCTGCGCCACCATCGCCCGGCTAGAGATGGATTTTTTAAATCAAGTATACAGATTATTATGTTAGTATACTTTTCTGCTCATAAATTGACTTGAATAAAATCACCCTTACACATTAATTGGTAAGAGAAATGTGAATTGGAGGTTGTATTTTTAGTTTTGACTCTGAACCTCATTGCTCTTAGGATGCTTATCTTTAGGCAATAGTTTACTTCTTTGAACTGCATTTTAATTTATATGCAAGTATAATATTGTTTGAAATCATATTATCAGAGGAATTTTTCATAGTAGACGCTGTATTGAAAAAAATTAAAAAGCATAAGACAGATTCAATTTTAAAAATCAGCTTTTTCTTAAAAACTACTGGGACGAACAAGTAGGGTTAGACTTCTCTTGGTCTTCAGTTACCATCAAACACTTCTTTTTTTTTTTTTTTTTGTTTTTTCGAGACAGGGTTTCTCTGTGGTTTTGGAGCCTGTCCTGGAACTAGCTCTTGTAGACTAGGCTGGTCTCAAACACTTCTTTTATGTTCTAGAAAAGTTAGAGTTCTGTAAAATGGCTGTAGGATTCGGTGATGTACATGTACTTGCTCCCAAAGGACTCTTTGCCTCCGCCCCGAGTGCCTTCACCTGAAAAGTATTCCCACGTTGTCTTTACTTCTTGTACTGGGGAATGTAATATTCTGAAGACTTGGAAATGTCCACAAGAACACAAGGCTATTTGTCTTCAATGCAAAGAAATTGTGAGAGCTTTGGAGGTCCTTGTGTGTTGAGCGCAGCCTCCCAGACCACAAGTCCTTTGCACTGCCTCCTTTCCCCAATCCAGTTTCCCTCTGTTACTTTCAGAGACACTGATCTCAAAGGTACTTCCTACAAATCTTGACCACTAAGCTTTAGAACACAGTTTTCCAAAGAACCCTTCCTCCAACTTGGGAGTGTAGAGAAGACGTAACATACCCGGGGCTGTCAATAGCTTCAGCCATTCTATTTGTAGGCAACGCACAAGAAGTGCATACTTATGCTATAGTATTCTATCTTATTTTATCACAAAGATGTATCAAATATATTAGTATAGTACCTATCTACCAGTCAGAGCATGCAGCCCCACATTCATTATGCCTTACCTTAATAGCAATATTCCACTAGATGAATTTAAATTAAATCAAGGGAGAGGGTAGCATCCAGAGAGAAAGAATCACAACTTCAGTGACAAAGATATAGTCCATGAGCCTTCCTCTGTGGCTAAGGCTATGTGGTGTTCTAGAATTCCATTCTTTACGACTGTCATTGATAGCTACAGTGATAGCAAGGAACCTGTTTGCATGAAGTTTGTGGTGGAAACACGAACACACACTGTAAAACTTCTTTTTTTGGTAGAGGAATTGACAGATGCCCTATCAGATGAAACTAATAGAGGAAGACAACAAAATTTACAAACACCATACTATTTAGTGTCCCTTGAGCATTCGCCAGTCTCACGGTCTAATTCCTCTTTTACCCTAATTATATAATCCAATGCAGTTTCTCTCAGTCACTTGCTCCAAACAGCGTCTTTGTCACAGAAGGAAGAGAACAAGTTTGCCTGGGATGAAGTGTCTCCCTGTACACTACTTGATTCAGGTCAATTACTACTGCTTACCATAACAACCAGGTCAATTGTTCCACTAGAGAAAGGAATCTCTGGCCCTGGTTTACACTGTGCGACCTGTTAATTGCTAAATGGCTAAAGGTTTCCTTGACTGGACTGCAAACTGCACTAATAAAATGCAGCTTTGTCCTTTCTTCTCACATTCTTAATTTTTGGTTTACATGACAGGGTTTCTCTGTAGGTTTGGAGCCTGACCTGGAAACTAGCTCTTGTAGACCAGGCTGACCTCAAACTCACAGAGGTCTGCTGCCTCTGCCATTTACATACTGGGATTAAAGGCGTGCACCACCACTGCCCAGCTCCTGTTCACTTTCTAATCCTGTACCCAAAAGAAGCATCTAAAACAGAACACAAACTTAATCAGCTGTGTGCGAAGGAGTTTGTTAAATGCGTGTAATACAAAACAATAAACCAGCATTAAAACTATGAGCCAGACTATGCACATCCCTGTAGCCACAATGCTTTTGGGGCAGAGACAGGAGGATCTCTGCAAATTTAAGAATCAATCTGTCCATATTCCAAGTTTACAGACAAAAAGAATTTTTAAAAAGACTGCATAGTAAAACAGTTTCAACAAGCAACAAAAAATCAAGCAAACAAACAAAAACAAAAAAGCAATTAAAGCAATTTCTTAAACACCTGAAATCCAAATTATTGTTATGTTAGTTATTAATAATGTTTTTAACATTGATTTATTTTGTTATCCAAACCACTATGTACAGATAGAGAGATAGATAGATGGATAGATAGACAGAGATAGATAAATAGATAGAGATAGATAGATAGACAGACAGACAGAGAGAGATAGACAGAAAAGATAGATAGATAGATAGATAGATAGATAGATAGATAGATAGATAGATAGATGATAAATAGATAGAGAGGGAGAGATACATAGAGAGAGATAGATAGACAGACAGATGATAGATGATGATGATATAGATAGATAGATAGATAGATAGATAGATAGATAGATAGATAGACAGACTGATAGACAGGCAGTCTATTACTATGTAGCTATGGCTGGTGTGCAAGTGCAACTCACTAGGATTCACTTGCTCTACTCTGTTTCCCCAGTGCTGGGATTTAGAGCATGTGCCACTATACCACACCCACACTACAAACTCTTAATTAAATTATATAACGGCAATTGCAATTCAATATTTCCCTAGTACCATAAAGTTCCTGCTTACCTTCCCTGTAGCGGATTAATTACTTACTCCATCTATACAGGTATATGAAACAGCAGTGATTCATTCAGTTAAAGGTGTGCAAACTTACCCTTCAAATTTTTAACTGTTGTTTCATAGAGAGAAACCATAAGTAAGTCACCCCTTTCTTTTCAATTGAATATGAAAAAATATGCTGTCTTCAAGCTGCATAACTAAAACAAATGTTGAAAGTATTGGTTTTATGTTTGGGTAGGAAGCATGAAATATAGGAGCTGCCTTCTGCAGACTTAAGATATTTACCCTCCATTAATTCATCCTACCTCCTTTTGGTTGGACTTGGAGTAGACCTTCCAATGATCATGTCTTAGGCATGTTAGATTCATTATATATCATACTGTGTTTTAACCAAAGATCAAAGCACACTTTGTTCTTCACTGTGCATACATATCAAGAGACAGATAACTATTATAGTATCATTCCAGATTGTAATATTTTCAATATAGTCAAAAAGATATTTGCTGTTGTTGTTTTGTAAATCATCTCGGAAGTCATCTGTCCTTTTTGTTTCGTGTTTATGTGTGAGGTGTGGGAAGAGTTGTATGCAGTGCCTCTTTCATGGTACACATAACAGCTGCCCCCATTATCTAAATTTTCTTTCTATTAATGTCTAGCTACATCTTTGCCCTGAAATTTTCTATAGACAAATGTCCAATGCAGGCAAACAAACTAGGATATTTTCAAAATGCATAGTTTCTAGCATGTGTGCATAGAAACTTTCTAGAATGTCTAGTTTTGTTTTTGACTGGAACTTAGATAATTGTGACTTCATTACAATGAAGAAACATGTTTCCTTAAGAGGTGGATATGGATGAGCGCATTGATTAATTTGATCAATAGGATTAGCAATTGAATGACAAAATGTCACAGAAAACTCAAGTCTCTAAATTGTTTACCCAGACCTGTGATGTAGCTAAGCATTGAAAAACAGTTACTGAGTTAGCATGAAGACTTGAGTTATCTCTGAGAAAAAATAAAAATAAAAAAGACAGATACAGTGGTTTGCATCTATATTCCCAGCACTCAGCAGAACAATTGCAAGATGAGAGAAATCACTGAAAAATCCTTAGACCAGTGTATTCAACATGACAGAAGCAAGAGAAACCCTGCCTTTTCCACAAGTCGGTGATGATGCTGATTGAAATTACCTGGTGTGAGCGAGAAGGAAACACAGAACATGCAACAAACCCGCTTAGAAGTTTATTAGAGGGGCTATGTACAGACCTGGGGAATCGGTGTACAGAGAGAAGAAGATGGTGCGTCCAGCTTTATAAAAGGTGCCTAGCAGAGGCAGGTGGATCTCTGTGTGTTTGAGACCAGCTTGGTCTATAAGAGCTAGTTTACTTCCAGGACAGGCTCCAAAGCTACATAGAAACCCTGTCTCAAAAAAACAAAAAACAAACAAACAACAACAAAAAAAGCTGCCTATTGCATGCCCACAGGGGGTTGGTGTTACTAAATCACATGCAGATGACACAGATGACGGCTCACGCATGCACGCAGGGGCTTTGCTGAGTCATAGAGGACGTCATCATGCATGTATGCGTGCAAAAACTTAGCTGAGTCATTATGGACGTAACCACGCATAGGTGCACGTGGATCACGTGGGGTCCTTTAACATTCAGGCACCTCTCGCGCCCGCGCCCATCTGCACGTACACTGCTCCAGAACCAGGAAGTATCAGCCTTATGTGGCTGAAATCATTGCAATGATGACAACAATGCAATTTTTTTCTGAAGCTTTACCAATATGACAGACATTCCATTTCATTTTACCCTGAAAGAAAAAAAAAACTTGAGATATTTGAGGGAAACCTAGACTCCATATAAAAGAAAATGAAAAACTTTGAGATAGATAGGCAGTACCTAGCAAGAAGTATAATAGACTCTGTTGAACTCATCCTTCTCTACAGCATAACGTACAGTCTGTTCTCTAAGTGAGAAACAAGTACATTGGTAACATATGAGAACCTCACTTCATTTTTTATTACTAAATCTTCAAAATTATGTGACATTTGGGTCTTTACACTCATATGAAATTTGTCTTGATTTTAAGGCAATTGTATGGAGAAAGTACACACACATGCACGCACACACCCACTACAGCGTGTATACACACACTTTGGTTTTTACCCAAAGTTGCATTCGTCAATGTCCCATTAATGCTTGTATTGAGAGGAAATACTAGAGATTTTACATTCTTCAAGGTCTTTAAAGTTATTTAACATGCTTGGAACACTTACTTGTAGATTCTTCTGGTAAGTTTCTTGTAACCTGTGAGGATTGATAGCTTCAGAGACACCAGTTATCATGTTGTCTCTATTGCTTAGCCGTTGAGAAGCGATCATTCAGAAACCCGTTATCCTCTCCACTGACCTGAGAAACTGTTTACAGCACGAGGTCCGAGAATGAGGACTTAATAGTGCGTCGTTGGCTCTTTTCTTTTGAGAATTCAGCTGAAGCCCCATTGTCCAGACACTGAATCAATCTGAGACCATTAGTGTACTAAGAGCTCCACTTAATACTTAAATCATTTGAAAATTCATCTTGATATAACAAAAATACCTGATTTGACAGACATTCACTGAGTAATGTGGGAAAAAGTGAATTCCTCAAAAACTGCATTGAATTATACTGTTAAAAAAGTTTAGAAACTGTTCTAGAAACACTGTAGGTTTTTAAAGTTTTTTAAAAATACATTTGTATAATTTGATACACTGTGTCTAAAACTGTTCATTTGAATGCTCATTGATTGTTTTGTTTTTAACTTGTAGTTTAATTAAAGCATTTTCCCCTTCCCATTCCTTGCTCAAAACTCTCCCTTAAAAGTCTCATCACCAGCAATGCAACAGAACATCAATTGCAGTCTTCCTTTCTGTCTGCCCAAATCTCTTGTGGATCCCACAGTCAATCACTTTCTAACGTTCTATTGACCTGGTCCCTATATCCCAGCCCAAGCCTCTAGCAAGCAACCTTGCTAACCCAGAGGTCACCCCTGTCAGAAAACTAAGACTGTGCTTCTTTCTGTTTCCCTAGATCCAATCCCCCAGCCTCAACCCCACCTCTGTAACGGAATACTAGCTCTAGTCTCTCCCACCACATGACCCCATGGCCCCCTCACATCTCCTGTGAATCCCACAGTCAATCAATCAATCCCCTCCTATGTCCCCTCCCCTATTCCATCACCTTATTCCAGCCCACAGCCTCTGCTAAACCAAGGGCCACGCCTACCAAAGCAACAAAGTGGACTGAAGGGAGAAGCACATCTCTCCTACTGCCCCTGAGATCACATCCCTTGGGTCTCATCCTCAACTCTGGAAGCCAGTTGCTGTCTCCATTTCCTATCTAACCCCATCCCCAACAGATCACAAACAAATTCTCCGCCAAACTTCTTTTCTCCAGCTTATTCCATTATCCTAGCGTCTAACACCAGTAGACATTTCAGGGAAACGGATAAGCTAGCTGAAGACCATCACCACTCGCTCCTCTCCTCCCATCTTCCAGTCACAAGATATCAAAAGAAAATATTGTAAGCAAACACAAAAATATGTATAGGATCAAATAACCACTTCTCTTTTTAAATAGATTAAACCAATGTTTACTACATTCATTGTTTTTAAATAAAATCGTTAAAAACCATTTATAAAATTTTAGTTATATTTTGTTATGCAAATTGATTGTCTTTATTAGATAACAGAAAATATATCTAAATAGGCAGGAGATAAATTTTTCATACTTTTATTTTTAATAATTTCAAAAACAAAATATAGTTACCTTACTTCCCCTTTCTTTCCTTTAGCCATTCCTGTGTATTCCCATCCCTTTGATCTCTCTAAAATTCATGATCTATTTTTATTTCTACATTTATGTAACCTCACAGCTGCCCATGAGTAATATAACAAAATTGTCACACACATGATGACACAAAATGATCTGACATAATTATGCATGCCAGGTCTTAAATCAGCTTAATATTTACATTTTATAATTGACAAAGTGTGTGTTGATGAGGTAGAGAAGACAGAGAAGTTTCTAGCAAAATAATTCATGTTTTTTTACTTTCTTAAACAAGACATATGCTAGTTAGCTAAAGAGTTACAAATGTTTCTATCAAATTAACTTTAACTTTTTGATATAAAAGTTAATGCTTAAATCGTATTTCAAATTTTATCTAAATCTTTAAATGTTTGTTGAGTGTCACTGCTCTGGGCAAAGACATTCAATTGCAAGTTCATTTGATAGGTTTCATTACAGTTTATAACTGACTGACTGAACATTTTTTCAGTAATTTTGTTGGAATGAGGATCAATTAAGGGAATAATTTGATAATTGTTCAATGGGCAATTCTTGCCACGAGTAAGACTGAGCTAATATTTTGATTGACGTACATTTTATTTGGATTACATGTGTCTTTGTGTGCTATTGGCTTTAAAAAGTAGGTCCATTGTCAAATTATTTTCTTATTTGAAATGGGGCTAAATTAAATCAGAACTCTTTAGTACAACACAGAATATTAGGGTAAAAAATTAATAATTACACCAACACCAACACTCCTAATTTGTATAACCATAACCAGGAATATTGGTAAATTTTAGATAATTTGATTATTTTCAAAAAATAAATAAATGTCATTTTTAAACTTTACATGTATAAGCAATACATAATTTTATATGCATAACAGTATATTATAAAGTATAGGAAATAGGATCAGTGCTGATTTTCATTTTGCATTAGTTGAACAAGAGCAAAGGATTTAAGTGGGAAGGTTTGGGCACACTTCATAGTTCAAATATGCTTTCATAGTTCAAAACGCCTTTTCCTCTACAGGTGAAATGGGGTCCTTAGAGGATTTATTATGAGAATAAAACTGTCAATCAAACATTTAATAATGGACCTCAGAAGGAACTAATGAGAAGGAAATTCAAGGTGAGATTTCATCTTTGCTTTCAAATAACTCTTAAAATTTTTATTTTCTTGATAGTTTCAATCTGTTTTTTATATATACAATGAAACAGTTATGTTTTGAAGTTTTCTAATATTTCTAAAATAACAATATCATGGACAATACTTCAGTTATACAAATTCTCCAGGAGAAGGGAACATAAATCATTTACTACTAAATCATGACATAATCTGTTCAAGTCCTTGTCATATTCTTTCACCAGTAACAATACAGAATAAGTCCTGGATAAGTCAATGATGATCTTTATGATTATAATAAAGTTAGGGGAACAGAAAACAAACTAGAGAAGACTAGCAAGAATATAAGTTGGGAGGTTCTGCTATGGTTGCGAACTCTTTATTACCTTACTAGAAAAACTGGTCAGTCCACCTTTCTTAGGTTTTCATGTGCTGACATTGAAAAGTTTTTGCTCCTGTCTCACAGAGACCCACTCTTTTTATGATGCCCACAGCAATGGTGAGGACATGCTACCACAGCAAGTGGTAGAAGTCTGTAGAACTTGGTCATACTACCCCACATAGTAAACACCTATTGCTGGTCTGTTTTCTTCCATATCTCTTCCTACTTAAAGGACAAGTATACATATTTATTTATGGATAAATCAGTGGAATCTGGCTGTTTTAACTCTATCAGAAAGTATAACAACTGTTATTAGCTGCTCCATTGCCTACGACAGTCTGGTTTCTTCTCTCAGTTCCTTTCTGGTAACTGTAATAGCAGAGGTTTAAGGTTATAAATGGAATAACACATTTAGCATCCTATAGAATAACCACTGAGCAAACAATTGCTGTTAACTTTCAAACAGAAAAGTGTGGGATAAAATAAAAAAGAAAAAGGATAGAGATAAATTTAAATAACTAGAATCTAAGTGTTAGAAGGAATGCAGTAATGTAAATATACTAAAATCTATAAGACATCTATCAAAGAGCATAAAGAAAACAATCTAACTTTGTATGTGTTTATATGTGTGTATGTATGTGTGTGTGGTGTATTCTAATAAGTTTGCATGTTTATAAATATGTTTGTAGGGTTGTATGTGGAAGCCAGTTGTGACATTCAGTATCTTACTTGAACATGTTCCAAACATGTTTCTTTGTTTGTTTCTTGTTTTTGAGTTTTGGGGTTTTTTGTTGTTGTTGTTTTGTAGTTTTAGTCTTTTCGAGACAAGGTTTCTCTGTAATTTTTGTGCCTCTACTGGAACTAGCTCTTGTAGATCAGGCTGGTTTTGAACTCACAGAGATCCTCCTGCCTCTGCCTCCCGAATGCTGGGATTAAAAATTGTACCACAACCACCCGGCTTTTTGTTTGTTTGTTTGTTTTGAGACAAGGTCTCTTATTTAACCTGGAACTCATCAATATGGCTAACCTGTCTGTCTGGCTAATAAGCTCCAGGAAGCCCCATATCTTTGCCTCCCTCTTCCCTAAAGGGCAGGATAACAAGTGCATGACATAGTTTTGAAGTAGATTCTACTGTACTGAAGAATCACGTCCTCATACTTGCTCCACAGGCACTTTACCAGCTGATCCATCTTCTCTGTCCTTATTATCTGTTATCTGTAACATACAATAATGACATTGGAAAACTGAAGTAAATTGTTGCAAAATTATACAACATTCAACTGTAAGCAGAAAGGCAGATACAATACAATAGGATAAAATTAACAGAGCATGTCTTCAGATGTCACCAACTAAGAATGGCTTAACATGGTGTATCAATTTTACATCATTGGTGAAGAAACTGGCATTGTGTAGAAATTGCATTTTGAATACTGAATTGCATAGCTTTTCTCGAGCACAAAATTTGTGTCTAAATCTTCTTTTATGATGTTGGTTGATAACAGCAAGTTGCAGCTCCCAGGTGCCCAAAAGATAACAAGATGAACAAACCATGCTCCATGACCTTCTATGCTGCTAAGACAGAATGTTCTGTAGGTGAGAAGCATTAATACATTTGACTTTATGTCCAAGTTATTATGCATTATGGGGGATTAAAGGTGTGTGCTACCACCACCTGGCTTAATCACCTTTCATTCCACAAGCCTGTCTTTCATCATTTTCATTCTCGTTCTGCAAGCTTTCTTCCTCACCTAAAACTGTGTCTTCCTTTTGTGTGAAATGCTCTGAATTTAGTTAGAGTATCTCCCCCAGCCTTTCTGGGTGGTTGTTTACTGGAGCAAAGGTGACTAAATAAAAACTACTACATACCAACAATAGTTAATTGCCAATGGTGTGCCAAAGAAGGTGGTGTCTCTTGACAACCTCTTCTATCTAGGAGGAAATTTGGAGGTACCCAGGCTTGTGCATGACCTGTGAAGATAACCTCAGGTTCTGCAAGTTCATATGTCCAGTGGTCATGTCATATGCAAAAGATGACGTTTTGCTGAAGATTTCCCTATCCCCTGGCTCTTACTTTCTACTTCCTTGTAAATGATACTTCAAATGTGAAAAACATTGATGAGGATATAAAAGACATGAAGAAGATAATTGCCAAACTTTATTTAATTGACATAAATAAAATGATTCACCTAAGAATAGGAAATTGTATTTTCTTTTAATTATGCATGTAATCTTATTCGAGAAGGAATCACAGTATATTAAATACAGTCATTACATTAAAGATTTTGCCCTTAGTATAAAATAGTTTAAAAATTAATAGTAACAAAAATGCTATATCTTATAATATTAAGATTTCTTAAAACTTCCTCTAAATAACTAGCTGTGGTGACAGTTATAAAACATAAATTTAATATAGATCATAATTAGATAATATTTAGCTGTATATTCAAAATCCATTAAAATGTATGAATTTTACTACATGTAAATTATATTTCAGTAAAGCAGTTGAGACTATAGGTAAAGCTTTCTATCAAACTATGAAAAAAAAGATAATTGAAGTACACAATTGCCTAAAGGAATAATCATTTTACAGCCTAAAAGTAACCAATAAATATGTAAAGTATGGCTCACCCTCAGTAAAAACCAGAAGAAAAACAAAGTATAATCAAAAAACAGTAGTAATTTTGTTTTAGAAACATAATATTTTAGATATTTGAGAACATTCTTGAAAGAACATAGCAAGACAGATAAGTATTGCTTTTAAGTATTAAAAAAATCTTTCTTGGGTTAAAATGGCATTATATTAGAATATGTACAATGTACCAGCAAGAGAGACTCAGTGGCTAGAGCTCTTGGCACCAATGTCCTGAGTTTGATCACAAGAGTCCATATGACTGACGGAGGCAAATGTTTTGTACTAGATGTCCTGTGACCATAGTAAATGCCCCATCCCCAGAATGTACAAAAAATGAAAATAAATTGTTGCAGTGTTTGATTTCCTTTTCTTCAAGGCAGTATGTTGATAACCTAGCTTCAAATTCTGTGAAGATCTTTTCTCAAAGAATAAAGTGGAGGATGAAAGAAAAATGTAGCCGTGGCTGATGAGGCAGCCCAGGTTTTAAGAACACATGTTGCTCCTATATAGGACTCAGGTTCCTTTCCCAAAAGCTGTAGGATGGCACACAGCTGTCCTGAGTTCTAGGGGATCCCATGGCCTCTTCCAACTAAGACCTGTAGAATGGCACACACTATCCTGGAGTTTTAGGGTGTCCCTTGCCATCTTCCACCCAAAATCTGTTAGATGGCACACAACTGTCCTGAAGTTCTAGGGTATTATCCTTTGCCCTCTTCCACCCAGAACCCATCAAATGATACACAGTTGTCCTGGAGTTCTAAGGGATCCTTTGCCCTCTTCCACTCAATACCCATAGGATGACACACACCTGTTCTGGAGTACTAGAGGATCTCATACCCTCTTCCAATCATTTTGAGCACCAGACACAATGGGTACATATACATTTATGTAGGTAAAATATTCAAACACATAAAAAGAATGCATCTAGAAATTAACTAAAAATTAACAGGACACTTGTCCTCTGCCATGAAATTCCCTTTGACACACCATCTATACGAGGTATTCATCTTATTCTTTGCTTATAATGCTATTGTGTGTGTGTGTGTGTGAAACAATAACCCTTTTCCTTTTGTGTCTTTTTCCAACTGTGCCCCACTAGTTTTTCCAACTTGACACTAGCTAGGGATGCCAGTAAAAAGTGACATCAATTGAGGAATTGTTTTCATTGGCTTATGGAAATTTTATGGGGTATTTTATTGAGTACTATCCCGGGGTTGGTGATCTTTGGTAGTATAAGAAACCAAACTGAGCAAGTAATGAGGTGCAAACCAGAATATAGGTTGCTTCTATGGTCTCTGCTTGATTTTCTTCTCCAGTTTCCTGCCTTGACTCTTCCCTGGTTCCACTTTGTGAGAGACTATAACAGATAGCTGAAGAAAACACTTCACCCCTGCTGCCTGTATTCAATATTTTAACAGTTACAGAAACAAATAAGAGTAAGAATGGAGATATTTCTCTGCACATATTTAGTAATTTGCTATTAAATAAGAATGGTGGCTTTTGGATTAGTATAGTCAATTTTATCAACCTCAGTACTTGATATTATCCTTATAAATGCTAGCATTTGTGGAAAAGACCAAGCTGTGTCACATAAATCAACTTAACTATTTTACAAATGTTATATTTCCTCATTATTTTAGCACTGTGTGAAGTCATGCAAAAGCTAAGAGTTTTGAAGATGCCCTGGGATCAGTTAGTTAATAGGTAGAAATAAAAGTTTTTATCTACCCAACACAGATAGGTCATGATCTTGTTTACTTTATCATTTATCTAGTAATAAATATCTTAAAAGTTCCAATCTATATGTTCTCTCTCTCTCTCTCTATTTTTATGCACATATAAACACTTGCACATAAAACACGCATACACAAACACACACGATCACACACACACGGCTGAAGATACACAACTGGACCAAACCAGAGCTGAATCAAAGCCAGAATGCTCACAGCCACTCATTTCTCTGGAGTTACAGCATGGTAAAAAAGAAAAGAAAAGAAAAGAAAAGAAAAGAAAAGAAAAGAAAAGGAAAGGAAAGAAAAGAAAAGAAATAAAACTGTTTGGATGCACAGCTTCCTAGGCCTGGATTGAGGGGGGAGGGTCTTGGACTTCCCACAGGACAGGGTACCCTGACTTCTCTTAGAACTGGAAAGGGAGGGGGAGGAGGAGGGGGAGAAAAATGGGAGGAGTGTAGGAGGTGGAAATTTTTAATAAATAAAAATACAGTAAATTAAACATTAGGTTAAAGTCACAAAGCATTAAGTGTTAGAACTTGGAAAAAATAAAGCTATCTATGTCTGAAAAAAAACCCTGTTTACTTCCAAATGAAATATAACATTATATCTGTTATATCTATATCTGTATGCTGAAGTTATACAATTTAGGGAACAATGCTTTCCCCCAAACAAGACTATGTAGCAAAAACCCCAGAGGCAGACATAGGATACTTCTCTTATTGTTGTTGGGCAGGAAGGTACAAGAGACCCCCAAAATGAAAAGGCTTTTGCCATTGACTTAAGTACTTACAGAAAATGAAGACAAGGCCCTATTGCTTAAAGAGCCCATACACTTGAGGCATTCTTGATGCTTTGGTTTTTCTCACTAACTTCTCCCTTAACCCTGGAATGTGGGAAGAACACAGGCTCATCCATAATACATACCCAAGTAGAACAAACCAGTGTTATATATACAATTAGAAAAAAACGGGAGCTGACAAAAAGTCAACATGCTCACAGACATTCCTCTAGGTCAGAGTACAGTAATGTTATAAAGCCTCCTTACTTCTAAAACAAATCAGAACACACCAGGAAACAGCAAAGAGGTGGCGAAATAAGATAGCAGTTCATAAATGTAAATGTCTGACCATATATACAACTATACCAAAGTCACTTATACAGCCTTTCTGGAAATTAGTCAATTCTGAGTCAAACTTCTTTATCTTCAATAAGAGGATGAGGATATCAACTATTATTGAGATTAGATATTAAGCCAAAAAGATATCAGCTCTTCATTGTAAAGTACACAGAGAACTAAGATGAAGTGTTTCTTAAGTATCTCCAGTTTTCAAGGTATATACTAAAGTTTGAGGAGTCCAGCAGAGTGATTGGAAGGCAGCTTAATGGTGCGGTGTGGTGGTAGCAGTGGAAATGGACAAAGAACAAGGAATAAATCATGCCAACAGTGCACTGTGCCCTTGTAGGACCATGCCAGCTTTGCCTTGTCTACTGAGGTTATTGTGCAATGCTTGGTTTTCTAGGTTTTCTATACATTCTGTCCCTGATTCACTAGAAATGCCTCAACAAATTCTTTCTCAACTTAATTTGTTTCTGTTGTTTATAGCTACAAACCAACATGACTACAGTATAAATCAAACTGGCCTCTAAGAACAGGTCCCCAGGGCCTTAAGGAAACTGGAGATTTGTTTCAGTGTACTTAGGCCTGATAATAATGAATAACCAATTGGCCTCAAGTGACAGATACTTTCCACTGTGTGCCACACTAAAAACCTGTGAGATCTGAGAGGCAACCTCGATCAACCAATAGGAACAACTTATGAAAGTATCTGTTTCTATCACACTGAAATAGTAAGGTAGTAAACAGTAGATAAGACTGTAAAAACCTCATCCATTCCAAGACAATGATTGAGATCTAAGGCCCTTATGGGTACCTTTTAAGTAGACCCCATGAATAGCATATAAATTTCACATAGGAATCTCAACAAAGGAGGGGAATTTATTTGCTTTTATATTCCAATAATACTTATAGCAAACAGATTCTTTTACGGTGCTCTGTATTATAAAAGAAGTGATTTCCCTCCGTTGTTTGCACCCCTGTGTGTAGACGGACTTGGAGTAGGATGATTGTCAAAGGACACGTGGGAGGGTAGAGAGTCGCTAGATATCTGCACACTTCAGCTTCTCTATCTACTGACTTGAATTTTCTGTAACCGCTTTGGCTAACGGAGTTATCTTGTAAAATGGAGCCATTTCTCCTGCTGCTTCTCACTTTCTAGTTCCCTCTGTCACTAGATGGCAACTCTAGCCTCCAGGGCTCAGCAAGGAAAATGAAAAAACAACCAAATACCAACAGCAATAGCAAAATTCCATGCAACTAGCGGGGGAAGCACTGTCATTCTGAAATGATTTTCATATTTTAGTAACTTGGAAGAAGTCCATACGTTATATTTAAGATGGATTTTGCTAGTGGTAATATAATAAATCTTTTCTTTTCTTTTTTCTTTTCCTTCATTCCTTCCTTTTCTCAAAAATAGTCAAATCGATCCAATGGCTTTTGCTGTAATTAGAATAGAACAAAGATTCCAGCAGTATAGAAATAAAACTTCAGCATTGGTAAAACATGTACCAGCACCAGAAGCATGGCTATTCTAAAAGTGGTGTTGCTCAAGACATCTTTTACCTCTATTTTCCTGAGCCTAACTTTGTAGACTTTCAAGATTTCATATAAAAGTTCATACCCTCCCTGATATTTGTGTAGGTAATGTGTGTGTGTGTGTGTGTGTGTGTGTCTGTGTGTGTGTCTGTGTGTGTGTCTGTGTGTGTGAGTATATGCTACCTCTGTGTACATCCCACAGAGATCCTTGAGTTGGAGTTCCAGGGAGTTGTGAACTCCCCTGACTTGGTTGCAGGGAACCATTTAGATCTTCTGGAAAAGCAGAAAGCAGACTTAACTGCTCAGCCATTTTTCCACTCACTAGCATCTGGTACCTTCCTTTGAGGCGTAAGGTAATTGTACTTATTTATGACTACTAAAATAGGTTTATAGGGGAGATAAAAGTGTTACACTTATTTTCAATTAATAGAATGTTATATAACAAATCCATATTATTATAATAATAGAATTTCTAATAGAAAATTAAAAATGCTTGTGTGTATTTGAAGTGTAATAAATACACACAATAGACTAGATCTTATATTAAGGAGAATTTGCAGGTGGATATTTGAACTATATTTTTGTTTTGTTTTGCCAGGATAATAGTATGCAGTGTAATACTATCATGAAGCAGGGCATCAGCACTGAACTGCAAGTTCAAGTCAAGCATTCAGAAAGATTAAAACACAATGTCCCACAATATCTTGCTCCAAGATAAATTTTAAGTAGATGTGAGGGTTAAAGTTCATTGTCAACTGGGCTAAAAGTCACTATGGAAACACCTCTCGGTGTAAACACAGTCTGGACATGGGTATCACCATATCATGGACTGGGGGGTCCTGAGGTGGACAAAGAGGAGAAAGAAAAATAAAGTCTACTCTGTAAAAGTGGAGGTTAGAATGGTGGTTGCCAAGGGCTAGGAAAGTTGGGGAGCTGGGTGCTATTGGTCAAATAGACAGAATTTAGTGCTTCAGGGTGAATGATTGCTGGCTAACTTATAGCAATATGATGTTAGTTAAAAATGCGTTGTTATGCCGAGCGGTGGTGGCACACGCCTTTAATCCCAGCACTCAGGAGGCAGAGGCAGGCGGATCTCTGTGAGTTCGAGGCCAGCCTGGTCTACAAGAGCTAGTTCCAGGACAGGAACCAAAAAGCTTAGAGAAACCCTGTCTCGAAAATCCAAAAAAAAAAAAAGAAGTGGGTTATTATATAATTCCAATTTTTGGGGAATTTGATCTTAATTATCTAAGTGTTTTCATTTAAAAAATTATTTATATAGCACGTGTTGCACATTAAAATATGTTAATTAGTCTGACTGTGGTGAACATTTTATAACATCCATGTGCACATACACTATTTGTACAATCTGAACTTTATAATGCTGCCCTCGGTAAGATTAAACAAAAGAGCTTGTAAAATTGACAAGAGTTATTGTCATGCAGCAGTAGGTAATCACCTGATTTAAGTTCTATGAAAGGCATTATGTGTTTAATTATGTATAAGATCTATTTTTCTCTGATCCTGCCTTCTAAAGAAATATACAACAGTTTAGTCTTTCTTTATCATTTAAAATGTAAATTTAAACTACACTTAATGTAGAGTATGCCCAGATAGTTTGTTTTCCTATCTTCTGTTTTAGGAACTTTATAAAATTACATATGTTCAATTAAATGTCAAATGACTATATGGCATGTTTGTTCATATATATATATAATCTCCCTATGAAAAGACCTAACAAATAGTACTAAAATATTTTGAGGTGCAATAGAAATCCACTTCTATTTTATTTATGATTTCCTGACATTTGTCAGTTCTAATTCCTACAAGCATTTTCTTTTCCTTTCCAGGATTGAGGCGTTGTGTTAGCAGAACTGCAGGTGGGAGAATGTGAGGATTATTATTTTTTTTCCATTTCATTGGTAATTATAAGCAGGAGGTAGTCACAGCTCAGCTACTCAATGTGGGTGTGTGCTTGGTTTAGGGAGGAGGTGTCCTATTATCTATAGAGTAAGAAAATGATACCTCGTACAAATCTTAAAGTTTTTCAATTAAGCCAAGTAATTAGATTTTGGAATATATCCAGTGAACTTCCGCTAAGCACTCTAAATGGGGATGCTCAATGGCATTTCTTTAAAGGTTGTGTATAAATTATAAGGAAAAATAAAATGATGTTGCTGATGTCCAGTGAACGCACTGGCTACAGGTGTGTTTTAGGTCACAACAAAGAGCCTGTGGTTTCTAAATCTCTCTAATAATATCTTCATCTGAACTTTGAAACAGAATTATAGTTTTAAAAGCAACAAGATTAGATATCCATAGGTTTTCACAGATATAACTCTGTTTCTTAGAATGGAGTCGCCTTTACCCCCAACAGCAGTGAATCTCAATGCATAACAGAAAGCAAGTTCTTACGGAATTATGTCATTGCCTTGTTGCACAGTGTGTTTGCAACTATAAAAACAAAACCACTCATTTTTATTGACATTAAATTTAGTGACAATAAAATATTTAAAGATATATAAAAATAAGATCATATGTAGGAGTTAAAATCAAAGATAAATACTCTTCGGAGGGTCTAATGTAATATCCATCGTGGCTCTAAGAAGTAATGAAAATAGACTGTATTTGTCATTAACTAAACTAAGGGCTACCATTTAGATGACTCTACTCTTGAATTTTATTCCACGTTAGCAACATCTCACATTTGTTTTGTCTTTGTATTTCTCACCCATTTCTATATATTCTTATATTTAATTTTCATTTTTTTTTTAGAATGGAGTAATAAAGGGCCAAAAGATTGTATATGTATTTAATACGCCTTCCTATCACAAATATCTAATACTGTACAGTTCTGTGTTATCAAAAAGAATCTATGTTGCCAGTGATGATGATGAAGATTATTTGCTCAATAATAATTATATTTATTACAACGGCGAGTGCCTGTTGTGATAGAACGTTTAAGTGCTAGCTGTGAATGGAAGAGAAGATAGGAAGCTATCAAAATGAAAACACCTTCTAATCCAGAAAGATAGATTTCTATTGTCCTCTGCTAGGGACAATGCACTAATATGGATCACAGTCTCAGGAGGTTGTCAAACTCTCTCACAAATACATAATTGTCTCCAGGATGCCCTGTTATTTTCCTGTGCCTATTAAAAATAGAAAAGTGTATCAAAGCCAGCAATAGATGGAGTGCCAACATTAAGTGGCACTTCCACTTTCAGAGAGTTTTAGCAGCACGGTGAAGAGTGAGAAGACATGGAATGCAATATGTCATTTGTACTTTGCTGGGAAACACATTTTTACACTTTAACGTGACAAAATGAGGAAGAGTCAAGAAGAACGGAAAAGAAGCACAAATGCAAATTCCCCAAAATGGCCACTGTAAATGTTACTTAGCAAAATGTTTTGTCTTTCCAAAGAAAAGAGAGTTAAAAATGGTCAGGTCTCTAAAATACAAAGTGAATGTCACTATGTCACCATAAAGAGAGGAACCTTAGCAGAAGGGGTGGAAGAAAAACGGCTACTGATTTCAGGTCACTCTGTCTACCTATTCAATATGGCCTCCAGTTTTCTCCAGAGAAACCCCACTGTTGGACTCTCATAGCTCTGAAGGCAGAGGCGTAAAGTCTTTGCACCGAAACTGAGCACTGTCGTCACCAAAGTCCATTAACTTGTCATTGCTAGGAGTTAATGGTATTACCATTGTTCTCAGTGGATGGCCCTTCCCACAAAATTATTACAGCTCTCTGGCCTTTGCCAAAAAGAAAAATGGCACATGATTTTGCCCACCAGTTATACCAGCCTCCTATGGTAACACAATTTGTTATAACAGCAAGGAGCTGGCAGAGGAAAAGAATTAATATTCAGAAGCTCAGTTCGTTCTGCCACCTAATATGTATTTTTATGTAAGGAAGTAAGGTAATAATTTTTTAAATAATGATGGTTCAAAAATATTTAATTTGTAACTGAATTCTTGATGGACGCTTACAGTGGTAACTGAAAGGTTGAATAACATAAAAAAAGAATTACTCCGTCCATAATCCTATTTTTCTCAAAACTGTTTTTGTTTAAATATCTAATTCTAAAGTTTATTGAGGAGAGATAGATGCTTGCTTTATTGCTGTGAATGAAAACCATGGACTCTTTTGTTTGTGCCTTAAAATATTTTGTGTTTGTGTCTTTGAAAAATAAACCTTTGTGTTTGCAGGGACTTTAGACATTCAGGGAAGATAAGTTGCATGCTGGTAAGAACTTAGCCTAGATGGGTGGGGCACGGCTATATCCTTCTCTTAGATGAGGCTTATTCATTTTAGACTTAGTCCCTACTCCTCTCCATATACTCTTCCACTACAACTGATGGTTGTAAAAAGGAGAAAATGCTAGATTCATTGGGCTGGAATAAATTTCAGTGTAGAACTTCAGGGTCATGTCTTACCTTAGAGTATGAAAAGCCATAAGAGGCAGGCCGTGCTATGAGGAAACATTAGAGGGGAGCACAGCTGGTTAACATAGTACCCTGTTCTTGAAGTGATTTATTTCTTCATTTGTTAAATTTTATTTAATTTTTAAATAAATAAATTATTTTTATTTTCTAATTAAAATTTCATTTTAAAATTTTCAATATCCATGCCATGCATACTGACAACTTTCACCCCATCCGCCCTTTGATCCTTGTACACCTTTCTTTCTCTCCACAAATCTCTCACACTCAGGTTGATTTGTTTAACATGCATCTCTTGATATATTACTCACTGAAATCAACCAGGACCAGTTGTGTGGCTGTGAATTTGGAGCTATATGCTGGAGCCTAATGGGCTCAGCAGTAGGTACACATTTAAACAGATAAGTTCCCCCTCCAAGAATCTATTAATAGCCAATATTTTAGAGGTAAAGGAAAACTCTGTGAGCCCTGAGCCTCTTCCTTTTCCTGATTATTGATAGAGCTGGTCTTGTGTGAGCCCAGTAAATGGAAGTATAGTGGTTGGTTAAGGATTGTACAGAATCTCGGAAATGGAATTTTATTGCCCTCACCCTCAATTCCTGCTCTTACAAACACACTGTTTCTCACAGTGCTCTCTGTTCCTTAGGAGTGGGTTGTGTAAGTAATTTGATTATGACTGAGCCCATATCTGTCTCACCTTCTCCGCATCTTGGGAGTCCCTGAATCTCTTCACTTGCCCATTGGACCCAATAGAGAAAATCTCTGATTAAGACTAAGAGCTGCTTTGTCTGTTGATATTTGGAAGATAGTTATTGCTATTCCCCTTCAGTTATCCAGAAAAGTTCTTCTTAAATGGAATATGTCCTCGAGACTTGGGTTGTTAGCCAGAAAGCATTGGCCATGATGTGGATCTTGAATCCAATTAAATATCTCTGGAGGGAAAACTATTATCTGAATGAGATACGGTGTTTGATACATTATGACCTTCTAATCAGGAGCAAGTTAGATTATCCTGAGAAATGTGAACATCTATTTAGTAAATTAGTAACCAAACCAAAGAAGCTGTGATGAATCTGTTGAACAAAAGACCTAAGGGGATCCTAGTTGGGACTCAGGAAGTAGACTGCTTGTCAGGAAAGCCATGTTTAAGGATATATTTTTATTTATATATTTTATTTATTTATTTTATTCTCTGAGATGATCTTCTGCTTCTATAAACTCCTGATGAGTTTCAAAAAGAAACTCTTCTGTATTTCTTTTTTGTATTTCTAGTTATTAATAGTTATTAATAAATTGCTGTTCTTACATGATTTTTTCTCTCCTAGTGAGTCAGTTGATGTACAGATATGCATTCACTTTTTTCCTGTGAAAAAGCTCTATACTATAAAGATGACAAAGAGCCATGAAATCATCAGAACCAGGAGACCTGCATGGAGACACACAGTCTTTCTTTCCTTTCTTACTAACAAAGAACAGGGCTCATTAGAGTGGGAACAAGTCAACTAGTACTCTACTATTCTCTACTTCTATCTATAAAATAAAAAAGATAAAATGAAGATAAAAAGCAGAATGTATATTTTTGTCCAACTTTATATAATTCTGAACAACCACTTCTTTCTTGAAGACAAAGATCACAAATAGAACCAATTCTTATAGCATGTATCCTTTTACAAACTACTTCTCTGTTTCTTCTTGCCAGCATGCTGCTAAGGTGAGGATGTGCGGTGGCTATTTTTAGCAATCTCTGTATGTTATGTATGAGTTAACAAAAGCTAGCTAAAAGTGAAAGAATCAGAATTTGTGTGATGACATTGAAGTTACCTTGCTCATCTCATTAGGGGAGAAAACCTCCATCACAGAAAGCAATTAATAATTGATACTAGGAAATGCGTGTCAATGTCTAAATAAATGATGAAAAGTAGACATTTTGAAGTTATAGAAAGATATTATGTACCAGAGATGAATATATATATATATATATATATATATATATATATGTAATTAAGGATGTCAAAGATAAATAAAGAATTTAATTTTTTGCATTGACTTGTATGATCAGTATGTGATTATAGTATACAGGCTCCTGACATGACTTCAAGGAAGACTTTTCATAGAAAATCACACTTATCCAATGACTTTAAAATGACACATTTCCCAATAAGTAAAGAGAGAGATGAAAGTAATAACTCAGAAAGAAATGCAGAGACTTGCATGGGGAAAAGTATCAGCTCTTACAGACACAATGGAGATTGGCCAGAACAAGCGTCTCAGTACAATTGGAGTCTTGTATATGAGAAACAGACTGAAGAGAGGAACTGATCTTGGTCCCAGTCAAGTTTTAAAGACTATAAGGCTGTAGTTCATGTACAGAGTTGTGCGGTTTTAACATTTGAATTTCTAGCTAAATATATTCCTCACCTTCCAAGCCCCATCATTCCATTTCAGTGTTTCTTACCACCCCATGTATTTAGAAGAGATAACCAGCTCTGAAAATGTTGATGATGATGATGCCTTAGAGAAAAATTAAATCTGTTACAAAGGTTTCTGAGGAAGATAGAAAGACCTGGAGAAGCTTTGTGAAAGACAGTGTGGAGTCCAGTCTTTCACTGGAGGAATAAGTATAAGGCAGAGATTGCAAATGAACAAAAACGTGGATTCATTGAAACATGACAAAAAGCTCAAGCACTAAAGGAAGATAAATTCAGAATTTAAATGCCTTGCACGCATTATCAAAGATGAATATGTAAAATAGTTCCATTCAAAATAACTAAAAAGAAGAACTGAGGTTGGGGGGTGGTATTTGTTTTCAATAACTTTAATATATTATTATTTACCCTTAATAGTTCCAAAATTAAAATACAGCTCTTTGATTCCTTAGATTTATTATTATATTGGTATGATAGTTGAAGTACCAAAGGCTTGATTAGTAAACCTACTAGCAATAGACATTTAGTAATAATCTGTCAGGAATATAATATACCAAAAGTTGAATAAACCCTATGGTATATTGCTGCCTGATAGATAATATAACATCTTGAAACCAAGGTAAAGAAATGCTGTAACTATTCATTATTATTGGATGAAATAAGGTGGGTACTAAAAAGAGAAATGAAGTATAAAAGAATAACAGAGTTTAAAATGGTCCATTTGCAAGGTAATATTAATAAGTTTTCATGTTATGCCAAAATATTTTATGTAAGCCAGTAGTTTTATCATCTTTCGTAGCAAATATAATGTATAAAGTGCACAAATAGAAAGCCATAATACATCCTATGAGCATTTTACTGGGGCGTTAATGACCTGCCTGAGTTAACACCTTGGGTTTTGCCTCCAGCTTTAAAAATACAGTCAATTATTACTTGTTCAAATCTTCACCAGCATGCTCTAAGTAGACTAAGTATACTCTTAGGAGAAGTAAATATTATATACTATTTGGTTTTCACTCTCGGGTTCTAAAATCATAGCCATTATTCATAATTCAATTGTGTAGTTTGGGGTCTGTTGTAATGTATCTGTAAGTGAAAATTATGTACTTGTGACAGTATTTAAGTTTTTTGACTCATAAAATGTAAAATATCAAAGTGCAGAGTGATGTAAAACACTTGGCCATATATACATAAATAGTGCAATGTAGTAAAAGGAGAGGCAGGCTGTGTTCCCGCCCAGATCCTGGCTAGCTTACCCCCTAAATAACCACACCAAATGGTATTCATTTAAACACTGCCTTGACCATTATATCTAGCCTCTTCTTGGCTAACTCTCACATCTTGCTTTAACCCATATCTAGTAATCTGTGTATCACACTGGGGTTGTGGTTTACCGGGAAGATTGAACCTACATCCATCTTGGGCCAGAGCTTCATGGCGTCTGCCTGTTTCTGCTTTCTTCCTCCCACAATTCTGTTCTGCTTTCTCTGCCTACCTATGTTCTGACCTATCAGGCCAAGCAGTGTTCTTTATTAATTAACCAATGAAAGCAATAGATAGAAGACCCTCCTACGTAAGTGCATTATCATTAATTGTCCTCTTGCTCCAAGTGTATTTATACTGAGTTTATAACTTTTGAGATGGTGTTAAAGAATTTTTTTTCACAATAAACCAAGGATAATAAGCTACTGACAAAGTATAGTGGAAGTATGTAGCATTTATATCAAATTTCATGCAAATAAGAAAAGACTTCATTTGTTCATTATTTGGATTAACTACTCCTTCTCATTAACAATAAAAGCAATTAATATTTTTAATTATTCTCAGGGACACTTTTAGGAAAGAGGAGAAAATATTAAACATGAAAATAGTCAGGCTATTGCTTTTATCTTTGCTAAATCAAAACATAGATAATATTTGTGTAAATGCACACTGTTGGCTGCATAGCAAAGGTATTAGTATGATTTTAATACATGGATTGCCTAGTTGTAAGAAAATTAATATCAACCAAAAATTGTCAAATAGAACTACAACATGATTTCTATTAATGAAAATGTTAATGAGGTTATAAGAGTAATAACATATATATGTATATATATATTTCAGTTAGGCACATAAAATTTTCAAAAACTATTGTAAATCTTGTTAGGAATCATGAGAGCTACATCAGGTGACAACTAGTGTTCAGATGTCAACCCACCAGAAGAATGGTTATCTGATGGAGGTTAATCCTGTCCAGACAAGGTCTTCAGGGCCATCGACAGAAAACTGTGGCTCACTTTTCTTAAACAAGTTGGTGTTTGCCCAATACCTGCATTGTAGAGCATAATCTCATGTAATGTATATATCTAATCTCATTATTCCATCTCAGTCTTATAGGTACATATATTTGTGAGTGGTCAGAAAGACGGCATTTTATTTAGTTATATAGTTTGATATATAGAATGTATATTAGGACACGCTTCATAGCTAGATCTATTTGTCCCATGAGGACTGTAGACACTTAAATACCTGCTTATTTTTGTAGCTAACTAATGACAATGTTATTATGTGACAATTATATGTTTTTTTTTAACATTTCAATGGGACAGTAACAACTTTGTAGAGAAGAAATTAGTATGCAAAGCATGTGTCTTTACAAGTGTTGTTTGTGGTAATACTGGTGTCATTACTCATTTATAAATACTTTCGTTCTTAGCCATAATGTAGTTGCATGTATTATATCATTATTGTAAATAAATCCAGAACACCTTACATGTAAACCCATCATATTTGATGACACCATGGGAAGGTGTCACTTTCAATTTCTGTTTAAGGGCAATGCTGTTGAAAAATGATCTATTAGTGATGGAAACAAAAAGAAAACTGATTGCAGTTACCGAGAAAAAGATGACATAAATTTGGCACAAACACAGCTTGTTCTCTGACAGAGCTTTTAATAAATTGTGACTTTTCTAGGTAAATTGTATGACTATTGAATGACTTTTAAACATAGAATAGTATCCGTAAATTTCTACTACAGAATAATTCCAAAAGTGACATTTCAGACATTAGGTACTGAGAGTAGGTGAGAAGAGAACAAGCTATTCATGGAAAACAGTGTAGGAAAAGAATGAGTGACTGAATAACTGAATAAGAGTAGAAGAGTAGAGAGACATAAAGCCCCAACAGGGGATCGGCATAACTTTCAAAAAGACTTGAATGTTGAAATTTAACAAGCAAGGGGTTATTAGTGAATACAGTTTTAAGGTATGCTATTTTTGTTTATATTGCATTTGTTTAACTCTATGAATCTGTGTTACTATGCATTTCTAAAACACCAGATGGTCTATTAAAGACCTAAATGGCCAACAGTGAGGCAGTGGAGACAAATAGGTGGGGCTGGCAGGCAGAGAGGGTAGATATGAGGAGAAATCTGGGAAAGAAGAAGAAAATCTGGAAGTGACAAAGGAAGGAGGACTTCAGAAGCCAGCCACTCAGCCATGCAGCTACACAGCCAGACACAGAGTAAGATAAAAAGAAAAGGTAAACAAGAATAGAGGAAGATAACAGCCCCGAGGCCAAAGACAGACGGATTAATTTAGGTTAAGCAAAGCTGGAAAGAAATAAGACAGAAAAGACTGGACATTCATACATAAGAATAAGCCTCAATGTGTGATTTATTTAGGAGGTGGGTGATGGGCTCCCACAAAAAGTCCAAAAGACTAAAGAGCCAAAAGAATAAAACATTGTACAACAAAGAGGAACAAAGACACTTGTAAAAGTCTGAGAGATAAGTAAGTCTATAAAAGACTTTTTTTTTTTTTAAAAAGAGTCCTAAGTTTGAGCCCCAACACTGACATAAAGGGAAAGGCACAGTTCTACCCTTGCTTTTAAACTGATCACTGGAGAGAAAATAATGGAAGAAACCCTTGGGGATCATTGGCCAGCCAGCCTAGTCTAATTAGTGAGCTTCAGGACAATGAAGAACTTTTTGTCAAAAGACAAAAGAACAACACTTAGAATTAATGTCTGAATATTACACTATAGTACACGAAGATATACACATAAACCCCAAAACACATGAACACACACAGACACACAGGAATACATACATAGGAGCACACATACACATAAACACAGCAACACTTTGCAACATATGGGAACAGACATTATCCAGCGCAATACACCTATAACATAAAAATGTACACATATACACACACAGAGAAACTTTGAATATATTAAGTTTGATCCACAAGAATGTTGGTAAGGATTGTGTAGGAGAAGTGATGTCCTTATATATAAAGTATGATGTAAAAATTGTTTTTAAGCATTCATAAGTGTATCACATGGGTTGATTTAAATTGATGAAAGTATCTCCTAACAATAAAATCTAGAAACATTCAAGAATATCAAAGTTAAGTTGTTGATCTGTTTGAATCTTTTCAACTGTTCATACAACAACTAAATTTGGTTGCACACCATATGAGAGACACTGTGCAAGAAAGTGGAAAACAAACAAACAAATATGCTCTAAGAACAGGATGCTACAGCTATTGGGAAACAAGGGAGATTCAACCTAATTTCTGGATCAAGAAAATCTATGCTCACGTGGCAGCTCATAAAAGGTGCAGAGACATAACAAGTGTGAGAATAAAGAGAGGGTGAGTATTAGCTAAAAGACAGAAATGGCTAGGTGGATGAAAACTATGCATGGAGACTTGCCTTAAAGGAAAACAGAAAAGCTATAATAAAAATACCAAGAAGTTCAGCTATACTGAACATCACTGTCAGCTGATTAGACTTTTGTAATAAACATCAATAAAGTCATTTCTTAAAGCACTCATGATCCTTTGAACACTTCAACTTGAAAGTGAAAGAAATCAGTAATTCTCAGCAGAGGAATGCCATGACCATGTTGGTGCTTTTGTGAAGGTGGTCGATCATTACATGTGTGCATAGGATAAATGGAATTTGCATGATATCCTGTCAAGGGGCTTTTATGGAAATCTAGCAGAGGTTAAGAATGGCCTGGAAAGAATTTGTTTCAGTGAGGAAGGAGGGGAAGGACATGGAGAAATGTTTGGAGGTATGATGGATAATACTTTAGTTCCTGTATGTATAAAGGTTATAGGAGAAAGAGATAGTGTGAGTGACAACCGGTTTTATGTTTAAGTAACAGGATGCTATTTGATGGTATTATTCACCAACATAGGAAAAAATGAAAAGATTAGCAGGTCTAGAGAGGAAGGAAGAAAACACATCCCTATATATGTGGGTATCGTTCTCAGTTGATTTTTGTTACTATAAGAAAATATCCGAGACTTCAAAATTTATATAGCTTTATTTGACTCATAGATTTGATATCTGAACATCTGGATCACCTATTATGAGGGTATTCTTGATGCATCACAATATGGCAAAAAGATACATATGGAATGATAAAACAGGTAAATTAGCTGGCATTATCTTTTATTTCTCTAATAAAGCCACTACCACCAATGTGTCCCCCGCTCCCACTTTGGGATCTCATTGAATTCTAATTACATCCCAAGAGTCATTATCACATATATCTGAGGTTATAATTCCCAGTATATGAATTTTAGAGGACCTGGTCATGCCAGTATCACTGAAGCTTCAAATATATCTGTCCATTAAAGATTTGGAAATAATTTTTAATTTTAAAGTAATATGAATAATCTTCATATATCGTCTATGCCTGTCCTACTTAGCTCAAGATTTTAATGATCTCCTTAAGGGTTTCTGTGTTTCTCTCAGCATTATGACCACTTTATGATTTATTTGGCAGACTCCTATCAATGAGAGATAGTAAGATGAAAGAGTAAAAATATAAAACGTGTATTATAGCAGCATAACTATTTGTTGTTCATAAGTACTATCTTTTTGATCAATAAGTATAAGTTGGAAAAAATAAAGAAATTCATACTTTAACATTTATTTCTTTTCTGAATGAAAAATAATTTGATAAGACTTTTTAAATTGTAAGTAAGAAGGCATTTAACAGGATCCCAGAGCTTGCTCAAAACAGTTCATGCTGGATGTTACGTCTGTTTTATAGGTGGGGCACAGCTGGAATCCTAGCACTTTGAGGCTGTGACTAGAAGATTGTAGTGAGTTTGAAGTCACAAGTTAAAGATATGAAGTGAAGTCCTAGCAAGACTGGGCTACAGAATGAAATATTAAGAAGAAAAAGGAATAAGAAGAAGGAGGAGAAAGAGAAGGAGGAAGAGGAAGAGAAAAAAGAGGAGGATGCAGAAGAAGAGGAGGAGGAGAAGGAGAAAGAGGAAGGAGAAGAAACAATTCATGCTAAGGCAAGCAACCATAAACAATATCAGGGGTCAAAAATTCATAAAACATAAAACAACCCTCATCAAATAAGGATGTGAGCTTGATAAATAGAAGGAGTGTTTAGGTTGGAGAGGAAGATGAGGAAAGAGATGAATGGCAGTAAAAATAACCAAACTTCAAAATCCATTATCTACATGTATAAAAATTTCAAAGAATCTATAAAAAGAACACAATAAGGGCCACAGTGGTTCATACATAAGTAACCACAGAAGAGTTTGAAGTATCTGCATTACATAACAAGATCTTTTAAGAGTGAACTCTATTTAGGAAAGCACTTTTGAGACTTTTGAACAAGAGTTTAATATGACTACACTGTTGGGATTAATGAGTCCTGGCCTTCAGTTGCTTTTCCCTCCTAGAACCTTCTAATATAAGTTACTAGAAGCTGTGCCTAGTTAGAGGATCAGAGGATCACCTGTTGACCATTAACTTCAGTGTATTTAAGCCTACATGGTGTTAATAAAGATGGGCTTTCTGAACTAGCGTTGGGAGCTGCGTGTGTCAGTCTATCTCTGCGTCTGAGTTTTCAACCTCCAGCCCCCTTGCCCGAAGCTCGGGAATTGGGTGCCATCGCACAGAGCACAGACACTGGCCGGTGCGTGGCACTACACAATTTTCACAACTCAAATTTCTTGGTTAACAAATGTGACTGAAGGTGTTCAGAAGGGCCCTTCTGATAAAAGATCTAAGCTAGAGTCAGGTGGGAGGCCTTCTGGACACATTGAGTAACATCAGTATCTACATACATGTATAATTAATATAAATACTCATAATTACCACCCCCCTCACAGGAGGAATGTGCCCCAGGGTTCTCAAGCCTTATGTCAACCTCTTGGTGCAAAGGTCACTGTTCTTTAAAGAATGCTGGATAACTATCCTGGCAGCATAAAGCTCTACACTATGTTAGGAGATATTTTATTTTTATTTCAATCTGATCCTGTGCTTCATATTAAATTTATTTATTCTATGTGTGTGAGCATTATGCTTGCATGTGTGTTTATCACGTGCATGTATAGTGCTTGTGGAGGTTAGAAGCAGGCATAAGATCCCTTGAAGCTATGGATGACTAGGAACCATTGTGTGGATGCTGGGAACAAACTCACAACGTCTGGAAGAGCAGAGCAGGCAGTGCTCTAGACAGCTGAGTCAGCTAGATTCCACATTATTTTCTTTTTTATGTAAACGGTTTAAGAAATTTTCTGTAGAAATTAAGATGATTCAGTTCACCATTTCAGATTGTTTTTTTTGTTTGTTTGTTTGTTTTTTTTTTTGTTTTTCGAGACAGGGTTTCTCTGTGGCTTTGGAGCCTGTCCTGGAACTAGCTCTGTAGACCAGGCTGGTCTCGAACTCACAGAGATCCGCCTGCCTGTCTCCCGAGTGCTGAGATTAAAGGCACGCGCCACCATCACCTGGCTAATTCTCAGGTTAGTGCTTTATAAAATCAAAGTATGTCTTCACTGAACAAAGATTTGCTATTAATATGCAAATAAATGCTGTAAGACAGATGACACGCGTTCCCAAACCACGTTCAGTTAACAGACTGATAACTCTGATGCTCCTCCACAATCAGAATCAGAGTTTTACATGATAGATTTTTTAACACTTCTTAGATACCAAAAGGAAGAACACAACGATGCTGTGATTTGTGACTATGACACACATGGAGAGCATACAGAGTGAAAAGCATCCTGAAAAATGGCAAATATGTCACATATACAACAGATCTATTCATCCACTTCCTTAGTCTTCTGGGTTGACTATTAAACAGAAGATTCATAATTATATTAAATAGGATGCAACATCAAAATTGATAACGCTTTCCATCTTTTAGACTAGAACAGTAAATCAAGCTCTCTTTTATCCTCTAAATAAAGATGAGGTGACAACAAAAACCAAGAAACCCTGACTCCCAAGTATCACCTACAGCAAGTTCAGAGATGAAGCAGTTTAAAGGACTAAAATTCAAAATTAAGGATTAGCCTCAAGACATTGTCCACTGTCTCTGTGATAAATGGTAAACAGGATGATTTTGCTTCTCAGCATACTACATTTTCCCTGTCTAAAGTATTATCTACTCGGATCAATATGGCATGGAAATATTGTGAGTTCAGGAATGATTTAATGTAATTCATTTATTCATTCATCATCCACTTATCACCCATTATACTGAAGAAAATATTATAGATCTGTGGGCTTTAAGTGTGGAAGAGAAACATTCTTTTAGCAATCAATATGGTTCCTTTACATATTGAATGCCACTTTAAGAAATGTGTCAATAATTCACAGTACATGCTGTAAGTACATGGTTATAAAAATGAAATTTTTTAAGCAAACTTTTCTCAACTGTTACCCATGTCATATATATTTTCAATCAGTCAAACATATCAGAGTCTAATAAAGCAATGAACGCAGCATTGAACGTGTTGACCAGTTTATCAATGACCTTACTCTTTACCAAGGAGTTTTAATTTATTTCACTTTCCTCTGCTTAAAAATCTGGCTGCCCTTCTATCCCCATTTCTAACATTCAGTGAGAATACAAATCTAAGACTTGCTCTTTCTCGCATTTCTGAAATGTACAGTCCTGTGAGTATCATGGCTTTGAATAGATTTAGGATAAAGTTTTCATGAGCAACACAAGATTTTTCATTTTTTTCAAAACACATATCTTATTCCAAACATTAATTTAGAACAGTCTTTTCCTGCAGAATACAATGTAGTGACATTCTAAATCAGAAAGCGGAAAGTTCCCGTCCCAACAAAAGTCACTCTTTAATATTTTATGCATATCACAGTTCAGTTCAATAATTCACATATAGGATGTAATTTTTGTCACTAGTGTGACTGAGTATCAATAAATGATTGTATGCAACAATAAATGAGAAGCTCAGCTTCAAAAGTGCCTGTTGTCATGCTGCTGTTTGCTCTAACTACCCTTCAAAAAGTACTACATTCCCTTAAGGTATCATAATGTGCTTGTTATATTCATATATTATATTTAGCTCTAGCAGGAGTTTGAAGACTATTTACTCTTTACATAGGGCAAAATAAAATAATAAAGAAGATAGAAATCCCAGAGATCAGGAACTCACAGTTCTGTAGACGTACATATCTCCCCTCTTTTTTTTTTCTTTATCATATGATGGCTAGAAGAAGAAAGGAACACTGGGGATTATCTCAGTAAAATAAATGACATATTAAACAGACAAATCAAATGCATCTTTGATAGACTATTTCCCATTTGTCAGTCATCAACTGTGCTATTAATGTTAAACTAAACCACAGTTATAACACTCAATATTTAAACAAATTAGTGAATTTAATGTAAACATTGGATTCCATGTTTTGGCTTCAAAGTTGACTTCCTTGTAATTTTTAACTAACAAATACCATTGCTTTGCTTTGTAATGTATAAGTTACTTTGAAGTTTATATGCATTTTGAAAAGTTAAATGTAGCCAAATAACAAATGGCTTCCTTCACTTACTGAGCACTTGCTAAGTAAAAGCACTTATCCACTCTATTTTCAAAAAGGTAATACATTGTCATTAACTGTAGTCACTTGCTATATTAAATATTCTTTGGAAAAAAACACTCTACCTACATTTAACTATTTATTCTCTGAGCAAAATCTATTTTCAGTTTCTGTCCTTGGTGATATTAAGAACACTATTCTCAAACTCATTGAAATAAAGAGTCTTAGATTTGAAATTATGCAGTATCTTTCTGATCCTGGTTTGCTTCATTCATCATAATGAAGAAAACTTTTCTCTCAACTTCACGATAGATCTCTAACCACTACTTTTCTTCATGTTCCTAGTGTGCTTGCACAGATCCTCTGCCATGGATAACCAACAGTGTTAATATCACTCTTGAAAAATTTAATAGACTCTAATGTTTTAGTCGCAACAGAAATCATAATATGTTATTCAAAACTTAAAGCCAAGTTATTTACTAAATGTTTGAGATTTATCAACTTAATTGATTAGTTTTAAAGTATAACTTTTTCTCATAATCCGCTTCTCTATATTTGTTGTTATTATCTGTTGATTCACCTCAAAAAATAGGATAAGCATTTAGTTAATTAATTAAGGGAAAACTGTACATACTTATTCAATCACATCAAAGTTTCTTAAAATAAGTACAAATTCTACTTTTCTTTATTTATTTCATCGAAGGCAAAAGAACAAAAAAATTCCTTTTCAAAAGGACTATAATGAATTTCCCAATGGATACACAATAGAAAAAGCTATAATGACTAGATGACTAATATACCCAGTCTTTTTTACATATTGAAGCAAAAAATAAAAAGTTCTCTACCTATCTGTCTCTATCTTTGTTTTTACCTCTCTCTCTCTCTCTCTCTCTCTCTCCTCTCACTTTCTCTCCCACACACACACTCACACATGCACACACAGTACTCAAACATATTTTTTCACGTGGTATGTTACAGAATTACTCTCAAAGACTTCTCTGGCTCCTATTTTCCAATAAAATTTGAAGGACATTGCCCCAATACTAGAGCTCAGATCCATACAAGTTACTTACTTGCACCAGTAGCTAAAACTAGAGAAGATAATGATTTATTTCATACCCCCGACACGCCCTTTGGTTTTGTAGCTGCCTTCTAGTTATGGAAAGAGCTTATTCCAGCTGGAAAATGGGCAGAAGGTGAATAGCAGTCATTAATGGCTAGAAAGAACTTTCAGTCTAAGCTCAATCACAAGATATACACACAGATATATGGTTATGTGAGTTAAATAGCTGAAGCTGTATATTGCATTAAGATTTTTTATTGGATTGATTAAAAGAATGATAGAGGCTGATAGATGATAAAACCCATCTGTCTTCAAGCACCTGGGTACAGTGGCCTTTTTCAAGTTCTGTGTCCTCACAGTACAAAAGTTCATCTCAGTTTTATTCTTTCTATGATTTAAATGTATTTACCACCTTTTCATTTTTCAGAAACTTGGCATAGTCTACTTATTCAAGACTAGAATTAAATAAATCTCATGCCACATGTGACGGCACATCAAATGAGGAAAAAAAATAGACTATTGAATGTTGTTTAATTATCTCCTGTAATAGGCAATAGACAATAAGAATTCAAATTTTGGCAAGGTTGCAAAAGGGTGTTTATGAAACAGGTCATTTTCATGAATGTAACAAGTATTAATCACCTTAGTAAACTAGTTGGCTCACAGTTTGGGTACAAGATCAGTTGGTTCCATGGCTTTAGGTTCCACGTGAAGTGATACATTATGAATTAAAGAATACTTAAACATTATCAGTAACCACATGTCTAAGAAGGAAACCAGAATGAGAGGAGGAAGTTTCATAGGCCCCATTCAAAGGCGTACCCATTATGACCTAAAGATCTTCTCTACACATATGAATAAAATATAATTTTTATTTCTTTTTTTTTCTTTTTATTTTTTTTTTCCAATTTTTTTTTTTTTATTGAGAAAAAGAAAAGAAAAAAAAGTTTCCGCCTCCTCCCGGCCTCCCATTTCCCTCCCCCTCGTCCCACCCTTCTCCCCCTCCCCCCGCTCCTCTCCCCCTCCCTCTCCAGTCCAAAGAGCAGTCAGGGTTCCCTGTCCTGTGGAAAGTCCAAGGCCCTCCCCCCTCTGTCCATGTCTAGGAAGGTGAACATCCAAGGTGGCTAGGCTCCCACAAAGCCCGAACTTGAAGTAGGATCAAAACCCCAGGCCATTGTCCTTGGCTTCTCATCAGCCCCCATTGTTCGCCATGATCAGAGAGTCTGGTTTTATCCCATGCTTCTTCCATCACAGTCCAGCTGGCCTTGGTGAGCTCCCAATAGATCAGCCACACTGTCTCAGTGGTTGGGTGCACCCCTCGTGGTCCTGACTTCCTTGCTCATGCTCTCCCTCCTTCCGCTCCTCATTGGGAACTTGGGAGCTCAGTCCGGTGCTCCAGTGTGGGTCTCTGTGACTATCTCCATCCATCGCCAGATGAAGGTTCTATGGTGATATGCAAGATATTCGTCAGCATTGCTGTAGGATAGGGTCATTTCAGGTTCCCTATCCTCAGCTGCCCAAGGAACTAACTGGGGACCTCGCCTTGGGCTCCTGGGAGCCACTCTAGGTTCAAGTCTCTTGCCAACCCTAAGGTGGCTCCCTTAACTAAGAATTGAGCTTCCGTGCTCCCCTATCCAACCTTCCTTTATCCCAATCATCCTGTTTCCCCAAGTTTCCCTCATCCTCTCCTTCTCACTTTTCTCTCCCCATCCCCCGATACTCCCATCCCACCCCACCCCCAAGGTCCCAAATTTTCTCCCCTCAATTTTGTCTACTTCCCGTATCCAAGAGGATAATTATATGTTTTTCTTTGGGTTCACCTTCTTATTTAGCGTCTTTAGGTTCATCACTATATACTCCGTGACCGTTATTTATGGCTAGAAACCAATTATGAGTGAGTACATCCCATGCTCCTCTCTTTGGGTCTGGGATACCTCACTCAGGATAGTGTTTTCTATTTCCATCCATTTGCATGCAAAATTCGAGAAGTCATTGTTTTTTACCGCAGCGTAGTACTCTAATGTGTATATATTCCACACTTTCTTCATCCATTCTTCCATTGAAGGGCATCTAGGTTGTTTCCAGGTTCTGGCTATTACAAATAATACTGCTATGAACATAGTTGAACAAATGCTTTTGTCATGTGATAGGGCATCTCTTGGGTATATTCCCAAGAGTGGTATTGCTGGGTCCAGGGGTAGGTTGATCCCGAATTTCCTGAGAAACCGAAACACTGATTTCCAAAGTGGTTGCACGAGATTGCATTCCCACCAGCAATGGATGAGGGTACCCCTTCCACCACAGCCTCTCCAGCAAAGGCTATCATTGGTGTTTTTGATTTTAGCCATTCTGACAGGTGTAAGATGATATCTCAAAGTTGATTTGATTTGCATCTCCCTAATCGCTAAGGAGGTTGAGCATGACCTTAAGTGTCTTTTGGCCATTTGAACTTCTTCTGTTGAGAATTCTCTGTTCAGTTCAGTGCTCCATTTTTTAATTGGGTTAATTAGCATTTTGAAGTCTAGTTTCTTGAGTTCTCTATAAATTTTGGAGATCAGACCTTTGTCTGTTGCGGGGTTGGTGAAGATCTTCTCCCAGTCAGTGGGTTGCCTTTTTGTCTTAGTGACAGTGTCCTTTGCTTTACAGAAGCTTCTCAGTTTTAGTAGGTCCCATTTATTCAATGTTGCCCTTAATGTCTGTGCTGCTGGGGTTATGCTTAGAAAGCGATCTCCTGTGCCCATTTGTTGTAGGGTGCTTCCCACTTTCTCTTCTATCAGGTTCAGTGTGCTCGGACTAATATTGAGGTCCTTGATCCATTTGGACTTGAGTTTTGTGCAAGGTGATAGATATGGGTCTATTTTCAAAACTAATTTTTATTTCTTAAATATACTTACAATCTACTCAGACAGGTCTACATGCATCATACTATCTAGAAAAAGACTTAGATGAATATGTTTGGAAATACTGTATTCCAAATATAGAACAATTTTACACTAGAGTTCCAAATTACAAATTCACTAGCTTAGTTTGGCAAGCATATTAAAAATACATTTTTATGTTGTAGTATTTGTTCTAGTTCCTCAGGCTTGGAGCTTGGAAAAAATACTACAAATTTCTAACATGATTGTCTGTATTTAAATAAAATATAAGATGATGCTGGAGGTTAAATGAATTTCTTTCCTGATAGAAGGGAAAGCATCTTAGGCAATAACACCAAGGAATACAGAGCATAGGACTGGTGGTTTCTGAATTTGACTAATAAAATGCATTTAGTAAAGAGCAGCTAAATAAATATGTAATTGCCCTAGTCTCAAGTTGTGAAGAAAGAAGGTAATCATGAATTTATTACTTAAATTGGTTTTTATGTTATTTGTAATTTATTCACATATAATAGAACTGTGCAAAAATAATTGAAAGACACTACTGAGCAAGCAAATTGTCAAACTTTTACAAAAAATGGGACCTTTGAAAATGTTGCTCATCCTATTTGGTGATTACTTCATTCAGCAATTGTATATTTCTGTTATTGTAGACTTAACTCTGTGTCTTGCGGAAACATTTTATACTTTTGTTTGTTCTTTCCATCTTTGCCCAAACTTATGTTTAAATCCCGAGATACCTTAGTTGTGACATGAAAAATGTAATGTTCCTGTTTCATAAATGCTTTGTCTTCAAATAAATATTTAAATCTCTACAATAGAAACCTAATAGATACCTTCCTTGATGATTTATATAATTTTATACAAAGCCAGAAATGTCTTTTCGTGGAACACTTATTATACTGTATTTTCAATCAATTCCCTATCTACTCATCAATCCTTTGTTAGACCTAATCACTAAAGACTGTCATACCATCCAAGATTGACTATTACTCATATTATTTTTTAACATCCTTGTTCTACTATTCTAAAAATGATGCAAGATAAATATCCTGAACTTATTGTTTTTATCTTGCTAGATTCAACCCCTGGGATTTGATTCCGTTATTTCTATTATCATCTTTCAGTCTTAGATTACTGCTATCAACGAAAATAATGAAACTGAAACCTGCCCCAGTCTACTTACAGACAAATGTATCATTGACTGGAAATTCTGGGCATGGCCAAAAATGGGAATTATACACCACAGAAAACAAATATTTAAAAACAGCTTATAGGTAGATTTGGAAAATACCTTAAAATCTTATTAAAGAGGCAAAGTAGCCTACTTTACATAAGGGGTAATGTATCAAGTTATTAAAAAATAAACTGATATTGCTTGACCTTTTTGTAAAACAAAATCATACATAACCCACCAATAGGACAAAAGATAGCATTGCAGTAAAAGCACATACTCATGTGAGTCAATCATATGAAAGAAATGAAGATAGTAATTTTTTTGTGCTTGATGGAAGTTAAATTTTCACAAGGATCATCATGCAAGTATTCCTTAGTTGTGACTAACAAATGCAGATGTTTATGGAAATCCTTGTAGGACTTTTTTAAAGTGCTGAGACCAGGGCTTCATGCTTGAGTTTATGATTCTTTGGGTCTGCTCTGGGATAAAGGAATCTCTATTTTTCATGCAAACCACTCATCTTTGTCATGAATTTACAGGTCTTAGCGTCACTTCTCCCAAGAAGCAGAATCCATGGACCTTTATTTATTAATATATGAAGCACTAGCTTCTCTATTCTTTCTCCTCGCCATCATTTTAGGAAGAATCTCGAAGCTAACAGCATTCTCCCTTTATTCAAGTACAAACTATTGCTCACAGTTGAAAGCGCTGTCCCCCGTGGGCTACATCTCCCCTAGCCGGAGATGTTTTGCATTGTTTTGTTGTCAATCATTCTTTCAGTAGTAATCGCCTATCAATTTCACAACTCCTGTCAAATGTTTTCATGGCACCTACGATTTATGTGGCAGGGACTGCTTTCTAGGGAAAAGCATCCGTTCTGAACACTGTTTACAGGACGAGGAGCCATCTCGGCGCCATGCTAGCAGTGATTACGCTGAATGCTATTGAGTAGTTCGAACAGCTTGAGATTCCGAGGCAATTCTCCCCTTACAATCATCAGACAAACACAGTGTGTTGGATTTCTTTTGCCAAAGGGGTGAACAAACAAACATCTCAAAGTTCAAGAGGAGCTGCTTCATAATTCAAAAATCTATTCAAATGTATTCCAGCTTTATCAGGGTAGTGATGACAAATTAAAATGGTGCATGTTTGAAAGCTATATGGCATATTTTAATCTTAATTAAGCTTCGTTAGTATCTCCCTCAGTGAAAGTAGATAACTTGCCCATGGCCTCACTTCACTGCCCTCTTTTCTGTGGAGATAACATTTAAAAGCCATTCCTGGAGGAAATTTCAAGTACATGTTGGTTTATTAATTATACTTCCAATGTATGAGATATTACTTAGCTTACTACAGCTTATTTATTTTTTATCTGTAAAAATTGCATTTGTAGTCACCAAGGCCAGATGGAATGAGACGGAAGAAGCATGGGATAAAACCGGACTCTCTGATCATGGCGAACAATGGGGGCTGATGAGAAGCCAAGGACAATGGCCCTGGGTTTTGATCCTACTTCAAGTTCTGGCTTTTTGGGAGCCTAGCCAGTTTGGATGTTCACCTTCCTAGACATGGACGGAGGGGGGAGCACCTTGGACTTTCCACAGGGCAGGGAACCCTGACTGCTCCTTGGACTGGAGAGGGAGGGGGAGAGGAGTGGGGGGAGGGGGAGAAGGGTGGAAGGAGGGAGAGGGAAAAGGGAGGCGGGGAGGCGAGGGAAACGTTGTTTTTTTTTTTCTCAATAAAAAATTAATAATATAAAAAAAAAGTAAAAAAAAAGAAAAAAAATTGCATTTGTATTGTAGTTTATTTCATTTTCTTCAGCCTCTTGTTTCTGGAAATCACCTTTCAACTCTATGTCTTCTAATTCTGATCTTTAAAAACTTGGAAAACTCAGATATTATTTGATCAGTGATATAAAGCAATTGACAGTGTTTATGCTTGGTCAAGCCTTCAATAGTGGCACTGGGTTGCTTTTTTGTTTGTTTAACTGCAATTTTACCTTATTATCCGATCTTAATAAAAACATTCAATTACGTATATAATAAAATTTTAAAGAAGAAATCTTATTATATTAAGTCAGATTTTATCATCTTGGTAATTAATGATTTGAAAAACTGTCAATATAAGACAAATAAAACAAGTCTCTACAAAGAGAGTGACCATGTGTTGTTCTCATCTGCAAAGTTAAAATACTTTTTGACTTTGTTGCACCATTGTTAGAATTCAGTCTGTTTCCTCTCCCATCTATTTCCATGAATAGTAAGTAAATAAAATGTTTGTTTTCCTAATCCCTAACAACCCTGAAGATAGTTTACATTGAAGCTGTATGATTGTAGAAGTAGGATGATGCACTCAGATTACCCCGAATTTCTTTAAATGCATCCTCACATAGTGAAATTTGCTACAACATCTTATGTCACATAATAGAGTCAATAGACACAAAAATTAAAAAAAAATAATGTCACAACTACAGAGTTATCATCCTTATTCATTCTAGAGTGTTGTTGTAATGCAGTTTTAATTGGACTGCTATAATTTACATTGTTATATCCCACAAAGTTTGTGCTGGCCATGGGGAGGGTGGGCATCTGGCCATATAGCCAATTTGTTGTAATTAATTTCTTCAAATTTCTTTATAATCCACGATTCTATGATCAAATCTTAGAGCTAAAGAATTGTTGATTATTGCCTCTCTACCTTCATGGAATATGCAACCTGGATCTACAATAGGGAAATTAAGGCATAATTTGAACCGCTTTGAATGTGTATACAATAAACAATTTAATATTACTTTGAAACAATGGATAGAATTATAGGTAGAAAAATATCAGTGCTTGACAATTTAATATTCTCACTTCAAAATTTATAGATTGAAAGAATGAAATCAACCGACTATGTAGAAGGTTAAAATAACATCAAGTATGCAGGCATTATGCAACTTCCAAATAATCATTTATTGAGAATACAAAGACTCCCTAGTCTACAAAGATAGTAATATTAGATAGATTGTGTTCACGTAGCAAAAATTACCAGAAGGAATTAAGAATCAATAAATAAGTAATAAAAATGTACTTTTAGAGCAGTGAAATATAAAGGTTTAATAGAGGATATATGTTATCATACATTCATCAAAATCCATAGAAACTATGAACAGAATGGCTAGTAAACTCCAATGCAAGTTTATCATTGATTAATAATGGTGAATTAATATTGGTTACATTATTGCAAATATATGTTCCCCATGAAAGATCTCATTCATAGGGAAAAAATTCTTTGTACATGTCTGTGTGTGTGTGTGTGTGTGTTTGTGTCAGTGTGTGTGTGTTTGCCTTCACGTGTGTGGGAGTGCCTGTCTATGTGTCCAGAGATGCATACATCAGTGTGTTCCTGTGGTATGAAGGATGTGGTGAGAGGTATATGGGAACACTCTGCACTTTCTATTCTGTCTTCAGATGAATTTCAAATTTCTTAGAAAATGAACTAGAAATCCAATGAAATTAGACAAAACAGAATTAATATACCTTCAAGTAATCAAACAGCATATTAAAAATACCTTTTGTTAAAAAGGGAAAATTACAAACATTAAGTAGAAAGAGAGAAGTATGAAACCGCCTGGATGAACTTGAATTGGGAGTGGATAGGTTCTTGATACATCATATACGTTTATGACTTTTTAAAAGAAAAAATAGAGGTTTTAAAAGAAATTGGACAAATTTAAAAACAACAAACACATCAAGTGTCTATATCTGTGGATATTACTAAAATGTTACTTATACCATTGATGACAACTTACTTCTATTTATTAGATGGAAGACATGAGACTTGAAGAAAACAATAATAGAAAAAGCAAAAAAAGACAATGGAAAAATTGAAAGAAAGTTTTTTTTTTCAAAATTAGATTTTTAAGGAGAAATGGCCATGAGTTAACATATTTCAAAAAAACTTTCATTGCAATACCCATGATTTTTTCCAGTAAGGCCAAGAGTTAAAAAGGAAAATGTAGAAACACAAAATACAAATGATGAAAATAACCCCCCCAAAAAACAAAGAAGGAGTATGTATAACAAATAAAGCAATTTGAACAATAATCGTATGATATAATGCTGTCTTTGAGTGTCTATTGCTGTGATGAAAACAACCAAAGAGACGTCAGGAGGAAAAGGTTTATTTGGTTTATGCTTCCAAATCTCTGTTTATCACTCAAGAAAGTCAGGATAGGGAATTCACACAGGGAAGAAACCTGGAGGCATAAGCTGTTGCAGAGACCATGGAGGAGTATTGTCTACTGGCTTGCTTCTCAGGGCTTCCACACCCACAATGGACTGGCCCTCCTCCATTAACTAAGGTTTTATAGGTTTACCTACAGACCAGTGTTATATGGAGACATTGTCTCAATTGAGGCTCCGTCTTCCTCAGGGACTGTAGCTTGTGTCAATTTGACATAAAACCAGGCAGCACAAATACACCTGTAAATTAATTTGTGTAAAATGTATGTAGTAATTTACTCAGGGAAATACATGCATTTATTAAATAATATTGTTTCAGAAACGTCTCAGAGTTTATAAAACATGCTTAACATAAAAAATTGAAGTATCACGAACTTTCCTGACCTCACAATCATTTAAAATATTTTATACTATATATGATTTTTAAGGGTGATCCTGATACAGTTTATAGGATCAGAAATTTTCATATGCAATGATTTCTAGAAATCATGCAGAGAAGGAATAACATAACTGTGGAAGAAATTCGAACAAGAGCAAGAATCAAACATATAGATTTGATAGCAGGTTAAAGTAAAATTTAAATAGCAAAATCAAAATAAAGATTAACAATAATAGCTGGAGAGATGGCTCAGTGGTTAAAGAGCACTGGTTGCTCTTCCAGAGGTCCTGAGTTCAATTCCCAGCACCCACATGGTGGCTCACAACCATCTGTAATGAGATCTGGTGCCCTCTTCTGGCGTGCAGGCATACATGGAGGCAGAATGTTGTATACATAATAAATAAAAATAATAAAGCTTCTTCCATTCACAGAGATGAAAATGCCAAGTACATTTTTAGCCGTTTGACTCTAAAAGAGTATTAGAAATAATTCGCCATAAGATGGTGTTATGATTTGAACCTCACAATGCTTCTGAATGAATAGGCGTAGTTCTTAGTGGGATGAACTTCTGAGATGTTTGCCATTATAAAGGCAAAAGTTTTGTCAATAGTTTGTGGTGTTTGATTTTTTGCTTTTGTGTTTGCCTTGATCCAAGCTTGGCTCTTCTGTGAATAGGAAATCAGAGTTCAGAACATTTCTCATCTTTTAGGTATTTTTTGGAACTTTTTTATTATTGATAATTGATGTGCTAAGAGAGACTTACATAGATCTAATCTACATGGGAAGTAGAAGAAGACAAGATCTCCTGAGTAAATTGCAAGCATGGGGACCATAAGGGAGGGCTGAAGGAGGGAGGGGAGCGGAGAAAAATGTAGAGCTCAGTAAAGATCAATAAATAAAAATTGATGTGGGAGAATACAGTATACTGGGTGTGGTGCCATCACTGGGCAGGTGATCTTGGAATATGGAAGCAAGCTGGACAATCAATGGGGAGCAAGCCTGTAAGCATCATTCCTCTCAGTCTCTGCTAACTGCCTAGAGAGTTTTGCTTTGAGTTTCTACCTAGATTTCCCTGGCAACATATTGTGACCTGGGTCATGTAAGCCCAATAAACCCTTCTGTCCTTAAGATGCTTGCTGTGGTTGGGATTTATCATAGCACTGCAAAAGTTATGAACTTACAATTATAAAATAAATTATTATTAATTTACATATTTTGCTGTGATAAAATGTCTGGGACTAGAGTATAGCGGTGATAAAGTAGAAATTCTGAATGAAAACATGTCCTAGAAAACTCAGTAATGACACTATACATTTTTATTTTAATATAGTTTAATTGAAATAACACTGCATCATTTCCATCCACTTTTCTTTTTTGGACCCGGCTAATATACTTCTATTTGTAAGTTGACAGCCTCATTTTCTTTGTTAGTGCTACATACATAGAAGTCTGCTGTGAACACATACATTTTCAATGGCAAAGACGTTGAATTTAATGGAAACATATGATGTAGTAAACCTCTGACCTTGGGACTGACAAAAAGTTTACTCTCAGTTAGTAACTTCCAGAAAGCCATGGCTAATATCTAATCACAGGGACAATGCATGTGGCAATGCTCAAACGGCAAATATTCTGAGGCTTGACTTAAAATGTGCAATCATAGGACAACTTTTCAAGGAGGCTGAGTCAGACTGGACCATTCCCAAGTGACATTCTGGGGCTAGCAGGGCAAGTGCAAGAGAATTTGAAATAAATGCTTGAAATAGGCAAGGTAAATTGAAGTAACAAATCCACAACATAGGAACAAAGAGTCGAGCTGCTTTAAAAAACTCAATTACAGACATTGCCAAATTCCATAAAGACTTAAAGATAAAATAATATAGAATAAATTTTAATTGGATAATGATGGTGATTTTGAGATGTATCCCCAGTAATTGCTGACATATAAAATATGAAGTTATCTATATACGTGTGTGTGTTGAGAAAAATCTTTTTACTCAGAAAGTTCAATTAAATAATAGCAATTTTTAAAAAGAAAAATGCCTATTGCTAGACTTCTTTTCTAAGACTAGAGGGGAAAACAATTATAAATTTTAGAAAGTATAGAAAATATAAATATGGAATAAAAATTTAGTTCTATGATTCATTACTATATAGAAAAACTCACATTTTACTTTCCAAACTTTTAATATCTGTTTTTCTCTAAGTAAAAGAATAATTTTTGAAGAAGTCTACTAAGATATGGTTTAGTATTTAGAGATGGTAGCCAGTCATGCGAATTTTATACGCGGAATATATATTTCCTTTCTTAAAATTTGTAAATAGATATCAAAGGTCGGTAGACTCATACTCTTTCCTTTTTGGATCTTTGTAGTCTGAAATTAATTCTGATTATACTGAGATGCTCTGTAGCAAAATGTGTCTTTGACTGTTTCTAACTTAATATCTGTAAATTAAAAAAAAATACTGAACTGGTGCTATCTAATAAGTCCATGTAAAATATATTCTTATCAAAGGAAAACATTTGATAATGAAAATATTGCTAATAGTAAATATTTTTCCTGTGAATTTATTTTCTGCTTCACCTAGCAAATCAAATTTTTTCCATTATTTTAATTGGTTTTTCCCAGGGCATGGGGCTCCAGAAAGGCTTAGTGTAACATGCAAGAAGTGACACCTAGAAAACTGGTCACTAGCAGAAGCTTAAGCTGCATTCCTGGGTCTTCAGATATCTAAGGCTCACGTTAAGGAGAATCCCTAACAAACAATAACAGTACTAAATTAATGGATGGACAAATTTGTTACCAGAGGGATGCATCACCAGATGAGACTATAGTCCCATGTCTTTTTGTTTTATTACTCTTAAAATAATACCAATCAAAATTCCCACTTTCTCTCCTCTTCCCCTTTCCCTCCCCGCACACACCCTTCCCCCCTGGAGTCCTAAGAGAGGGCAAGGCACCTGCGCTGTTGGAAGTCCAAGGCCCTCCCCACTACATCCAGGCTTAGGAATGTATGCACCCAAAGAGAATAGGATCCCAAAAAGCCAGTACACGCAGTAGAGACAAATCCCAGTGCCATTGTCATTGGCCCCTCAGTCTGCCCCAACTGTCAACCACATTCAGAGGGACCAGTTTGATCCCATGCTCATTCATTCCCAGTCCAGATGAAGCTGGTGAGCTCCCATTCAGGCACACTGTCTCAGTGGGTGAGCCCCTCGTGGTCTTGACTTCCTTGCTCATATTCTCCCTCCTTCTGTTCTTCAACTGGACCTTGGGAGCTCAGTCCAGTGCTCTGACGTTGGTCTCTGTCTCTGTCTTCATCCATCGCTGGAGGAAGATTTTATTGTTATATTCAAGATAGTCATCAGTCTGACTACAGAACAAGGCCGGTTCAGGCACCCTCTCCTCCACTGACCAGAGTCCTAACTGGGGTCATCTCCATGGACTCCTTGGAACCGCTCCAGAGCCAAGTCCCTTACCAACCCCCAAATGGACTAACTTTGTTTCTCTGGATGTGAGTTTGAAGGAGAAGATGCTTCAGCTCCGATAATCAGCTGGCACTTGTTCTGAGATTCTTTCCACCCAGCAGTCTTGGCATAACTTTGATCTTGCCTGGCTGTCTGAGGTTCTCAACTGCAGCTGTTGTTTGTCTATGCTCAGTGGTGTGAGGGCAAGGAAGAAATGGGAGAAATGAGCAGAAATAATAGCGTTCTCTAAATTGCCTGCCTCTCTTCCAAAGCACCAAACCTCGCTCCCTCTACCCTGAGCTGTGTGCCTTCTACACGGGGGCACACCTGCCTCTTATCTTCAGGGGTTTCTCGTGCTCATTCGCAGTAATTACTCTCTTCTATGCACTTCCATTTCCACCCTGGCATCTTTCGACAGTGCTGTGGGAAAGATTCTGCCTACCGGGTTGTCATCTTTGCATGAGCCAGGAATCTCAGATACTTATTTAAACTTTCCTTTTGCAGCTGCTGGTAGATTTCCGCACGTATTTAGAAACAGAAATAAACTCAACCGCATTCATGTGTTCCCTCCACCTTTTGAAAGCAGAGTTCTTAATTTTATACATGTAAATTTAAATCTCACAGATGTATTGTTTTCTGGGTTATGGACTTGTTTTGGCAGCTGAGTTGCTTTTTTTTTTAAGGTTACATTTTTGGGGGTGGCAGGTTGACACAAGGAGAAGTAGGATGTTGCCTGATTTGAATCCCTGACTGTTGCTTCTGTGAGAACTCCCAAGAGCAGATTGGGAGAAAAGAGCTGCTCTTTCCTCCCTTAACTCAAAGCATCTCTCGGAGTCAGCTTTATGCATCAGAATCGCATGTACAACAGCAAGCAGAAAAAGAGGATGATTTGACAAGTGAAAATATCGTTAAAAATAAATTTGAAAGGCATGGGAGACAATATGCAGTGTCTCCTACAAGGAATCATTTACCTCTACTAATTGATTTTAGTATAACTTTATTGATGCGTACAGATAAATTCAGTCACTTTTGTGTACATTCTGAAAGGCTTGATTCTGCGTACTTAAATTTGTGCCTCAAAAGTCAGTTTGCAGACGGGGAATCTTGAACTGAATATAAAACAATGGAGGTGAAGGCTTGGATGGCCAGAGTCCTTGTAATAAGAAAATAATTCTCATTTCAAATTAAAAGTTGATAAGATTCTAAGCTTATTTTTATATATATATAAAAGGAAAGCTTTTCCAAAATGAATTCTAAATTCACAGAGGCGACAGCTATGGATCACCCCAAAAGTGACGTTGATATCTAGTCTGAAGTTTCCCTGAAGGAAGGTTGTGATTAACTCTGCACTCTGTGGTAGAATTTCTTGGCTTGTGTGAAAATCAGCTAGAAGTTCACAGTAGGACTAACTTTAATGATCTTAGTATTTTGACCGAAATATCTTTCAAGGCACTACATCTACATTACTGAATCTATGTGTATTCCAAAAAAAAAAATAATGCAACTGATTTTTTTCTCATATCAAGGGTAATTTCTCTTTCCAGTTATATAAGTGAAATTGGCAGATGGTTTGAATCGCTAAATATTATATTGTCTAACACCATGGACTGTAAAGAGAGAAACATGAATGTGTTGTCATTTAATAACAAAAAATGCCCTAGGTAAGTTGCCGAAATTATCGAACATCATATAATCCTATGTAAAATGTGTGTGTCATAGCTACATCAGCACCCAGTAATTTAGTTAGTTCAGTGCATTTGTATTATTCAAAGTTTTCCAGTGGAACAGACCAATGGTGTGAATATTATCGACCTGCTTATCAAATAGCTACGAGTCTACCCCTACCCTTAGACTAACTTTTTTAAAGGAAGTTGCTATTTACTTAAATGACTTATCTATTATAAGGATGGTGAAGTCTGTACAGCACATCACCAAGTTGTAGACTCAGTTCAGAATTGATGCTATAGTGTAGGTCTTAAATTCTACAGGTCATCTTTTGGATTCCAATAAAGCTTTGATACTGCCTTTTCAAGAATTCCCTCTGTGAAGATGGAAGAAGACTCTATCCTATTTCTCTTCTTCATTTTGCAGTCATTTGCTTCTGTTTCATGGAAGTTTATGATGCAGGGTCTCCATCTTCATCTTCTTGGACGGCTCACATTGTGTGCACATATCTACATGTGAAGTGTCTCTTTTATGAGGACAAAATTCATGCTAGATTAAGTCCCATTAGAATGACTTCAACTGAACTAATTAGAGTTCCCACAGTCTCTTTCAAAAGAACATTCCATGGTGAGGAACTGAATTAGGAATCCATCATGGTAACAATAGAGATTCATTGCTCAGTCTGTGAAATGTGTGCAGAAGCAAGGGTCTGATACATGTGAGCTATTACCTTCAGATATGAATGCATAAGGAATCCTAACTTTAGTTTACTTTAAGAAGAGAATATATAAGCTATGTAATAGTCCAAAGAGAAAATTCTTTTTTTTCTTTTTTTTTATTGAAGATTTCTGTCTCTTCCCCACCGCCGCCTCCCCTTTCCCACCCCCCCCCAATCAAGTCCCCCTCCCTCGTCAGCCCAAAGAGCAGTCAGGGTTCCCTGCCTGTGGGAAGTCCAAGGACCACCCACCTCCATCCAGGTCTAGTAAGGTGAGAGAATTCTTATTAGTCCTTCTTTTCTCTAGAATATCAGCAACTAAGAATGAGGTAGTGTGTTTTTTAAAATTTCTTCTCTCTTCTCCTGGAACAGAATTCAGTTCTTAAGGTCTTTATGAGCACATAATAAAAGATAACAATTGGAAAACACCCGAAGAGAGGGTCTGGGTGTTCTTCTTAGGCAATGCACCAAAGGGAAGGCTCTACGGACAGCAAACGTTTTCTGGAATGACAGAAATCTTAAAGCCATGCTGCCCTTAAGTTACTGATTATGGTTGTTTCCATAGAAATTACATCATCTACCTGCTCACACATGAAAATAGAAAATGTCAGATGATTACATGCAGTCACAGTAAGTTTTTCAAAAATACTTTATCCATTCTTTTTTTTTTTTAACTAAAATTGTTAGGGTTTGGAGTCAGTGTGCTCAATTCTAAGAAGCAAAACTAGTGTAATTTTTATCTTTTTTATTTTACCTGAAATTCCCATTCTTTTGCCAAATCTCTATTTGTAACTCAGCATGTCCATTTGCTTTATATAAATATTGAATTCAAGCTCAGTCACTGTTACTCTGGGGAAATAATGAAATTAGTATTATTAAAATTCTTTTCTTCCTTTTCTCCACTTCTAATTCATTTTACATTACTTCAAAATCAACCTCAAATTTTAATTTTGAGTATGTCCATTTCCACATTTGAAAGAAGAAATAACTTAATATGGTCCATTAATTCCTGGACCGTAAGGGGCATCTGTGGTTGACTGATATATGGTTATAAGCTTCATTCTTATCTCCACACCATGTGTAATGTGATTTGAAGCGCCTATTATCAAGGGGTAAATATATTTCTCTACCTTGAATTTTACTTTGTCAATTTAAATCCTTTGAAGTGGATGCTGCTTTTAAATGCAGGCTTCTAGAGAACTTGCAAGATTTGCATCTTTTAGGATCTAATTTTTATAAAACTACATGTTTGGGAATTATTCATTAAAAAATTACTTCTTTGCCTTATGTCACTCACCAACACACAAGACATCTTCTCCCTAGAAACCCACTGGCCAAACTGCCAAAGAATCAACTCTCTTTCTTCACGCCATTCTTCCATCTCAGTAGGAAACACATAACCCAGTCTCTTCCCAGAAAACTGCTAACCAGACAAGCCTAAAAGTCAGATAGATCTTCCTGGCAAACTGAACTTTCCTCCCTTCGGTGAACCACCTCCACCTCCTCATCTAACTCATCCCTATTCCACGTTCAGTCCACCCAAAGACCTCCAGTGGTCACAACTGGCAGGGGCTCAGTAGCACTCCCTATCCGGTAACCAAAACCCACCACATACTCCTAAATCCAAAGAGGGGAACAGAAACCACCACGGAGATACAAGACCAGATATCAACACCTAAAATTAGAATCATTGCAAACACAAATGTATAGATGCCAGCATAAAAACAAAATCAATAATACCCAGTTCAATATTCTATACTAAAAGATGACAAACCAATTACAGATGGCACAAATAAATATAATATAACTGAATGATCAAAATAGCTATCATGAATATGATCAAGGATCTTAAAGATGATATGAATAAATCTATTAATAATATCTATAAGAATAAAAACATTAAAATGAACTGAAGAAATCTGTTCAAAACAGTAAGTTGAAACAGGATCAATAAAGAAAACCCAAACAGATGGAAAACTGGCTATAAAAAGTTTAGGAATTCAAACCGAAACCTTAGAGACAAGACTCACTCACACAACAAAAGAGATGGAAGACAGAATCACAGGCACCAAGAATAAGACAGGAGATATGGATACCTCAGTTAAAGAAAATGCTAAATCTAAAAGAATCCAGACATTCAAGAAATGTGGGAACCAATGAAAAGATCAAATCTGTGGGTAATGAGAATAGAGGAGAAAGAAGAAACCAAGGTCAAAGAACAGAAAATATTTTCAACAAATTCATAGAATAAAATTTACCTAAAACCAGAGAAAGAAATGTCTATGCAGGTACAAGATGGTTACAGACCACTAAATAGACTGGACCAGAGAAACAATTCCCCACAATACAGAATAATCAAAGCACGACATGTATAGAGCAAAGAAAGAATATTAATAGTTACAAGATAAAGGACGCTATTCAACAGACCAATTGGATGAATGTCTGACTTCTCAGTGCAAATTCTGTAGGACAGAGGGTCTAGACTTTAAAAACTCATACTATGCCAAAACCTGAATAGAAATGACTAATTTCCTTGATACATATATACCACCTACCAAAGTTAAATCATATCAAAAAAGCAATTTAAACAGACATAAAGCATAGTGAAATAGAAGCTAAAGTAGTACAACCTAAAGAAGCCTGAGCCAGATGGTTTTAGTGCAGAATTCTACATGACTTTCAAAGAAGGATTAATGCCAATATTACTGAAATTATTCCACAAAAATAAAAACAGAAGGAAGGAAGGATGGAAGAAAGAAATAGCAATACTGCCCATTTTTTAAACAAAATCATAGCTACATTGAAACCTAAATTATAGACAAAATAAAGAAAACTACAAACCATTATTTATGAACATCAATGCAAAAAAATTATCAACAAAATACTTTCAAACTGAACCCAGTAATTTATAGTAAAGATCATCCACCATGATCACATAGACTTCATACTGGAAGGTCAGGGGTGTTCAATTTACCATAAATTCTAACTGTTCTTAATAAAAGCCTGGAGTCAGGTACTAGGGGGTGAAAGCTGAGAGATCAGAGAAACAGAGTGACCAGTCACTAGAGAGACCTTTCACCTCTCCGGATACTCAGACCTGTCCTCCGACAGCATGCTCAGATTGCATCCTCAGACTGCACTAAGCTGCTGTTTTGTCCTTCCTTAGATTTCTCTCTCTGTTCAGCCATATTATTCCTGCCTCTGCATTCATAGTTCTGGTATTAAAGATGTGGAATCCCATGTGCTTGGATCACCTTTGTGTGTGCTGTTTCTCTTTCAGATAGGTTTAATCTTGTATAGCCCGGGGTGGCCTCGAACTAACAGAGATACATCTGCCTCTGTATCCTGAGTCCTGGAAATAAAGGTGTATGCCACCATCCACAGTCCATAGTGTCTCAGGTTTGTACTCCGATCTTCAGGCAAGCTTTATTTGTGAAAAAGGTAACCAAATTATCACTACAGTTCAAAATATGTAAATCAATAAATGCAATCCACAGTATACATAGACTGAAACACAAAAAGGGAAAATATTGTGGGATAATTCTCTTGTCACTATAAAAATTTGTCATTCATATTAGTTTAATAAAACACTGATTGGTCAATAACCAGGGAGGAGGTACAGGTAGGGTAACCAGACTAGAAAAATTCTAGGAAGAGGAAAAGCAGAGAGCCATTTACAACCTAAACACAGAGGAAGGAAGATGAGAATGCTTCAGTGAGAAAAGGTACAAGCCACGTGTGTAAACATAGACAAAATTATGGACTAATTTAAGTCGTTAGATCCTGTTAATAATAAGTATGGGCTATTAGGCCAAAGAGTTTATAATTAATGTAAGCCACTGTGTGTTTCTATGGGAGTGAATGGCTGTGGAATGAATAAGACTAGAAGTTCTGTTTACAGATCTTTTTTTTCTTTTCATTTGTTTGTTTTGTCACAATCAGGTTTGGTTGTTTTTATTTTATATTGTTTATTTATTTATTTATTGGTTTATTTTAGTTCCCTATTTGTTTTCTAATGTAAGAGATCAAAAAAAGATGTGAATTTGGACTTGTAGATGTGCAGAAAGTGGGGGAGGGGCAAATAATCAGAATATATATTGTGAAAATCGTATTTCAATTAAAATGGTACTTCTTTATCTTTTATGTTATAAATATTAATGATCTGATATTTTTAACAGTTTGTCTATCTTTTATATTTTGCTCAGTTTTCTACATTTTCTAAGAATGTTGTACTTTTAATTTGCAGAAATGTTTTTACAGTTCAAGACTGTCTTATCTGTATGGAATGTGTAAAATTTTGCTAAATTTTATTTATTTTTAAGGCACTTTTGTTTTTTAATCATTCATTTAATTTACCTACTGTTATTTCTGACATGAAATTTATTTGGATTTTTAAAGTACACAAACATTTTTTTTCATATGTATTTCTTATAAAAGTATCAGTATAACACTTTCTGTGTTTAACTTTCTGTTGTCTGACTATCTAGCTAGTTGTTATATACAGATCAGAGTTTGTTTGCTATGCAGCACTTGCTAACTGCCTATCTATCTATATGATAACTTTAAATAACTAGTGTTCAATTGAAGTTCATATTTGATTAGACTAACTTTGCCAATACTCACTTTCTAATATCCTGGAGTTCATAATTATTTGGATTCATTCCAGTTGGATTTATAGAGCTTTATTGTACTGGGTAGGGTTTTCTTTTTCTTTTTACTGGTGTCAAATAAGCCTTTTATTCAAATCACTTTATATTTAAGTTTTCTAGAAAATGCAGAAATATTAGTCATTTCTTGAATTATTTAAGTTCTTTTGTGATTCCCAGTAGAGGATTGTGATTTTATTCAAATAGTCTCACTCATTTCCTCTTATCGCTACTTGATGGCAATTTATTTGGGGGAAGCTGCTATAATTTGACTCATTTAAAATTTTTCATGCATTATACATTTCTATTTATTGTTGCAATACATTGTCACCTTTTCATTTTTAAATTTAATTTTATATTACCATGAAAATTAATTTTCCTGAGTTTAAGCCTAAAAACCTGAATAACAACATAAAGGATACACACTGAGTCACATACAATTTTCAAATTTGAGTGCACTCTCATTCTCCTGTGTATTTAAGGATAGAGGTGAGCTTTCCTTCTTTAGGCATAATCCTCCTTCTTTAAATCAACCAATGTTAGCAAGTCCTTGTGCAAATACAAAGGAAGTCTTCCATCTGGGATTGTGTCCAAGTAATGATGTTGATGCTAAGCTTTCTGCTTAATAATGAGCTAGATCCTTGCTCCACACAAAGAGGAACTCTATAAAGTCATTAACTAGACATAATTTTCCCTTTATTATTTTCCTTTCTTATGTTGAGAGGAGATCCTTCTGGCTGCTGAGTTTCTAGAATATAGAATTCAAGAGAGAATTTGTTTGTATGTGCTTCTGTTGTTTGGGCTTAATGAAGCCACTGTTGTGTCCATATCCAAAGAGAAAAAGAATTTTAGGGTTAAGATTCAGCCAAAGAACTCAAGCGGAATGAGAGCAAATCATCCAAGGAACTTTTTTATCTGTTGTAATTTTCTCATGATGTTTCTTAAATATTCTAGATATTGTTAAACAACAAAACTTTGTTTTACATGTAGAGTGGGATACTAGACTAATTCAAAGCATAATGGAACAGGAAGAACTACATCAGCCTGAATGAATCTTTATGATAACACTGGAGTTGATAAGTGGAAACTGCAGAGGTTATTCCTATGGATATGTGAGGACAATCTTCTTGGGGTGTGCTCTTCCTCCAATAATAAAATGGATTTCCTTCAACATAAGTGGTGGTTTATCCCAATAAATATTATAGAAAAATTTTTCATATATACGTCTAAAAGACCATGAGGAATTTTATCACAATTGTCTTTACCATTGAATTAGCAATTAAAACATATATACAGATCATGCTAAAGAATGACTTAATAGTTAAGAACCCTTGCTGTTCTAGCAGAGGACCTAAATGCAATTCCTAGAACCTATATGGGGGCCTTCAACTTTCTGCAATCCTATGTCATAGGTATCCAACACTGTCTTATGACCTCTATGGTCACCAGGTATGAATGTTGTACAAATACATACATACAGGGAAGACATATGAACATATACATTAATAGAAGTGTCTAATAATAAATAAATTAAAACAAAAACTGACTGCTGACAGAAAGTGATCAATAGCTATACTCTTTTGTGATTAGTGTGAATTACAAGAATGTGTGACAAGATATGCCTATTGCTGTAATAGTGGCATAACTGTTATGGGTATAAAAACTGCTTTCCAGTTGGTATTAAAATTCACACCACAGGAGATTATGTATGTTAGGTCTTCCAAATCTGCTTTAAAAGTACTTATGGCTGGGAAACACTAAATCCAGAGTAGATATGAGCCTACAACTGCAATTTTGTTAAACACAATATCAAACTGACTTCTACATTTCTAAGTTTTTATTTCTATATTCATAGATTTGTGCAGCTCTCAGATCCTAATTGAGAAGTTTTATTGTATAGAGTACTATGATAAATGCTGACACTCAAAATTAGTCAAAGTACAGAGATTAAGTGTCTGTGAGAGGCTCTGCCATAAATAGGACATCATATCAAAACTTCTCTCAGAACGAAGGAAGACCAGCAGAGAGGAACAAACAGAAAGAATGTAAGAGCAGAAAACTTATGAATATGAAAGGACCTCTGAACTCATGAAACCGCAGCTGCTGTTCTTGCCTGCCCAAAACCAAGCCAGTCAATACCCCATCATGGAAAAGGGAGGGGTATGTTCATAGTCTCCACCTTTACAAGTACGGAGGAGATTTAGTTTTCTTTAATAACATGGTCCTCAGTAGGCCTATCATGCTCTAGTGTAAGGACCACACCTGTGAGTTTGTAGGTTGAACAAATTGAGCTTAGTGGGTTGTTTTGAAATTGAATTTTATGGGCAAAAACAGCTGTGCCTCGTGACTGAATTTGATATCTCATTGTCATGTAAGTCTCATCTCAATGTTTTTCTTTTTTTTTTTAAACTGTGTTTTAACTTTAACAACTATGTTTGTTGGTTGAGCTACTTTGTAGGCTCTCTTCACAAAAAGAGAAATAGGATTGGTGACTTGGAATTGTTAAGACATAAGGCTTTTAAATTTTTAATGAATCTTTTAAATCACAATAAATCCCCCCAAAAAAGCTGTGATTTTCCCTTATCATTCAATTATTGTATCCAAGACAAATACAACAGCCTGGCAAAATACAATTGGCATTTGCCCATGATTTTAATTGAACAGCAGAGGGTGCTGATTGACAGCTTCATAAACAACATGACAAAAAGTATCTGCAAAACAAAATACAGTGCTGTTCATGGATGTGGTCATAAGGTATATATAGCACTCAAAAATTAAAGATTAAAGGAAAGATATGTATGTGTGTGTATGTGCATGTGTGTATGTCTGTGTGAGTGTGTTATGTGTGTATGTCTGTCTGTATGTATGATAATTTAGTTAGCTATGAAACCTGGTTTTCAGGTATTTTTATTTTGTTCCTTTTTTGGGGGATCTTCAAGAAAGTATTTCCCTTTGTAGCTCCTGGAACTAGCTCTTGTAGACCAGGCTGGCCTCAAATTCATAGAGATCCCCTTATCTCTACCTCCCAAGGGCTGGAATTAAACGTGTGTACCACCACTGCCCAGCTTTTTGTTTTAAAAAACTTTTGTTTTAAACTTTTGTTTATAAAGTTTTATAAAACTTTATATGTAGATTAATGTACCTAGATAATTCCCTTGGTTTTGCATATTTTCTTTATTTTCCATACTATATTATAAAACAATCATTTTTAAAAGCATGAAAGAGCTCACTTGAAGAATAATAGAAGTTCATAGTCTTCTACAAAAGTAATTTCCTAGAAGAATTTTATTCTCTTTATGTTAAACAGTTTTAGAATATAATTTGACTATTGCTATTTTCCAGAAAAGCATCCATTGCATTTAAATGGTCATTCAATAAAGGAGTATAATAAGAAGCTTGAAATGATAAGTTGGGTTGAGTAAAGATCATTTAGGCTGGAAAGGTGATAAATGAAAAAAAGTCCATGGATTTAAATATGGTCAATATTTGTTTGCAAATTTACATTATCTTTGTGTCTTGTCTTTTATAGCATAATACCAAAGAGTGGACCATTCATTTGACTTCATAACTTGTTCTATTTACTATTCATTTTCTGATCCATTAAACGCTGCAGTTATATAATAATGAGTTATTTCTTAAATACTTGTTACATACATTAAGAAATGTGTTAATTTATTATCTTCTGATAACATCTTTATATATTTAACTTTTTCATTTATCTATGGATTTTGTTCTGCTTGCTGTTTTAAATATGGTTCAAAGCTGACTTTGAACTCATGGTATCCCTGACCCTCTGCTCTCAGTGATGATGGAGGCATAGGCCATCATCACTCTTGGTTCTGAGTTAGTTTTCATCTGATGGCAAGTTTTTTTTGTTGTTTTTTTGTTTGTTTGTTTGTTTGTTTTTTATTTTCGAGACAGGGTTTCTCTGTAGCTTTTTGGTTCCTGTCCTGGAACTAGCTCTTCTAGACCAGGCTGGCCTCGAACTCACAGTGATCTGCCTGCCTCTGCCTCCCGAGTGCTGGGATTAAAGGCGTGTGCCACCACCGCCCGGCCTGATGGCAAATTTTAAAGTTTAAAGTTTCATGAGGAATTAATTATCTAACAGACGATGAAGTCAACATTAACTACTCCCTGCACATATCAGTATTTTAAGAAAGTATTAATTTTCTGAGGACCACAAATGTAATTCATGCATTTAAAATGTTCAACGGAACTGGGTGTAGTGGCTCAGACCTCTAACCCCAGAACTTTATGAATGACAACAGTTAAAGACCATTTTGATCCATTTGGGAAGTTTGTATGTGCAACACTTACATGCCTGGTGCCATCAGAGGTCAGAAGAGTTATCTGTTCCCCTGAAAATGGAGTTTAAAGAGTTGAAAACTGTCATGTTGTTGCTGAAAAATGAACTTGAGTCTTCTACAAGGGAAATGAAGCTGTTATTGTTATATCTCTATCATTGAAGGATTATGCACCACCACATTGACAATATTATTTACCTACATACATTATATATTACTAATTTCCCATAAAGTTTATCTGAATACATCAACTGATTATTTGATAACATCTGAAAGTATATCTGTTTTACAAATTCAAAGAAAATGGAATAAATATCCATTCCATTTATTTGGCATAGCTTATACAACATTTGGAATATCTTGGGCATTTTATTTTGGGAGTTTATCTTATTATTATTATTTTTTATTTTTCTCAGTCATATAAAAATGTATATTGTATCTAGAAAAAGTCCTTAGTTTACTCTTGCATAAAATGCTACCTTTATAAACCACTTTACTCATTGCAACATTTATTTGCATTTTTACACTCCATAAGATAGCTTAGTAAAATGATTTCAACGGTTTCTATTTGAAGTGCAGTTTCAGGCTAACTCGGGAGTCAGGGAGAGCATCTCCAAGCAGACAGGTGTACAATGGGAGAGTATTATTCTCAACTCTGCAGAGCCCAGGTGACTTCTAGGTTATTATTGGCTTTAATTATCACTCGCATGAGCTGCGATATTCTTTACTGTTGGTGAAGCAGTACTCCGCAGAGTGTGAAATCTTTCTCTGCTTTTGAAAATACCCAAGAAATGAACTGAATCACGTCCAATCTGCTGCAACAACTGAACACCCACTGATAAGTACGAGCAAGGGGCAAATTTATCATCACCAATAGAAAATGGGCTTTTTGGAAGTGAGATTTGAGACATCTTGCTGGCTGCTTACTACCAGGGAAATCAGCTAAACCAAATCTACTTTCCTTTTAAACTCACAGGCATTTTATTTTCCCTGATTGGTATTCAAGCTGATAAAAAGCAGTCTATTTTTATGTCTGCACTTTATTTAGTGATATAAAATTTAAACTCTAAAATATCAAGATAAATAGTTCTCATAGTTATAACCATTAGCTCTCGCCCCACTTTGCTCCACAATGCCTGCGTTTTTCCTTCCTTTAGCTGTTTCAAGTATAAATCAGGCCCTTGAATTTTGAAAAGGCTTCATTCAGTTTTCTCCAGATGTGCAGTGCTTAAAGTCAGTCCATTTTTTTCCTCTTAAAGTAAAGCATCTATAAACACACAGCATAAAGACATATGCTGTTCAGACCAAAATCAGTTCTCAGTGATTCATGTCTCAATACCACTGTAGGGTTTCAGTAGGTCCTTTGATTCTCATGCTAAAAGAGCAGTGACGTCCCTACTTGTTTTGCTACTTTGAATCTCTGAAGGAAAAAGAGAAGGCTTATGAAAGAAAAACTGAGAAAAAAAGGGACAGAACTATACAAGAGAGCAGTGAGATATTTACCATGCCTTGTTTTAAATACCTAGATATGAAAGGATTACTACAAACTAAACAATAAAGATCATAAAAAATCAACACAGTTTTATTTAAGTACATTAAGTTCTGTATTTAACAATTTAGTCTAAATTCATCAGTGTTATATTACAATAGTTTTCTCATTTAATTTTAATTGAAAGTTTAGAGTTTTTCTCTATCACAGTGTTTTCATTTCTAAAATTAAGAGCTATGACTGACTTATTACTACATTAAAAATTCTACATTTGTTTGAGACGTACTAGGTAACTAGTGATATGGCAAAAGTGTATGAACACAAGATTGCCATTTACTGATGTTCAATGTTACCATTTCGTGTGTGTGACTGCAATTTTTAAATCTTGTTGTTCTTGAAATTATAGCTATGAGAACCACGAGGTAAATCAAATCAAAGAAAAACAATAACTGTGAAATCAGTTTCTTTTGCTTGGGTTGTCTTGTTTCTACAGATGTTGGAAATAGAAAACCCTGCAGAGGCTTTATAAGTGGCAGAGAACCTTGATCATAGGAAACAGGAGAATTTTTAACACTTTTCTCTTTATATAATGAATTTTTACTCTCAGTTTCTGAAGATAGTGGACCTCATCATTAGGAAATAGTAGCTCTCAGAAGAGTAGAAGATAACACTACATGGTTTAAATGCATAACAATTCATGACTATCCTAATTTGAGACTCATGAATATTCGGTATGATTTCTACTTTCCTATCCCCATTCTATCATACAGTTATATTTTAGTGTACATTAAAACCTGGTGCTTCATGAAAATGAGGAGAGGGTATAACTGTCAGGAGTATGGAGAAGAATAAAGGAAAGAGAAATGAAAATAAGCAAGTGACCCCAAATGGGATCATTTTGCTCAAAGATGCATACCAAGTGAATCCATAGAATATTTCCATAACTTTAACTGAACCTCTCTGTTTCTTAAAATGACAGTTCAACATACAATAAGCCAAGATTTGCAATGCAACACCACAATCACTTCAGAGTGAGCACTTCTGTCAGTGATCCATGCTGTGTTCTCACAATAGTGGGTGTCCCTTTGCTAGCTTGTTAATACTAAACATGCAAATTGCCTCTGTGTTGTGGCACTGTGGGTCACCTGGAGACTTGCCATTTGAGCTATTATGATCAAAGCCAGAGTGAATTTCCTTCAAACCATATTTTTTAAGCTCAAGGGCATTATCCAGAAGCAGTGAAAATGACAAGGCACAAAGAATATGAACAGAATGAACATACAGCAAAGGCATTCAAAAGAATATGACTGAGATAAAAAAAAAAACTGATTTTCTAAACCTGCTCAGTTATTCTGATGGTGTGGTATCTTTAAGTTTTAAACACATTGAGAAAGGGCGTGTGAATTGCTCTTCCAATTCTGTGGTACTTTTTTTTTTTTTGAGAGAGAGAGAGAGAGTGAAATAAGAATATGACTAGACTGCATTTCCTTTTAAAATACTTTCAAACTTAGTCTAGGCGAAATAAAAATGGCATGAAAATGTCAGCTGTGCTTATAAGATTTAGGGTGCATTGCTCAGAGATTTAGTTGCAGGCAGGTATCAGTAACCCAAGCAGTCGATTCCTTTCTATTTCATCTTCAGTGTGAACAATTTTAGACATGGATTATAGGAACAAGAATATGAACCCTTTTCTGACCGCTTACCATGACACTGAAGACATGTTAAAGTGTTTTATTTTTTTTTTTAAATATATGTGTCTATCTCTACACTGTCCTTCTAACAAGTGTAAGTTTGCCTAAATGTCACCCTTCAGGGAACCTTTTCAGATTCCCATCATCCAAGTGTACTAGTTTGTATTTCCATGTTGCTTTTATGAATACTTCTAATGTATCCTTAAAAATAGGGAATTCAAGCATGACCTGTGTCGCTGTCTCTCTGTGTGTGTCTGTGTATTTTAAACTCCAGCCCCCTTGCCTGAAGGGAGCGGCGCGTGGCAATTGGAGGTCTCCACCGAGATATCGGGAACTTGATGTGGGAGTGATTTCTTATTAATAAAGAAACTGCCTATGCCCCTTGATAGGCCAACCCTTAGGTGGGTGGAGTAAACAGAACAGGATTCTGGGAGAAAGATGCTGAGTCAGAGAGTCGCCATGATTCTCCCACTCCAGCCAGACGCGGGTTAAGATCTTTCCTGGTAAGCGCACCTCGTGGTGCTGCATAGATTATTAGAAATGGGTTAAGAGGCTAAAACTAATGGGCCAGGCAGTGTTTAAAAGAATACAGTTTCCGTATAATTATTTCGGGGCATAAGCTAGCCATGCGGGCAGCGGGGTGCCAGGGACGCAGCCTCACCGCTCCTACTACAACAGGAACTGGCAGCACTGCTTTTTAAATTTAAAATTAATCATTTTTATGAACAAATTTAAAGGATATATTTGTTGTGTTTTCATTTATTTTTAGAAACATTTATTATTTTATATTTTTTGTTGGAAGATAAAATACGAACAGGACTTCTTGCCCTTTAAAAGGTTATATAACTCCTTATTTGGAGAAGCAAAATATATCTGAATGGATTTAAAAGTTAATTTCTTATTAGTTTAGACACTTATCATCTTCTACAGTAGATATTATTAAAGTAGTTCAGTGAATAAAACTGCACTAAAAATTCATTTTCCACAGTCAGAATGGCCAAGATCAATAAAACAAATGACAGTTGATGTTGGCAAGGATGTGGAGGAAGAGGACCACTAATTTACCACTGGTGGGAGTGTAAAATATCAACAGTCACTAAGGAGATCAGTGTGATGCTTTCTTAGAAGGCTGCAAGTAGATTTTCTTCAACATCCAGCTATACTACTCTTGAAATTATACCCCAGGGGTACTTCATTCTACCACAGACACACTTACTCAGCCATACTGAGTGCTGCTCTAATGAAAATAGTCAGACATTGGAAACAGCATAAATGTCCATCAATTGATGAATCGAGAGTCTTTGTCTCATAATTTTTAAGGGAGGGCTGGTTTTATTTCTTTTTTAATTTTAACCTTAGAAGGCCTTTGTGTGTATATAGTGGCTGACACTTCGTTTGCTTTTTTGTTTTTGTTTTTATGGAATACTTGTGTGTGAACATGTGTACCTCTGTCTATATATGTTTTTTGTGTCTTTTCTTTAGCCCCCCTTTCCTGTTTCTTTGTTTTGACTTATGCCAGTTTGTTGCCTTTGTTTTAATTAATTTATATTATTTTATGATTAGTCTCTAGGTTCCTGTTTGTTTTCTAATGAGGGAAAGTGTATGGATTCTGATAGCAGTGTAAAAGGGGAGGAGCTAGGATGAGTTAAGGGAAGATGGAACCCTAATCAGAATACTATGTATAAAAATATTTTCAATAAAAGAAAAATGGAGGGAAAAGCAAAATAAATAAATAAATGAAAATGTGTCTTAGCAATTACACGAAGATTCACTTAATTTTTAATTTTTATTGCAAATGAAATTTCTTGGAAGAGCATAACAAATTGTATAATTATTTATGGAAAGGAGAGAAAGGATGGCTCACTGCTGTGGTAGCATTCATACTACTAAAAGCATCTCTCTGTGAAAGTGATACTGTCTCACTAGGTTTGGTAGTACCCATCTTTAACCCAGTACTCCAGGAGCAGAGGCAGGCAGTTCTTTCTGAGTCTCAGGACAACCTAGTCTACAGAGAGAGCTCCCAGCCAGCTAGAGCTATGCAATAAAAATATGTCTCAATAAATAAATTAGAAGATTGAATCAGGGTGGTGGTGGCACACGCCTTTAATCTAAGCACTTAAGAGGCAGAAGCAGGCAGATCTTTATGAGTTCGTGGCCAGCCTGGTCTACAAAGGCTAGTTCTGGGACAGGCTCCAAGACTACAGAGAAACCTTGTCTTGAAAACCAAAATAAAAACTATTGTGATAAATATTTTAATAAAAACTGTAAACATTTCATTTCTCAAACATTTAAAACTATTACAAGCACTAGTTACACAATAAACAAGTGATGGAATAACAAATAGTAAAGTACAAAGTAATAATGGGTGAGAGCAGGTGGACATATATGTGTGCGTATACATACATATTACATAACTAGGATTCATTTATTTGTATTACTAGAATCCTATCAAACGTTACAATCGTAAAGTTCATCATAAAGTTTAGAAACTAAAGTTTGTCATAAACTTTAGAAAATAAACTTGCATTAATTTGCACTAATATAACATAAAAATGTGTTTGTGTGTGTGTGTGTGAAGATTTACTAGCATCCCCCTTTTAATTGAAATGGGTTAGTAATAAAATCAATAATGGTAGAATATACTAAGAATTAAAGGAAGGCATTATAGTATTCTTTTAAATGTTCATGTGTATGTATGCTTTGCCTATCTGTATATCTGTGAACTATGTTATACTTGGTACCCACATACGTCAGAATGGGACATCAGACCGCCTGGAAATGGAGTTATAGACAGTGAGCTGCCATGCTGATGTTTGGAAATGATCCCAGGACCTCTGGAAAAAGAGAAATTTTTTTTTGACTGCTGAGACATTTTCCAGTCCCAGTGATATTTTCAACTGTGGACGAGATCCAAATTTCTGGCTTAGAACCATATACCTTTCGATTTTTGTGTTTTATTCCACATAATTAACAGCTTTGAACCTGTTATTTCAGATTCAAACTTCTCAAAGCATACTGGTTATTAAAATAATATTATATATAATTTTATTTTAAACATATATATATATACAGATATTCAAATATGCAGTTTTTATCTTGTTTATAGTGGGAATGCTTCTTTTTTTTGACACATAAAGTTGTTTAATAAGGTTGTCAGCAATTTAGAAAACCAGTTTGTGAGGATATATCCCATTCGTCAGACAGAACTGAGAGCGCAGGTAGCCCTGCAGCTGAGGAACAGCTTTGATCTTTGGCAGAATCTGCGAGTCCACCGCTTTCTGATCAGCCTTGCGCTGCTCTGTAATCTCATATTTCTCCTTCTCTGTGTCAAAGATCTCGCCCTCCTGATGCCTGGGCTTACGCAGCTTTTTTTTTCTTGAAGTAAGCATCAGTCAGGTGTTTGGGGATTTTAACTGTGCTGATATCAACTTTTGTAGAGGTGGCGATGACAAACTTCTGATGTGTTCTTCTCAAAGGAACTCTGTTGAGGGCAAGAGGTCCTGTCACAAGCAGTAAACCACTGCCCAGTTGCTTCAGGAAAACCACTCTCTCTCTTGCCCCTGTGGCGCCCGGTAAGGATGATGAGGACCGTCCCAGGAGTGATGCTGGCACGCAGGCGTCTCACGTGCTGACTGAAGGGCTTTTTGCCATGGCTCAGCAGCTTCCCAGGCACATCTTCAGTAGGATAATACCTGGGCATCTTTCGAAGCTTAACCACCCGGGTACCACCATTCTTGTCACCACCAACTGGTTTTGTGACAGTGGGGAATGCTTCTTATAAATGCTTTGTTTTCTAGTTTCCTTTCTGTTGCTGTAACCAAAGGCAACTAGCAGGAGAAAGGTTTATTTCTTCTTACACTTCAGGTCATATTACATTACTAAGGAAGTCGAGACAGGACAACCTGCTGTTCAGTGCAGCAGCACATTCAACCAGACAATTTACTCTCAGCCAAGGAAGTATATTAAAAAATAAAATAAAAGACTGAATTTTCTGCATTGCCTTGTTCTCTGCAATATTCAAAGTCTGATGTTTCAGTAGCTTTCGTGCATACCCAGTATCCTCTCCCTGGAGACCGTGCTGACCGTCCAAGACTGGGACTTCACATCTCATTTAATAATCAAGACATTTCTTCAATGCACACAGTCTCATCTGATCTAGACAATCCCATAATTGAGGCTGTCATTTCAGATGACTATAGACTGTGCCCAGATGATTCTAAAAGCTAATTAGGAGCTTTTAACATGACCCAAATTTCATGATTTTGTCATTGTCCGAAAGAAAATGCTGACAGAAAAAGTACAGTTTACTATACACACCTAAGGAGTCCATTACAAGTTTTAGATCACACCCCTCTACAGCACGCTGCTGTCCTGAAGACTTTAGGTAATTGTAAGACAATGCTGTTTACAAGCATATCTAAATATAGAAAACAATAAACCACTGGGAATGTTCAGCTCTGTTTTGTTATGATACTGCCATTGTATGAGCAGTACCTTTCTGGCTACACATTTTTATGTGTCACATGGCAACACACACAAATACAACACACGTGACTCAGCAAATAGAAAACCAGCAGATCTGGGTATGAGGAAGTGGGGACTAAGGACTGTGGAATCACATTGACTGGGTTTGAATTCATCTTGACTCCTAGCTATGGGTAAAGTCAAAGCATAGGATTGTTCTGTGTCTTTATTTCTTTGTCCACAAATATGATCCCATTATATATACTGTTATAAAATTCGAGAAATACTTTCAAGGTCACATTAAAATCCCTGTACCTCTCTCTCTCAGCCAGCGGTTTTGGTGATGGGTAGAAATCGTGGCCACTACAAGTTATACAATAGAAAAAGCCTTGGTTGGTAATAATAGAACTTGGACCAAAAGTCAATAGTAAAAGACAGCTAGACAAGAAAATGAGGTCATATTAAATAAGGGAGAAAAGCTTATCAATTGACCAAAAGGAACATTAGTACAAATTACTATTATAAAGTGTAAAAAAAAATAAATGCTTTGTTTAAAAAAAAACAATAAAATACAGTTGTATCCTTCTTAAACCACTACAGAAAAATTTTAAGGGTAAAAATCCCACAAACATGGAAAAACTGATCATTTTCTGCACAAAAGCATTTCTGTTTATTTAGCCTGGCTTTTTCCTATCATAGGGCAGTTGATAATCTGGGCTGGGTAACTCTTTGTTGTTGGGGTTTACTTGTTGAATGATCAGATATACAACAGCCTTATTATTCTCTATAAAGGACGTCAGTAGAACCATTACATTTATAACAACTGAAATAGTATTCTGCGATTGGCAAATGACTTGAGATAGGAGGAGGTATTAGTTCCTATGAAAAATCACAATCTTACCCAGATAACAAAATCATGTCTGCTCCGAATGCCAGCTGAGCAGTTAAGCAGAGATCTCAACACTGTTATTTTCTCCTCAGTTCTTCTAATGAGTGTGCCAAGATTACCCCTTTTAAATACTAAGTATGCTTTCACACCCAAAAAAATCACAATACCACTGTATTTTGTAACTGTTTCTTTCAGGAGTACTTTATTTTGTTTATTTCTGTTTTATTTTTACTAAACCTTTTTATTATTATACAATCCTGTATAGAATACTCACATATTTATCACTAACCTTCTCCACATTCTGCTAGCCATGAATGCATGGGCCAGATTTCTGCAATCAGGAAATAATAGATCCAGAAGTTCATCTGAACTTTTGTATGTTTTATTCTTACCTGTATGTGGGGCCATAAGGCACGTGACCTTATAAATAAGTCAGATAAATGTTTCCCATCATATCAAGTTTAAAGACAAGGAAACAGTAACTATTTGTAATACAACTTACTTAATATTTGTGCTACATCTTTTTAGACTTCATGAAATAAACATTCTAGAGACAACATTAATTTATAATTAACAGCTGTATCCTATACTTTTCCGAGGAGAAATACTCAAAAGATAAAGAAGTCATAAAAAGACAGTAATCAATGAAAGCAGAAAAATCAATCAATAAGATTGTGGGTTTGCCACAAACACCCAGGAGAGACCATCCCTACTTACCAACCAAATACTATCTGACTAATACATGCGAGTGATAAAATGAATGTTAGAACTCTTGATTCAACACTACCTTGTTTTAAAGTACTATTCTCTTTTGTCCAGTTCATTATTAAATTGTTCTCATTGCACTATGTAAAATATTTTAAAAGGCATTTGTTGGGACCACAGATTTATAGAAGCTTATTTTACTTTATTCAGATTGCAAACAACATCAAAACCCCTCAATGAAATGTTGAAATTTGTTAGTATTCCTTCATCCAATGAGTCTATAGTAAAGCCCATTTTTTTCTTCTAATTCCACACAAAAGCCGTTTTATCAAGTGTTTTCCTTAAGTCAGTCTATTACCAGACGCTGATTCTCAGCAGTGCACTTGCATCTGCTGCCATAGCATGATGCCTTTGTCGGTCGAGCTCCTTGTGATGATCACGTTTAGCGCTCAACAGATTATTCTGATCCTCCATCAGTTTATACTGACATAAAATGTGAACAAATTGTAGGCCAAGTTTTTTTTCCCTCACAGGACTGTTCAACATATTTTTATGGGCAAATAACCATGGCGTCTGTTTGAACAGCACAAATAATGAATTAGCAATTAAACACAGAACTTTACATGGTGAGTATTTTATTCTAGAATCTATAATCCTTTAAAACACTTTATTGTGTTTCATATCTTTTCAAAAAAAATAGGATATTTTTATAGCTGCTGCAAAGGCATAAGACACACTGCCATTTTGGTAAATTTGAAAATCCAATCGTGAAAATAAAATTTCAAAGATGAATATAAATTCACTAATTTGAAGACCCCCTAGGGAAAGGAAAATAATTTCAGACTGAAATTATTATTCTTTGTTTTTCCATTGCTCAAATTACTATCTAGTAAATGGAAAGAATAGGTAGTGACTACTGATTAAAAAAAACAGGCAAAATAGTTTATAATAACATTCACAGTACACTCAATTTCACTCCCAAGTTCATTGTCTTAAACATCTATAGTTTAAAAAACAACCATTTAGCTAGTTCTATTTGTTTACCTAAAAATTTTATTTCACTTTTCCTTCACAACTGATTAAAATTTCACTGTATATGTGTGCCCTATTTGTATTATCCACCCATCAGCTGATGAACATTGCAGGCTGTTTCTACCATTTTCTAGTTGTATTATGGCCAGCTTCACAGAACAGAACTCATTCCTGGTACTCTAAACTGAGACATACTCTCCTGGCTGAGAGATCATAGACCATAAGGGTAAACCTGATACTATTATTTTGCTTAATGGACACAGTATCAAATTGCCTTCTGGATAGCTATCCAGATACCCATAGATTTGTGCAGCAGTCAGCCCTCATCTGAGAAGTTTGTGTTTACAGTGACAGACAGTTAATAACGGGACTCATAACTAGGAAGAGTGCAGGAAATACGTTACTGTGATTTCTAAACATGATCCCGTACCCTCAAGCCTCTGAAAAAAATCACAGAACAGGGACCATAAGGAATGCAAGAACCAAAGGCAGGGACCACTTCAGCTGAACAGTGTTTTCTGGAAATGAAAGTAGAATTAGAATCACCAGCTCATGGTGCCTGTGGTTAATTAGTTAAGACCTATGCAAAATCAATTCAGTTAGTATTCTATCATGGAGCATGAAAGTATCCCAAAGTACCACTCCCAGCTTAGAGTTATTGGCGGCTGATGACTTTAGGATTTGGAAAATCAAACTTCTTCAAGGATGTAGCTGCTGGTATGATAGCCATACTCCTGTGAACGGTTTGCACTCTTGCACATACAGGAAGCACTAACGAAGCCAAAGAAGCCATGAAGTTGGAAACATAACAAGGTGGGAGAATCTATTTTAGTTTGTGGAGGAGGGGGGAGTGGGAGCAAAATAACATGTTTATTTATGAAATCCTCAACCAGGAAAATATTTTAATTTGCATAGGAAAGAAAAGAAAAGATAAAAGCTCTTAGATAATTAATTAGGAAATATCTTCTGAAAAAATCTTTATAGAATTACATTTTTAATGAATTATAGATTCAAAAAAATCATTATTCTTCAAAACTGATCAAATAATCTTCAGAGTATAATAACGTATTTTGTCAGATTCCAGAGCTCAATATACTTTCTTACTACTTAAAGTATTTTTTCTTTTCCAATCCTATAATAATCTGTATTTATTCAAAATTCCTTATATTTTTTTAAATTTCCTTCATAAAGAATGGATTCTTATCTGTTTAGTAAATCAAGTTTATGCCATAAAGCTAAAAAGAGTCAATGTATATGTGTGTGTGAGAGAGAGTTCATGTTGTGAGAGAGAAAGAGAGAGAGAAAGAGAGAAAGAGAGAGAGAGAGAGAGAGAGAGAGAGAGAGAGAGAGAGAGAGAGAGTCTGTGGTGTTTGTGAGAGTGTATGTATTGTAAAAAAAATTAATTGGGTCTGGCTTGCAGTTCAGAAGTTTAGAAGTTTAGTTTATTACCTTCATGCCAGGAAGCATGGTGAAATGCAGGCAGACATAGTGCTGCAAGGATAGCTGAGAGTTCTACTTCTGGATCAGCAGGCATTGGGAAATGAATGTCACATTAGATAGTGCTTGAACATTTGAGATTTTAAAGCCTGTCCCTTAGTGATACACTTTCTCCAACAATATCACATCTATTTTAACAAAGCCATACCTCCTAATAGTACCAAATCCATATGGGCTTTAGGGCTAATTTTTATTCAAACCACCACACTGAGTTAGAATTTTGAATGATTTTTAAGGATTAAAAGACACACACTCAAAAACACGTATACACACACACCACAGATACACAACAAGATTTGCAATGGTTGTGTTTCTTCACAGCAGTAAAACCCTAAATGGAAAATGAACAAAAGACACTCAGTACAGCTGGGTGAAGAGCGATGGAGCATTCTCCTTAAAAGATCATGGCTATACTGATTGTCAACCTGCATAGGGGACTATGGTCCCATCAACATCATATTTTGTGAGAGGAGTTTAGCATTCATTGAAGAACTTTTGGTAAGTAAGAAGTAAGAAGATGAAGGAGACTAGGTTGATTGTAAGTCTACATGTAGATGACTGAAAAGAGTCAATGATCCAGAGACCAACTGCAGTGATCCTTTAGAGGTACACGGGCTACTTTGTGTGTTAAGGTTTATAGTGAGATCTTGTTACTACAGAATGAAAAGAGAATAAAGTAGTATTTTCAATAAGGTCTTTTTTGTCAATTTATTTATTTATTTATTTATTTAAGATTTCTGACTCTTCCCCGCCACCGCCTCCCATTTCCCTCCCCCTCCCCCAATCAAGTCCCCCTCCCTCCTCAGCCCAAAGAGCAATCAGGTTTCCCTGCCCTGTTGGAAGTCCAAGGACCACCCACCTCCATCCAGGTCTAGTAAGGTGAGCATCCAAATTGCCTAGGCTCCCACAAAGCCAGTTCGTGCAGTAGGATCAAACACCCATTGCCATTGTTCTTGAGTTCTCAGTATCCTCATTGTCCACTACGTTCAGCGAGTCCGGTTTTATCCCAGGATTTTTCAGATCCAGGCCAGCTGACCTTGGTGAGTTCCCGATAGAACATCCCCATTGCCTCAGTGTGTGGGTGCACCCCTCTCGGTCCTGAGTTCCTTGCTCGTGCTCTCTCTCCTTCTGCTCCTGATTTGGACCTTGAGATTTCAGTCCGGTGCTCCAATGTGGGTCTCTGTCTCTGTCTCCTTTCATCGCCTGATGAAGGTTAATATTCAGGAGGATGCCTATATGTTTTTCTTTGGGTTCTCCTTATTTAGCTTCTCTAGGATCACTATTTATAGGCTCAATGTCCTTTGCTTATGGCTAGAACACCTCAATTCAGCATAGATCCTCAAGAGGAAAGGCAACAGATGGTTTTTTTTTTGGTGAAAGTATTAGTTAGTCTGCAGAGAAGACATTTGGAGCTAAATCTATAGCTTGTTTTTAATGAAAACGGAGTCAATAATAAACTATTATGAAATTTTACCATAGGCATATACTTACCCACAAGGAGTGTAAGATTGGGTATGACAATGAAGACAGGAAATTAAAACACATGACTATTCTTTTCCTCCATGATTCCTACTAACTTTGCTGAAAGTGACAAAAGTCACATCTTCATTCTTATGGTCACTGTTTTTGGCCTTAAAAAAGAGATGATTCATTAAATGTATTTTTTAATTATTTTATATAAGCCCAGCCATTAGAAGCAAAGGATCTGCTAATTATGATGCAGAATTATATGAAATAGAGAAATGTAAATGTAACATGAAAGTTCTGAGGAGAAAGACACTTTGGGATGAGATTTTAAGGAAATTTTCCTTATGTTGCCCTGTGTAGTATGAGTAAGATGAACACAGATATCAAAAGACCTTCTGCTTTACTTTCTTTAATGGATAAAACGTTACTATCTAAAAACACCCTCAAAGACACACAAAGAACTTTACTAAGCGCCTGGGCATCTTTGGACCCTGTCAAAGATACATATAATAATTACATCAGGAAATTTTTTGAGCAAGAGAGATGAAATAGGGAAAATATTTACCCACAAATAGACAGATTAAGTAACCTAATTAAGGAAGGCCACTACCATCCTCAAAGATCTAATGCTTTAAGAAATGAATTAACATATGATATATAATAAATATATATATGATTTTATATATATATATAATTTGCAGTCAAGTTTTATAGCAAATAAATATAGCTTAACAAACTTTGAAATACTGACTGCTGCAACCTGCACAATGTAGGAAATAATGCTAACAGAGAAAACAGGGAGTGTAGAAAAACAGACACACATACAGACAAGCTGGAATTGGGTAGGTCATGTGCTCTGATGGAGATACACTATCAGCAACTAGGGAAATTAGAAGTTCAGCTATGAATGAGGAGGAGGTGAGTTACTAATCTCAGTAGGTCTCCAGAGAGGGCAGTCTCAAGTTGTCTTCATCCAGGATAGTATAGGCATTGAAGGTCAAAATCTGGGAGGAAGAAGCTACTACCATTGATACTTTCTGTATATGTTAGTTAAAATTCAACTGTGGTTCATCATCCATGATAGGACCAGGCAAAAAGCTTACCATTCCTCGTATCCTAGCCTTACTGTTTCCATGGGTCTGAGACATTGACATCCTTGACATGGCTATAATTATGTCAACTTCAAGAGGCTCCATCCAAAAGTCTCTTCTTATCCAACTATTGCTTACAGCATATATAATCATAGAAGGGTCCCATAAATCTTTTAAATCTAGTAATATTCCTGTGCATTATATTATACTGGCATTCCTAATTCTTTTCAGTCTCTCCGATCCTTTCGTAACAATTCAGTTCTAAAAATTGATGTTATGTTATCCCCTTTATCTCAATTGATATTTCTCTACTTGATATTACAAATTTTATTTGATTAGAACTATAAATTCTTTAAAGTTCAATATCATTTGTAAATATACTTTAATTAAAATTTTAATTTATGTACATGTGCATATTTAAGTATTTATACACCATATGTGTGCAGGATATGCCAGAGACTAGGAAGAGGTGTTTCATCTCATGGAACTAGATTTACAGGCAGTTGCGAGCTGCCATATAAATACTGCGACAAAAACGTTGATCCTTTGCTAGAACACCAAATACTCTTAACCTCTAACCACGTACCATCTGTAAACGTGCGTTCTATAGACAATACTAGTTCAGCTGCTCTAATGGGCTAGATTAGGTGAATATCAAAGATCTTTATTTTATATTGTTCGTCTTGAAAATCAATACTGTAAAGAATATGACAGGAGGTCCTGCTGTTTTACTTACAATTTATTTCTGAAATGACATTTTAAAATAGAGTTTATTTCCCTAACATATTTAAAAATGAAAAGAATACATAGAAATATCACCAGAAAAAAATGACTTTCACATCCTTTCAAGTCAAACATTCTTCATACTAAAAACTGAAAACTCTATGAAAGAACTGTAGCAATAGGCTTCAACATATCATTTCTTGAATGGCAAGAGACCATGTAACTTAATCCATTATGCGAGAACAGGCTAAATGTCCCCCAAACATGAAACATGAGAAACTGTGTTTTGTCAGACAGGAAATACAATAAAAAAAACAACCTGTGGAGTGGAACGCTGGGGAGTGATGCCCACGCAGGTGGGCTCTGAATTTTCATTTCAGTTTACGCTCTTCCTTATAGCTGGAATACTTTTTTTCTGTGGTGCCATAGAGAGAGGCAGATACTGTATAGCCTTAATGTTTGGTACTTTTATGATAAAATATTTTATATTAGACATTTTCCCCCACAACATCATTAAATTTGCTGCAGAATTGCTATGGGCTTAATACAATTTTAGAAAGCAAAAGTAAAACATATTGCTCCATGTGCTATTCCATCAACTGTCAACCACCGGCAAGAAAGCTAATGGCAAAATGTCTTTCCCTTTCAAACTCAATTCACTTAGAAAATACATTTGACCCTCTCAAGTCTTTCAGTCTTTCTTTCCAAATACCGATTACAATGCTTATTTAAATATTTTTATTATTAAACTCTTGATGAGATTTTTATTAAAAGGCTAATGTGGGTTGAAGGACTATAATAACAGAGACAGTGGGTGCCACTATTTATAAAACAAACAAAAGTTTTATATTTAAAAAGGTTGGGGAAACTCAGAGTCAAACAAAATAAAATAGGTCTCTTTACCATGAAATATGCGTAGCCTTTAGTATGCTAATTCGTATTGTGTCTCTCCAAGGTATAGAAAAGAGCATTTGTCAAAAAAGCACCATGGAACCTTTCTTGTTTCTCCCCCCGCCCCCGCCTTTGGTAGCTATTTTCTATTTATTTCTCTTTGAACAAATGCTTATTTACTGCATTTTTACTATGCTTTATGTTTTCTCCAGATGATAGTCCTGAACGTCAGCAACAGGCACATCAATTATGAGACATATTAAGCGAAGGACAGTAGAATATAATGGAGTACAGGGAAACGTGAAATTATAGAGAATCTAGAACATGAGTTGAAAAAACAACTCTAGCCAAAGGATTCAGAAGTACAAATAAAAAAAAAACTAAATGAAGGACTAGAGAGGAGTCTGCTACTGCTACAGCAGGGGCTAAAATCTACAGAAAACTGAAGCTGAAGAAAGAGACACAGAGAGGTGCATCTTCTACAGTATGCCAAAATGTAAGGACAGTCTAGATACAACATGGCACATTCCTAAGTTCTTAGCATAAGAGAAGAACCAAATTTACCAGCAGGTAGGCACAGTAGATAGCTGTGCTGCTTCTCTAGGAAATGTTGTGTAATGTTGAAGCTAAGACTGAAAAGTTTGACTCTGGTACAGGCCAGAAATCCCAACATTGGGAAGGAGAAGCCAGAGAAATTCTGAGTTTGAGACCAGCCTGGTCTACAGAGTGAGTAAGTATCAGGACAGCCAGTGCTGTGACACAGGGAAACCCTGTCCCACCTCCCCTCATCTTCCCCCCAAAAAGAAGACTGAGGAAATTTATTCTAGAAAACACAAATTTAACTGAAAAAAAAAAACTACGGAGGCCCAATTTTGCTATATTTGCAAATGGCCTATATCAAGAACTCATACACAGTACCAAGATATTTAAAAGAGCTAGGAAATCAGCACAGTGAGAACTTGTTCAGAATGTATTTACTCAATATATTAATGATTTTCATTTTACGTTTATGAAATTCCTCTTGATCTGTACGGGTTGCTTTCATTCTCCAGATACATTTTTTATTAAGTAAACAAATATTATAGGGATTTTTTTTATGTAATTGAAAAATTTCAAAATTATTAGGCTATGTATGTTTTAAAATTATAGACATGTGTATGTGGTATTTGCAGTACAGAAGATGGTGTCAGATCCCCTGGACCTGGAGTTATGGTAGATATGAGCCACCCAATGTAGGTCCTGGGAACTGAATCAGGGCCCCCTGAAAAAGCAACAAGTGTTCTTAACCACTGAGTGATGGTTAATCTCCTTCCCCAAATTTTTAAGAAAATTTGGCTTTGCTCAGGTTGTAAATGGCTAATAAATAAGCTATTAAAATTTTATTTTATTTTATTTTATTTTTTTTCAAAGTACTAGCATTTTATTATTCATAGACAATATAAAATTATGAGAGTCTTATTTTAGACAATTTAAAATTAGTAGGAGGAAGAAAAAATAGTTACACAAAAAGAAATAATTTAGAATTACTGTATAAATTTTCATATACTGTCAGATATGAAAACTGGCATGTTCTAGTGCTCTGGGTATTGTATATAAATCTTCCACAGTACATTCTTTTGGAGAAATAAATGCAAACTGGATGCCCCTCATATTACATCCACTTTAAGCACATTGAAAAGCCAAGCAAAGCCTATTCTTAATGAATCAAATTGATTCACATAATGCAGGGAAACCTGACTGCTCCTTGGACTGGAGAGGGAGGGGGAGAGGAGTGGGGGGAGGGGGAGAAGGGTGGAAGGAAGGGGAGGGAAATGGGAGGCGGGGAGGCGGGAGAAACGTTTTTTTTTTTTCTCAATAAAAAATTAATTAAAAAAAGAATAGACTTGAAGCATCTTGAAAAGGCATTTCTAAAATTTTATTAAAAGCAAAACTGTCTTTAAAGCACAATTTCATAGAGAAGGATTTGTTTTAATTGTAAATGTTTTTCTGATTTATTTTATTTTTTAGATGAAGAAAAAACTATGTTTTTTTTTATTTTACATACCAATCCCAGTTCCCACTCCCTACCCTCCTCTCATTCCCTTCACCTGTTCCCCAAGCAACCCCCATCTATTCCTCAGAGAGGGTAAGGCACATTGCTTTGGGGAAGGTCTAAGGCTGCCCCTACTATATCTAGGCTGGGCAAGGTATCCATCCAAAGATAATAGGCTCTCAAAAAGTCAGTACAAGCATTAGGGATAAATCCTGGTGTTACTGCCAGTGGCCCCCAGTTAGAGGGTCTAGTTTGAACCTATGTTGGTTCCTTCCCTATCTGGCTGGAGTTGGTGAGCTCCCATTAGCTCAGGTGTCCCCATCATGGTCTTGACTTTTTTGCTCATATACTCACTCCTCCCACTCTTCAACTGGACTTTGGAAACTCAGTCCAGTGCTCCATGGTGGGTTTCCATCAGATGCTGGATGAAGGTTCTATGGTGGTATTTAAGATATTCATTCATCAGTCTGACTACAGGGCAAGGCCAGTTCGGACACACTCTCCTCTATTGCTTAGGGTCTTAGCTGGGGTCATCCTTGTGGATTCCTGGGAATTTCTCTAGAGCCAGGTTTCTTGCTAGCCCCATAATGACTCCCTCAATGAAAATATCGCTTTCCTTGCTCTCATCTCTGTCCTTCCTCCATCTCGACTATGCCATTCCCTCAGATTCTCCTCCACTCTCCCCTTCTCCCCTGCTTTTTTCCTTTGACCATCCCTTCTCCCCCTACACCCATGTTCCCAATTTTGTCTTACAATCTTGTCTATTCCCCTTTCCAGATGAATCTATGTATGTTTTTCTTAGGGTTTACCTTGTTCCTTAGCTTTTCTAGGATCATGAACAATAGGCTCAATATCCTTTGCTTTACAGCTAGTATCCACTTATGAATGAGTACATGCCATGTTCATCTTTTTGGGTCTGGGTTACTCAGGATATATTTTCTAATTTCATCCATTTGTACGCAAATTTCAAGATGTCATTGTTTTTTTACTGCTCAGTAGTACTCTAATGTGTAAATATGCCACATTTTCTTTATCCATTCTTCAGTTTAGGGACATTTAGGCTATAATATTGACTACAGTTTACCCTTAATACATTTTTATAAATATAAGTATCTATACATTTTTATGTATAATTTTTATGCTGACAACTATGTAAATATACAACATAGGAAAATATCTAATCACATAGAAATACCCTTCCATATTCAGTGTAAACAACTTAACTAAAATTTCAATGTAATCACATGCACATAAATGTTTAGCTAACTAGTAATTATAGCATAATTATCACCATGTTCATGATGAAAGTAAATAAGCAAAGATATTTTCAATAGATTTAGAATCACAAATCTGTTTTGCATATTAATTATAGCTAATTTCAAAGGTTAATTACAAACACAGTTTTAACCCCTAAGATATATACTTTATACTTACTCAAAAAACATAATAAGCTTTTTAACCAATAAGATAAAAAGATCTATGAGAAATTATGTGTTTAGAGATAGAAAATTAATGTTTATTTCTTGTGCATGATGTGACTGAATAAAAATGATTGTAAATGATAAAGTTCATCTCTGATGAACTAGTGTCTAACTATGAATGTCAATATGCTTTCTAAATTTTAGAGTCCAAAAATACGTGCTCTGCAATATTGGACACATTTTTACCGTATTATACTTAAATATTCTACTGTCAAAATATGTAGGAAATATAAAGTTTGAATTCTCTTTTAATTATCTGGATAATTCTTTTGAAGAATAAAAACAAACCTTAGGGTGGCCAATGTCAATAAACTCACAAGGACAGTTCCAGTATAAGAAAACAGATCACTATACAGGAAGGATGAGAGAAATAACACATAATTTCAAACCTACGATGTGCTTTAAGTTAGAGTTTATAGAAAATACTCACTAGATCTCTGTTCTACAAATATTTTTAAGTATTTCCTATAACCAGTGAAGGCCATTAGAATGTGGAGGACTTTGAACCTTGACTGATGCTGAAAACAAATGAAGAATACTTTAACAGAATTTATAATCCTCACTTCCAAATGCTGTGAAAGTTTAATGAAAATAAACTGAAGTATCCTTATTAATGTTGTTTGAATATTCCAGAAGCTTAATTTTATTAATATTAAACGAGATATTTGAAAAACCAGACCAATGATGTTATTTTGTGAACAGTTGCTTCATTATTGAAGAGACAAGGGTATTTAAGAATTTTTCAGTGGTAGTTCCTATAGCTAATCCCTAGGAATGCAAAAACTTGTATAGATTTGATAGCATATTCACTTGTAATTAGTTTCTGCTTCTCAAGCATGCATACATGTACACACAGATACAGATACATGAATATGCTCTATTCATACATTCATAACATTAAAACACACATATACATTTTTTCTAGGCATTTTGAAAATATTGGTTGCTGACTCTGACTTCTTACAGAACTGTAGGCTGGACTGGTCTGGAAAGTACTTCTGTATATATGCTGCTTTTATTGGTTAATGAATAAGGCTGTTTTCAGCCAATGGTTTAACAGAATAAAGCCATGAGTGAAATCCAAACAGAAATGTAGAGAGAGAGAAGGCAGAGTTGAGGAGAAGCCATGGAGCTGCCATAGGAGACAGATGCAACACAGAAACTTACACATAGGCCACAACCATGTGACAATACACAAGTTAATAGAAATGAGTTAATTAAATATATAAGAGCTAGCTAGCATCTAGCAATACACTTAAGCTATTGGCCAAATAGTGTTGTGATAATACATTTCTGTGTTGTCAGGGTGGCCAGCAAATGAATGAACAGCCTCAGCCAACACTGGCCAATACCAGGACCTTCTAAAGATAGGTTGTCTGTTTACATAAAAAAAAACAGTTATCTTCCGTATTAGTATAAGTTAATTATACTAGTTAAAATATCCCAAATTACGATTAAGTAAGAAACACATTTTGGATTCAAATAAAATTCACAGGACAAATATATCCTATATAGAGAACATTAAAAAGGGAATTGAATGACTCTGTGCATGGATGTTTGTCTCTTTGTGTATAATTTTATATAAATAATTGTCTTTAAATTCAATTAAGATTTAATAGAAATATTATTTAAAGGCTTTTAATGTTACTGTTTTGCTCATAGGTATGGCTGTGTATCACTTGAATGCCTAGTACCCACGTATGCCAATAAAACATGTTAGATTCCCTGTAACTGGAGTTAGAGATGGTTGTGATCTGCTATATGGGTTCTGGGGACTAAACCCTTGTCCTCCAAAAGAGTAATAGGTGCTCTTAACTGCTGAAGCATATTTTTAGTTCCCAATAATAGTTTAAAAGTTCAACTACTGGGTAAAATAATGAACTGTATTTAGTGCATGTGTTTGAAGGGCGATATTTTTAATCCACTCTATATTGACAAGGGAATCCCAAAATATTTATCTTTGATGAAAAGTGATAAGAGAGTGTGTTTCAATGTTTCAGTTTTTACAGAATTTCAGGATTCCTTGAGAACTTGAAGTCTGAGGTCTCTTGAGAAAGGAATGGTGTGACGATAGTACTCTACATGTGTTATAGCAAAGTGTTTTTAAAACACATTCTGAATAAATGAACATTATCAGTAATCTGGATGAAACCCTATGGAGAGAAAATTCAGTTCTGCAACAAATAAAATCCTGGACATAAAAATGCAGAGAAACCATGATCTCATAAGCTGAGTATGATGTGTTTTCAGAAGGCTAATTTCTGGTTAAACACGAGTCTGCCAAAGACAAGAGGATCACTAAGTATATTATAAATCGAAGTTTGTATATATTTTTTAAACACAGCAGGAAAAGATAAAAGGAAAGTCACTTTGGAAAACTTACTACAACATAGTAGTATCTGAAAATAAGAAAAGATTCCATTGCTATGGAGGCATACTGGCTAGCGACCTTTCCAGAACTGTGGTCCTTGGATACAAGCACAAACTGAGGGGAGACACAGAACAGCATTAATCACCTTAAATAATTTTGCCACTGTTCAGAAACTGGAAAATAAATATTTTTCCTGTCAATAATTTGATGAATGACAAATCATTAACAATGTTCGAAATAATAATTTTGGGGGAGTTAGGCTATATACATCTTTCATGCCAGGAGAGATGGCACCAAGCTGATGAGAAACATTAATTACAAAGGGCTGATAGCTATTGTCTTTCAGATGGATGTACACTCTATGAAGTTCAGATAGTCTGTTTCTGTTTCCACAGGAGTTCATGTGATCCCTTTTTATTTTTTTATTTTTCTCTTTTTCTCATTAAAAAAATATTTTTATACAATTTATTCTGATTACAGTTTTTCCTCCTCTAACTCCTCCAATATTCTCCCCACCATCCCTTCCAGCCATATCCATACATTTCCTATCTTTTAAGAGAAAACAAGTATGTATCTGGTCAATAGTAATAAAATAAAATAATGGCAAACAAAAGCAGACAAACCAAGATAGGATAAAAACAAACAAAGGGGGGGGGGAGTACAAGAAACACATATTGAGAAACACAATTTGCACATACAGGAATCTCTTGAAAAAAAAAAAAAACAGATAGTCATGACATAAACCCTAAATGGAGAGAGAGACAGAAAGAGATAACATTATGAGACAAAGAAGTCCCAAAAATGCCATTGAGTTTGTTTTGTGTTTGCTATTTACCATGGGACACGGAGGCTACACTTAAAAGTGGTTTGTAACACCAGTGAGACTCTTTTGGAAAAAATTAGTAGTTTCATTTGCAAGTTGCTATCAGCTGAAGATAGTTTCTAGTTTAGGGATGGGAATTTTAGCCCATTCTTCTCTCAGTGCAAGGATCCCAACTCATGCAGATTCTGGCATGCCCTGGGCATGCTCCTAGAGTTTGCATGAATTCATATCACACAGGTTCTGTTGTATTTACAGAGCCGTGTTTTCTCACTAACCTTGATCCCTTCAGACTCTTAGTGTTCCACCATCTTTCCCATAGAGCTTACTGGGCCTGGGGTGGGGGTGGATTTGATGGGCTCATTCCATTTAGAACTCAATGTGCCCTTTTCCTCACTTCCTGCACACTGTTCTACATGCGTCTCTATATTTGCTCTTATCTCATGCAGGAGTAAACTTCTCCGATGTCGGCCGAGTAAGTACTGATACAAGTGTAGTAGAATGTTGTTAGAAGTCATTTTATTGTTGTATTCCTGTAGCAGAACAGTGGTATTCAGTTTTCTCCTAGAAACATGGCCTATCTACTCACAGGTTCTTGGACACCAGAGATTTGTCACGAATAAGTTTTATCTCATGGAGTGGGGCTCAAGACAGATAAGATGGTAGGTTACTTCTACAGCTTTGGTGCCACGCTTGCATGAGCACATCTTGCAAGCAAGTCACAATTGTAGACCAAGAGTTTTTAGCTGGATTGTTGTTTACCTTGCTCTCGTGGTAGCATGCAGGGTACCCATCAGCACCATGAACACTAGTACATAGTGGCAAAGACTCTAGCAGGGCGCCTGATTCACTGATCCATGTTCAATGAGTTGTATAGATGCTGTTCTAAGCAATAGCACCTTACTGTCAATTTCTGGAGAGCATCCAATATCCTTGGCAATTCACTGGTTTCTTTTGGAGTTTTCATGGGACCCATTTGGCCAAAAATGTGATTAGATGTAACCTCTCCTGGCACTAAATCCTAATTTTGTAACAAGAGATGTCCACAGCAGAAAAAAAAAATAATGGCATCTTGCAGGCAAATGGATGGAGCTAGAAAACATCATTTTGATTGAGGTAACCCAGACCCAGAAAGGCAGTTACCACATGTACTCACTCATTAGTGATTTTTAAACATAAAGCAAAGAGAACCAGACCACAAGTCATGATCCCAGAGAACCTAGACAACAATGAGGACCTTAAGAGAGACATCCATAGATCTAATCTACATGGGAAGTAGAGCAAGACAAGATCTCCTGAGTAGACTGGGTGCGTGGGGACCTTGGGAGGGTGTTGAAGGGGAGGGGAGAGGCAGGAAGGGGAGCAGAGAAAAATGTAGAGCTCACTAAAAATCAATAAAAAATTAACATAGACAAAGCAGAGAGAGAGAGAGAGAGAGATCCGATTGGGGCTCCATCTTCTCTATCATTTGGCAATTTTATTTAAATCCTTTTAGTACATGCATATATTAGGAAACTTCTACCATTTTAGGTTTACATATGACTGACTCTTAGTTTTAGATTTCCTTTCCCATATTTCCACCCTTATTGTCTTTGCTACCTCCCTTTTGATTCTCCTGATACTGCTCCCCGATCTGTCCATCCATAATTATATCTTCTATTTCTTTTCCCTTTGGAGATCTATTCCTTACCCCTAGTCACTTATTTTATACCTAATCTTGTGGTTACAGAGACTTAGCAACCAACATCCAGAAATAAGGGAATGCAGATGTATTTGTCTTTCCAGATATAGGTTATTTCAATCAAAATTATTTTTTATAGTTCAATCTATATACATGATTTCATTTTTCTAATAGCAGAGTGATATGCTATTATTTTATTATAACCATGCATCCACTAACAGACACACAGACTATTTCCAATTTTGAATAATTATTTATGAATCAGCAATGATCATGGTTAAGAGACTATCTCTGAAATAGTATGTAGAGCCCTTTGATACTTGCCCAAGAGCAGAATAACTGAATCTTGGGTTAGATCAATTTCCATCTTCTCAAGAAACTGCCACACTAAGTTCCATAGTGACTGTACAAGTCTGTAATCACACCAGAAATGTATGATGTTTTCCACACTCCGCAACTTCACCAACATGAGTTGTCAGTTGTTGGCAATTCTGACGGGGTTTAGAAGAAATCTCATAGTAGTTTTGATTTGCATTTCCCTCATGACTAACAATGCTAAACATTACTTTAAGTGTTTCTCAGTCATATGTGTTTCCTCTTTTGAGAATTCTCTGCTTAGATCTATAATCCACTTATAATTGGGTTATTTGCTTTCATGATGCTCAATTTGCTGAATTCTTTACATATTCTTTAATATTAATCCTCCCCCAAATGAGTAGCTGTTAAAAATATTTCCCATCCTGTAGGGTACATATTTTTCTGAATGATGAATGGCATGCTTTGTCAAACAGATGCTCCTCAGCTTCATGAGGTTCCAATTATTATCTGTTAGAATCAAAGCCTGTATTATCAGTGATCCTTTCCAAAAGTCTTTTCCTGTGCCAATAAGTTCAACACTATTCTACACTTTTTCTTCTGACAGATTAAGTGGATCAGGTCTTATGTTGAGGTCTTTGGTGTTATTACCCAACTGGACCTAGTAGATATTTACAAAATATTTCATTCTCACATAAATTTGTCTCATAGAAGTTTCTCTAGAATTGTCTACATTCAATCAATGACAGTAACAGCAGAATATTTATAAACTCACTACTTTATAAAAAATAAGTCACTACATAATTAAGAAACTAGAACATTTTAGAATTAAATGTAAATGAAAAATACCCAAACCTATGAGTTAATGAAGTTTGTTCTAAGAGAAAGTTCATAAAACAAAGTATCTACATAAAAATCACTTAAGAGATTTCATAATACTTACTAGTGACACACATGAAAACTTTAGAACAAAAAGAAGAATGAACATCCAAAAGTAGTATTAGATAAGAAATAGTCAAACTCAGGGTTGAAATCGATAAAATAGAAACAAGCAATACAAAAAGAATCAATAAAATGAAGAGTTGATTATTTGGGAAAATCAATAGGATGGATAAACCCTTTGCTAAATTAACTAAAAGACAGAGGAATGATATCCAAATGAAGAAAATTGGAGACCAAATGGAAACCTAACAAAAGACAAAGAGCACATCTAGAGAACTGTAAGAATAGACTTTTAAAACCTGTATGCCACCAAATTGGAAAATCTAAAAAGAAATGGATATTTTTCTTTAGATATACCTCTATCCAGATTTAATCAAGATCAGAGAAGCAATATAAGCAGACCTATATCCCCAATGAAATAGAAGCAGTAATAACAGTCTCCTAACAGCAAAACAAAATTTAAAAAAACCACAGGAACTAATAGGTTATGCACAGAATTCTACTAGGTTTTCAAATAATTGATATCAATAACCTACAAATTATTCCACAAAATAGAAACAAAAGGAACTTTACTAAATTTTTTTAAAGCTACTGTTACTCTATTACTTAAACCACATAGAAACAGCATACCAACATAAAAAGAGAATTATAGGCCAATTTCTCTTATGAATATAGATACAAAAATTCTCAATAAAATACTTGCAAAATTAATACAAAGAACCATCATAAAACCATACACCATGGTCAAGGAGACTCTATCCCATCAATGAAGAGATTCGCATTAAGTCAACTGATAAATGTAACCCACGATATAAACAGACTGAAAGACAAAACCTACATGATCATCTAATTAGATTCAGAAAAGAATTTTGACAAAACCCAACATCCATCATAATAAAACTGCTGGAGAGACTAAGAATGCAAGGGACATATCTCAAAATGATAGAGGTAATTTACAATTAGCCCACAGCAAACATCAACCTAAATGGAAACACTAACAAGAGAGAGTTGCCCACCCTTCCCAACCTATTCAATGTAGTACTTGAAGTCTTAGAGCAGTCAGACAATGAATGAGATGAAGAAGATAAAAATAGGAAGGAAAAATTCAATTTATGTTTATTTAATGTATAATTGTATACATATTTGTACCCAAAACTTCTGCCAGGAAACTCCCACAGATGACAAACACTTTCAGAAAAGTAATGGGATACAAAATTAATACACAGAAATCAGTATCTTTCCTATATACAAAAGAAAAATGGATAGAGAAAGAAATCAGAGAAACAATATCTCTCACAATACCCTAAAAGATATTAAATGTATTGAGTTAGCTCTAACCAAGCAAGTGAAAGACTTCTGTTATGCAACTTAAAAACATTGAAGAAAAAAATTTATAAGGTATCAGAAGATGGAAAGATCTCTCATGTTTGTGGATCTGTCAGGTATTTATCATAACAAATGGTAATTCTACCAAAATTAATCTACAGAGTCAATGCAATCTCCATCAAAATTCCAACACAATTCTTTACACATCTTGAAAAAATAATTTTCAACTTCAAATAAAAACTCAAAAAACTCAGGATTTCCAAAACCATCTTAAATAAGAAAAGTTTTGGAATTATTACAACCTCAACTTGTACCCCAGAGTCACAGTTACAAAAACAATATGGACTTGGCCACAAAATAGACATGTTGTTCAATGGAATTGAATGTAATATCCAGATGTAAGTAAATACATTTACATACACCTGATGTTTGTTAACGAATCTGAAATACACATTAGAAAAAGACATCTTCAACAAATGCTGCTGTTCAGACAGAATGACTGCATATAAAACAATACAAATAGATCCCTACCTATCACCCTGTACAAAATCAACTCCAAATGCCACAATTTTACTCTTGCTCTTTAATGCAAGACAGGATATATGTCGCGATTGGATTGGGCTCCTCTAACAATTTGCATCATCATCATCCTGAAATTTCAATGGAAAATCTAACCAACATCTTCTGTTTGAGGAAGAGAGTAAAACAGTAATAAATATAGGATAATTATGTCATGATGTAGGCTATCGGTATTTATGTAATATGACTAATGTTATCAAGTACAATTCAGCTTTTCTTCAACTAAAATTTAGTGTTTTTACACTACTGTCCAACCTCACTGTTCAGTTGGCATCACTGTGATTTTCTAGAATCCCAACTCATACTCATGTGGAAAGTTAACTGTTCTAATTCACAAAACGCAAGCTTCTAGCATTGTGCTTAATAGTGTGGGACATCACAATTTCATCTGACTACATCTCCTTGATATTCCTAAGAAGAAAGCAAAACAGGGATTTTTCTAGCAACTTTCCAGGATCGGATTTCTAATGCATTGGAAATATTCTTAAAAGTTTCAAACTCAGATATTTTTCTAAGTATAAAATATAACTATAGTTTTCTTACTACCGGATAAGATATGCTCAGGTAAAACTTAGCACTTGGGAAATTTCGACATGATTTAGCTTGGTGATTTCTGAGTTGCCTCATCATCTGAACATGAAATTTCAAACTAATTTTCTCTAGGTAAAATTTGCATTTTATATGATGATTCCATTTTATCCTCTTCTGCATGTATTCTTGACTTAGTATGTACAATTTGATTATATACTCCCCCATGGACTTTGAAATACCTTCATGTTTCAATGGGTATGACTTTTCTGGAAACCCCTTCTACTTTCTTACCTTGTTTTAGATTATTAAATGTAATAAGACATACCATTTTCCTTTTAAGTCATTTCCTCCAGGGTATTAGTTCCCATTCTCTTATTACATCAGGGAAAGCTTTCAACACATTAGATTCATTGAAAATCTTACATGTAAGTGAAATTTTATCAGATATATGGGAAGGTCTTACTGATATTTCACATATATCATGACATGATTCAATATACGAAATATTACCTATGATTAATATTTTCTATAGGTTAATTCTACTATGTTTTAAAATATTACCTAACCTTTCTTAAATATAATGTAAAGATGTATTATTTTCTGATTTTGTAAGTTAATAAAGACAATTTCAATTTTAATGAAGATTTTGGTCTAGAATTTCTACTTTAAATTCCTTCTCTAGGGTATAATTAAAAATAACTGCTATATGAGAGAATGTTCATTAATTCTTTTGCTCATTCATGCAATGATCATTTTATTTCTTTATGCAATACATTATAGGTAATTAAAAAATAAGTAAACAAGATGGAACTCAGTCTTTCAAAACTAGTGATTTTGTTACACATAAATTATTTCTTAATTAAAGTGACAGTAATTTTATTCTTTTTTGATTAATAGCTTTCAAAAATCTGTGAATAAAAGTAAATAATGTGGTATCGTGAACTAAAATCAATTTAAAAGTTAAGTAACATGTAAAATACCATTAATAAATAAAATATTCACACCACTACATGAAGAATTTTCATTGTCCTTTTCCAGTTAAATAATAATAGTAAATATATATGAATAGAGAATTTATAAAAGTAAACAAACAAAAGCAAAACTGACCATGGGATACATCAGACTGATAAGGTTCTGCAATCAAAGAAGAAAACCCTCAGTTTGTAGAGAAATCTAGAGAATCCAAGAGAATATCAACAAACCATATGGCTCAGTTAAGGTTACTATTGTTTTGACAAAAAGCAACCTGGAAGTAAAGGGCTCATTTCTTTCACATTTCCATATAACCTGTCCTCATCAGAAACAGTGAGGGCAGGAACTCATGAAGGGCAGGGACATCCAGGCAGGAGCTGATGCAAATGCATTAAGGATTCTACTTACTAGCTTGTTCCCCATGGTTTGCTCAACCTGCTCTGTTATAGAATCAAGGACCCTCTGCTCAGTGGTGGCTCCATTCACAATGATATGGGCTCTTACACATCAATCCCTAATTGAAATTACCTATAGGCTTGCCTAGAGCTGGAAGCATTTTCTCAGTTGAGGATTTCTCATCTCTGATGATTCTAGCCTGTATCAAGTTGACATAAAATGAGCCAGCACACTATATATTTGTTCAACAGTTAATATATATATAATCATAAAATATTCAATAGAGAATAAGTGCATATATAATGCATGCTTACTTTATCAATATCCACAGATGTAAAGAAATATAAAAAATTAAGTGTCCCTGCATTAATGATCCAAAAATAAGATGCAATGGACATATAAAGAATAATTCTAAACACTCATTAAAAGAGTGAGATCTTATCAATAACATGACAGATGGAACTGAGGATCACTACATTGAATAAAATGAGTCTAGCACTAAAGCACGAGTAGTGCATGACCTTTGCTTATAATGTAGAACATAAAGAAGTTAATAGCAAGGTGGAGAGCACTGGTTTTTAAAGGATGCTGGCCAGAACTGTGGATGGGATGAATGAAGAACAGGCAGTATCCACTTAAAAACTAATAGAAGAAGCCCCAGCCTGCTGTTGTAACTCCAAACAGAAGTAATGTACTAGACCCTTCAAAAACCAAAGATTAAGAACCTTTCAAAATTTAAAAGTTGTCATCACATAAAGGTATGTTCAGTGTTTAAGAAGATAAATATTATTTTTTTGATATTTTTGACACAAAGGTTCTCTGTGTAGCATTGGTGCCAGTTTTGGAACGAGTTTTGTAGACCATGCTGGCCTCAAACTCATAGAGATCAACCTGTCTCTGCCTCCGTAGTGCTGGAATTAAAGGTGTGTGTCACCACTTCCTGGTTCAAAAGCTAAATATTTAACCTGATTTGAATATTATAAAAGGTACATGAGTATAGCAACATTATAAATATTTATTTGTTCTGTAATTGTAAATTATTCAAAATTAAACTTAATGAAAATATGAAAAAGCAGAATAATACAAAATAGTATAAGAAAATAATTTATTATATTCAGTTGATTTTATTTGAAATTATGTCTTTTAAAAAATCTAGATTTGGAGTTAGATTATGATGTGGAAAGTCCTTCTTTCTGATTCATGGAAAAGTCTTCCAGACACTATGGGCCTATAGGCTGAAGATGGATACCTCAATGTTACAGAAGAACTTTGGGTGACTCTCCAGGCAGCAAGATGGTTTCTGTCACTTCTAGAACTTTGGAAGCTACTTACAATGCACTTCCTGTTTACTTAGGTGATAATATATACTTCTAGGTTCTTAGAAGAGTTCAAGACAGATAGTTATAGGTAGTTTTTCTTAGTTATGATAAAAATAAATATTAAACTTTTCAGATGTGCAAATAGACTAAATATTGTAAGTGTAATTCTTGGTTGATACTTATTTTGTTATATGTAATTTTATTATGTTAAAGTTAAAGCCTTCCTTTTAACTAGACAGAAAGGGGAAGATTATGTGGAGTGTCCTTTTGTATATGTGTTACTTTTATTAGTTGATGAATAAAGCTGTCTCTGCCAAAGGCTTAGCAGAGTAAAGCCAGGTGGGGAATCTGAACAGAGATATATAGATTAGACAGAGTCAAAGAGACTCCAAAGTAGGCAGAGTCAAAGAGCTGCTATGGAGCTGTCAAAGGAGAAAGATGCTAGTCAACCACATAGGAAACAAGACATATAGAAATTAACAATAATTAATATATAATAGTTATAATATTATAATTAAGATTAATAGAAATGGATTAATTTAAGATGTAAGAGCTAATTAGGAATATGCCTAAACTATTGGCCAAACAGTGTTGTAATTAATGTAGTTTCTCTGTGATTATTCGGGTTAGGGTTTCTGAAAAAGTAAGCACAGTCACTGTTTACAAGATAACATAAAATACATACTTAGAATGGTGATTAATAAAGCTAAAATTAAATTTCCTGTAGTTACTTAGTGACAAATGAGAATATTTACAGAATAATGTAAAAAATGAGGATAGTTCATTCCATAAAACCTCCTTTTTTTTTGGTGCAATTTTCTCCAAGTTGATAGAAACTCTCCTGAATAGAATCTCCTTAACAACCCAGAAGTTAAGTTAAAACTGTCCTGTCCCTCCAGGAAGGATAGAGGAGGTTCATGAAACCTCAGAAATAAAGAAACCTCATAAGTCTCCAGCCGTTCATGAAACTAACAAGTCAATCAAGGCCCTCCCCCAAGACTGAGTCACCAAATGTCCAGTGCATAGGAAACTCTGACCTGTCAAGATTTCTTCAGGTAATGCAGAAAATTCCAGGCATTTTTATAAGTTACATGCACATTTACTGTCTACGTTAACTCTATTTGTCAACACCCTTAGATATAATATATCTGCATTAAAATTTTCACTCATGTATTGCACACAGCATTTGAAGGAACATTACCCCCATTTAAACATGTGACCCTGGCAGGCCTTGCCCTTCTCCCCATCCCCTTTGCCTTGCTAACAACTGTTAGATTACTTTCAGAAATCGAGTGACCAAGGTCTATTCCCTTATTTGCTTCCTTCTTCCTGCTGAGACGGACTACCAAAGTCCAGCAATCAGAAGATCCCTCACCTAGCTAACATGTCCATGGGGTTTCCCTCTTTACCTTTATAAAGTGCCTTTCGCCTATGTGCCACGTCTATCTGCTCTCTATCCGGAGGCAGTCCTTTGTGGCTTCAGGAAAAATATCCGTTTCTTTCCCTTCTTCCCTTCACTTTCTCCCTTGTCACCAGACCTCTCCTTTTGTTCTTTTCTGTTTGTTTGTTTTTGTTGTTGTTTTGTTTTGTTTTGTTTTCGAGACTGGTTTTCTCTGTGTAATTCTGATCATCTTGGAAATCACTCTGTTGTAGAACAGGCCAGTTTTTTTTAAAAAAACACTTGAAGTCTCTAGTATCATTTCTAGAATGACTTTGACTTTCTCGGGATTGCTGGGAAATATGAAAAAAGTGTTTATGATACACAGAAATCATTACAAGGTAGAAACAAGTACAGAACCTAGGGAGCTGTTTGCTCAGATCAGAATGCTGGTATTTAAAATGCCTATCTGTCACCAATTTCCTTCTAATAATTTAAAGGATATTATTAGTTAGTTCATTTGTGTTATTAATTTGTTATCAGTAATAGAAGACCAACAATACTTTGTTTTACTCAATTAAAAAGAGACTAGAAAAATCAGTATTATAATAACACACAACTTCTAAAGTATTTCCTGACACAGAATATATGTTCAAAAAATATGCTATTATTCTCTTTAAATAGGTGTACGCACAAATACATGGGAAGTAATACTTCCTATTCTATGCTTTGAAAACATAGCTAAGCAATGAGTAATTCCTTCTGAGACCTTATGGACATAAACCTGGCTCTTTCTGCATTGTTTTCTTTGTAGTTATTCAAAAATGCATTTCCTTTAAGGAAGTTCTAATGGCTGTCACTATGATTTAAAGCTTTCTGCAGAATCTCTCACACAGGGCATGGCTGCCTAAATTACTTTGGACCTAATTTTAGATAAACTGCCATAGCAAGTGTTGAATAAATGCATGAGTAAGCAAAGGAAAGCGAAGCAGATATTTAACATTTGTGACTGGTGTTATCTTTCTGAAGTGTTTGAATAGAAGTAGTTTACCTTGGTTAATTAGGTTCCCCCCACAACAGAAAATCATGTTCAGAAACATTACATTACATTCATCATCTTTTTAAAACGCTTGTCACTGAATTTCCAAAAGAGCAAGAAACTGAAGACAGAGAGAGAGAGAGAGAGAGAGAGAGAGAGAGAGAGAATTTAAATCAGTTCTAATTGCATTTATTTCAGAAACACTATTTTATCTTTTACTTCAAAAATATCAGATTATGGAATCGTGATATGATCCCACACCATGGGTAGCTTTCAGGAGAAAAGTCCCACCATCTTTGTGATATTGTGTTTGTGACATATTCTCTATTATGTGTTGTGCAATTTTCACTTTACTCTTTGATTTTTACTAGACAAATGTCTTCAGGAATGATATAAATCTAATACAATTTTTGACAAGATGGAAAGTGTAAGAAATGACACCTCTCTACAAGTTATAGTTGAAATTTTTTAAATTTAATCTTTTTCGAGTATTTCATACGTGGATACCATATGACATCATTTAGCCCCTTAACTGTGCATACAAATCCTCTCATCTGTCTCATACATCTCTAACACAACAACACCACATACACACACCACACATATCACATGCATACATACACATATGCATATACATCACACACACACACAACTATGAAACCATTCAGTGCTACTCATATAAACATACATTTATGGCTAACAACTTGATATTGCATAGCCTAGCAGGAGACTGTCCCTAAAGAAAACTGATTCTCCCTCTCTCAGAAGTCAGTCATTGCCTATAGCTCTTCATTTAGTGTCAAGTCCTTGTTAAATGCTCCCTTCCATGTTGTAATGCAAACTGCTTTTGTCATTATGAAGATTTTGTTTAGGTAACCATATTGTTGAAGTCTCATGGGTGCAGCTTCCCAGTGATGCCTAGAAGATGCTATCCCTCCAGAGGTACCCTAGTTCACCGTCTCTTACAATCTGTCTGCTCCTCTTCATAATTTTTCCTGGGACATAGATTTAAGAATTATATTATAGACATGTCAGTTGGGAGTTGGAACCCCATGGTCCTTTGCTTTTTACATTTTCAAAAATTACAGATTTAGCTGGGTGGTGGAGGCACATGCCTTCAATTCCAGCATTTGAGAGACAGAAACAGGCAGATCTCTGTGAGTGCAAGGCCAGCCTTGTCTACAAAATGAATTTCAGGAACAGACTCCAAAGGTGCAGAGAAACCTTGTCTCAAAAATGCTTCAGATTTATGTAATACTCTCCATCTGTTGAAAAACAAACTTATTTGAAGAGGAATCATATAATTATTTGAGGGTTAGAAGGAACAGGTAACAGTGGATATAGAAAGTCAGCCATCTTTCCTCTCCTTTTACTGATGAGAATATAGTATCACACAGGTATTGACTAATATGTCCACGACTGTCATGTAACAATTAGTGATGGACAGAGGTTTTAATTGCCAGTATTCAGCCCATAGAACATTTTGCAGATGGAGGACTTAAAAAATAGTCAGTAGTGTCTTGAAAGTCTCTTTCCTGGAAATTAGCTCTCATAGTACCTGAAGGTGTTATATAAGATGCCAAGGGATAAATGCAGTCAAAAGACCTATCTGGTTGTAAGACTGAACTGGCATTGAAATAGTTCACCAGTGAGGCAATGGTGGCACTTGTAGCTTCATGACAACTAGCGGTTGTATAAATGGAATTTAGGCCCACTACAGAGGAAGGAATACATGCCTAGTGGTAGAACACTAACCGACTATAGAAGCATAACTAGCTAGTTCATAAACCCTCACTACTACAGTTTTCTTGAAACAATAAAATCTGTACCTGTTCTTAGATTTTAAATGGAGCTAAGAGTGCAATGGAAACATGGGCTACACAAATGGAGACAATTATATCCCCACCTCCATTGTCTCCTTTCTGGCAAAGTAAATACTGAGCACAAAAGTCTTCTTGTAGAATCATCTCTAAATACATCATAAAGTGATTTTATTTTAGCAGAATTTTCTCACAATTACCGAATATTTAAATAATCTTTAATTAGCACACAAGAACAATTCCAACTTTGCTCTCGTGCATTTGCTAAAGGCAGGTGTAGCAGAGGACTCATTTTGACCTCTAAAACTTCTTTATAATAACTAATATTAGAAGTAGTTCTACTAAATTGAACGAAAACTTGAAATGCAAAATGACCACAGGATTAAATCAATAAAGTATACCCAAATGCTAAATGAGATCAAAGCAAAGAGCATAAGAAAAGAGACAAATCAATAAAGTGATAAAATGACTGAATGCGGAAGTTATCATAATCAGTCATAAGCATCATCTCCCTTTCAAAATGTCAGAGGAAAAGTCAAGTTTTTAAAAGAAAGGATATTTTACTTTATTAATTTATTTATTAATTAAAATAACATAGTTCTCATCTGGAAAACTGAATACTTTCAGTCTTATGCTCTCCTCATAATTACAAAAGAGTCTTATTGATAGCTAGATCATTAAAATTCTCCTTAGGTCTATGCAGCTTGTATTCTATCAAGAGGGTTAGTTGATTTTAGAGCCAGTGAAGATTTTTCTGTTGTTTTTGTTGTTTCTTGTACAGGGAAAGAAATGTATCAAACCTTTGGATTTTCAGTATTCATTGAAAAAGTGCACATATTGATGAACATAACTTACTGCAGTATTAAGACATATTAACGAAAACATTTTTAAGAATAAAAATGAAGCTTTAAATTGTGATCTTCTGGCTTTCAACCAGACCGTCTCCCTGCTAAACCATAATGCCAATATTTCTGTTGACTTGAGCCAATTTGAAAGGAGGCTCTTGCCAGCAATGGTATGGTTTACCAAGTTTATAATTGCTCCACTTTGGCATCTGCTCTCTTCCCCCAGGATGCATGAATGGCCGTGGCTTTAGCAGATGGAATACAGATTTTCCATGTAAGCAGTGGGGTGAGTTTCTTCCAAGATACTCGAGAATTCTGATTTCTGAGTTTTCACTTTACACATTGTTTCCCAATTTTCTTCCCATCTCCCAATTTCTTAGCAACTAAAAATAAAATGTGATGGAATATACTATGTCATCCCAACAGGTAGAATCTGTTCAGAGTTCACTATCATAGATACGATCAGTTATCTCCTTCTACCATGTGAATCACAAGGGTTGAGAATTTCATTGTGGGTTCCAGAAGAGTGGTTTTGCTCATTCTATAAATTCATTTTTTGTTAGTGAAATAAAATACCTTCAGGAAAATTATCTTAAAAGACAAAGGGTTTGTGTTGGCTTACAGTCACAGGAATGAAGTTCAAGATAACAGGAAAGACACAAAAGACTTAATGGTGGGAACACACTGATCACTTTACATCTGGATTTAGGAAACAGAAAGGGACATGGGAGACATGACAAGAGACAGAATAGGCAGGATTGCATACCTGTGTTTGTCCCTTTGCATCTATACTCAACAAAAAGAAATACAATAAAATGTAGGAGTATCCTATAAAACCTCACAGTCTATTATAGGAGTAAACCTCCTCCAGCAAAGCTCCATCTCCTAAAGGTTCCATAATTTCCCCACACTGCACAATTAACTGTGCACCAAGTTCATCTATGAGAAATATTTCATATTAAAATCACAATATTTGCTGAACCTTCCTGCCTACCCCCAACTTCTGTTTTTACAGAAATTTATCTGAGTTATTATTTAAAGGAGCAAACATTAGAACTAACAGTGCTGTTCAATATATTCCCTTCAGAAGCTTTCTAAAGACAATCACTATTAAAAGCAAAAGCTTTGTTTCCTCAACACCATTTGTTAAAGATGCTTTCTTTCCTCCAGTGCATATTTTTGGCATTGTTGTTGAAAACTGGATGGCTATAATTGTCTAAACTTAAGTTTGAATTTTGCATTTGATTCCATTGATGTTGCACATGGCACACAAATCACTCCAAATGTATCAAAGACCTCAATTCAAAGCATGAAATTCTAAAACTATTAGATAAACAGGTACTAGTCACAATAAAACATGTAGGCAAAGAAGAGATTTCAGACAAGGAAGCAATTTGCTCAGGAATTCACTCCAACTATTGATACATGGAGCCTAATGAAATTTATGAAACTTCTTAACTATAGTCCAGTAAAGTGGAACACAACAGGGTAGGGACAAAATAATCTATTGATCCTATACATCCAATAGAAAACCAATAATTCAAAAAATATCTTAAGAAAATAAATCACTGAATCAAAAATTGGGCAATGCAAATTAATATTACTTTGAGATTTCATTGCATAAATGGCTAAGATTAAGAAAACAAGTAAGTATTTACTCATTTTTTCAAACTTTTTTTCATACTTCTCATCCATTTCTATAAGGGTGTTTTTTACATGTTGTTTAAGGGACTCTATTGCGCTGGCAAAACTGGATGTCAATCTGTAGAAGAATGAAAATAGATCCATATCTATCACCATGCACAAAACTCAAGTCCAAGTGGATTAAAGACCTCAATATCAAGCCAAACACACTGAACCTGATAGAAGAGAAAGTGGGAAGTACTCTACAACACGTGGGCACAGGAGACCACTTCCTAAGTACAACCCCAGCAGCACAGACAGTAAGGGCAACATTGAATAAGTGGGACCTACTGAAACTGAGAAGCTTCTGTAAAGCAAAGGACACTGTCGCTAAGACAGAAAGGCAACCCACTGACTGGGAGAAGATCTTCACCAACCCCGCAACTGACAAAGGTCTGATCTCCAAAATATATAAAGAACTCAAGAAACTAGACCGTAAAAGGCTAAGCAACCCAATTATAAAATGGGGCACTGAGCTGAACAGAGATCTCTCAACAGAAGAAGTTCAAATGGCCAAAAGACACCTAAGGTCATGCTCAACTTCCTTAGCGATCAGGGAAATGCAAATCAAGACAACTTTAAGATACCATCTTACACCTGTCAGATTAGCTAAAATCAAAAACACCAATGATAGCCTTTGCTGGAGAGGTTGTGGAGAAAGGGGTACACTCATCCACTGCTGGTGGGAATGCAAACTTGTGCAACCACTCTGGAAAGCAGTGTGGAGGTTTCTCAGGAAATTCGGGATCAACCTACCACTGGACCCAGCAATACCACTCTTGGGAATATATCCAAGAGAGACCTTATCTTACAACAAAAGTATATGCTCTACTATGTTCATAGCAGCATTGTTTGTAATAGCCAGAACCTGGAAACAACCTAGATGCCCTTCAATTGAAGAATGGATGAAGAAAATATGGAATATATACATATTAGAGTACTACTCAGCAGTAAAAAACAAGGACTTCTTGAAGTTTGCAGGCAAATGGATGGAAATAGAAAGCACTATCCTGAGTGAGGTAAGCCAGACCCAAAAAGAGGAACATGGGATGTACTCACTCATATTTGGTTTCTAGCCATAAATAAAGGACATTGAGCCTATAATTCGGGTTCTTAGAGAAGCTAAATAAGAAGGAGAACCCAAAGAAAAACATATAGACATCCTCCTGAACATTAACCTTCATCAGGCGATGAAAAGAGACAGAGACAGAGACCCACATTGGAGCACCGGACTGAAACCTCAAGGTCCAAAGCAGAAGGAGAGAGAGCACGAGCAAGGAACTCAGGACCACGAGGGGTGCACCCACACACTGAGACAATGGGGATGTTCTATCGGGATCTCACCAAGGCCAGCTGGCCTGGGTCTGAAAAAGCCTGGGTTAAAACTGGTCTCGCTGAACATAGTGGACAATGAGGACTACTGAGACCTCAAGAACAATGGCAATGGGTTTTGATCCTACTGCACGTATTGGCTTTGTGGGAGCCTAGGCAGTTTGGATGCTCACCTTACTAGACCTGGATGGAGGTGGGTGGTCCTTGGACTTCCCACAGGACAGGGAACCCTGTTTGCTCTTTGTGCTGACGAGGGAGGGGAACTTGATTGGGGGAGGGGGAGGGAAAGGGGAGGCGGCGGTGGGGAAGAGACAGAAGTCTTTAATAAAAATAAATAAATAAATAAATAAATAAATAAATAAATAAATAAATAAATAAATAGAAAACAAGTAAGAATATCCTGGTTTATATTTGGGAAATGGATAACTTTATTCACTGTTGGTAAGAGTGACACATGGTGCAGAGCCTATGGAAATAAACACGAAGTTTTTCAAGTTAGAAATAGATTTACTGTATGATCCAGTTTTACTACTCTCAAGACATATACCCAAAGTCTTCATGTCATAATTCAGAGTCCTGACTGGTTGCACATTCATTGCTGCTGTATTCGGAATAATTAAAAAACAGGAATTGACTAGATGTACATCAGTCAATGAGTTGAAAATGAAAATGTAGTATTTAAATACTGTGGAATTTTATTCAGTTCTTCAAACAGAAATCATCAATGTCATAGATTAAATAGTCCCATAAAAGATGGGACTGGGAGTGAAAATACTGACTTAGGTATCCCAGGCCCAGAGAGATCTTTCTCCCCAGCATGAAGACCCAAGCATCACATAGATGAGATTTGTGGGTTTAACCTGGAGTGCCTTTTGAAGGCAGGAAATTAAAATGAGGGATAGGAGTTAGAACTTGATGGAGAAGGATAACATTACATAGTTGGTACGAAAATGGAAATAAGTAATGATAGAGAGGTACAAGTGAGGAGGGGATACAGGTCTAGGGTACATGACATGATTTTTGGGATCACTACTCTAAGATTATTTGTCCTGGATAATTGAAATTACATGGCTGCATAAGTCATAGGTTGTCAAAAAGATCCCACTGCCAAGTGTTGAATTGCTCCCTTCAAGTTTTCAGTCAGGGAAGTCCCAGAGACCACCCTTCATAAAAAATGTGGGCTTGTTATTGCCCTTTGTCATCCATCCCATCAGAACTGTAATGTACACCTTTATTACTGAAAATAAACTAGATACACTTGGGTCAAAAAAAGTGAAGAAATCGAGCTCCTTCTGATGTAAAATTTTCCTCACTGATAACTAACTCTCAGTTCAAGAAAGTACAATGCAAGCTGTAGTAAGAGAAAAGTCATCAACAATCTTTATGAACCTATGTACCCTCCTAGCTAAAAAATGTCAAGATGTGCCTATTGGTGCAATAGTGGCATAAACATTTCTGATGTACCCAACAGATTTCTCATTGAATTTAAGGCCAATTCCATAGAAGAGAATTCACAAATGGTTCCTTAAACACGATGAAGATCCTGTGGATGGAGACCATACAGGATCTAAGAAAGTACCTACAACTATTTGCTGAGTAGAACTAGCGTCAAACAGCCTCTTAAATAGTCATCCTTATCACATATATTAGGGAAGATCCCGTTCTTCATTAGAGAAGCTACTTATTGCAATGAATGGAAGTGAACACAGAAATTCACAATTAACCTTGGCAGAGAAATAATCATATTGAAATCCTGAGGTCCTAATTAGACTATATATATATATATATATATATATATATATATATATATATATCAACTCCTCTTTCCAAAGTTTAGATAATACCACATTGTAGAATATGTGGTGGAAAGATTCTAAGAGCCAGAGAGTCATGAGGAGCATGGTGAAGTAGTATCTTCTATATATGAAAGAGCCATGAACTCACAGTAACAGTGGTTGCCTTGCACAATACTTGTACAAGATCAAGGAAGTGAACATTCTGTCATAGATATGGAGAGATGCAAGCCTTCCATTATGAATAGGGGAGAGGGGCTACTGCTGTCCCCTACCTAGCAGCTGAAGACTGATGTGTAAGAGAGAATCAGTTTTTTTTCCAGGGTACTACCTTGCACTTTGTCCATGACCTTCTATGCATGCCAATTCAGATGGTTTTAATTGGAATACTTGGATTATGGAGGAGACAGAAGAAAAGGCAGGAGCAGAGGAGGAGAAAAAATAAGAGTAGGTTCCCTGCCCTGTGGAAAGTCCAAGGTCCTCTCCTGTCCGTCCATGTCTAGGAAGGTGAACATCCAAACTGGCTAGGCTCCCACAAAGCCAGAACAGACTGCTCTTTGGACTGGAGAGGGAGGGGAAGTGTTGAAATAGGAAGCGGCGGGGCTGCGTCCCCAGCACCCCAGCCACCTGCTCGGCTAGCTTATGCCCGAAATAACAACACACAAACTGTATTCATTTAAATACTGCTTGGCCCATGATATCTAGCCTCTTCTAGGCTAATTCTCACATATTAATTTAGCCCATTTCTAATCATCTGCGTAGCACCCCAAGGTGCGCTTACCGGAAAGATTCTAGCCTACATCCATCTTGGGTTGGAGCTTCATCGCATGTGTCTCAGAGAGGAGCTAACACGTCTACCCGGGAGCGTGGAGCATGGCGTCTCTGCTCCAGAGAGCAGAGCTTGTCGAGTCTGAGCTCACTTCCTCTTCCTCCCAGTATGCTATTCTGTTTATTCCTCCCACCTATGTTTTAACCTATGAGGACCAAGCAGTTCCTTTATTACTTAACCAATGAAATCAACAGATTGATATATGACACTCCCACATCAGGGAAGAGGAGTGGGGGGAGGGGGAGAAGGGTGGGAAGAGGGGGAGGGAAATGGGAGGCTGGAAGGAGGTGGAAACATTTTTTTCTTTTTCTCAATAAAAAATTTAAAAAAAAAGAATGAGAGTAGGTGAAGAATTAGGAAAAAGAGATAGACTTACAAGAAGCATTCACGGAAAGTCTAAGAAAAGAATAGGATAGAGGATATGATTAAAATATATCATATTTTTCCTGAGTTGCTATCACTTTGAAAGATAGTAGAAAGGAATATTTCAAAATATCTGGAATTTAATCTGCTTTTTTGTGGGTAGTTAATTACTACTATAATTCACAGAGGTGAATTGGCTGAGTAAATCATTCACACACAGACACAGACACAGAGAGAGAGAGAGGTGGAAAACCAATTATTATTAACTCATAAAATGACTGAAGCCAAACAAGTCTGCTTATGATGGGAAAAAGAAAAAAACCACATTATTAAGTTAAGTAATAGTTTCTTTTCATTCTTCCACATAATTTATTTGAAGAGCTAAATATTTACACAATATGTAAGTAAATTCACAAATTGACATATAAAATTCTTAGATGTAACAGTCACTTTATAAGTAGCAGTTAAAATAGGAGATTTTCTATCTAGTCATATAGTAGGTTTTGTTTTCTCCTTTTGATTGTAAGCCTCAGGCTTTAACAGTGGAGCCATCTTTCCAGACCTTGTTTTTCCTTTTCAATCTACATTGATAAACACTGCAAACTTAGACAAATTCCCTTGCTTTATGTGGTAATTCATTGGGAAGTTATTTATCTAGTAACAGGGTCTGAAACCATCTATAGCAATGACAAAGGTCTGGATCACAAGTTGCCTGGTAATTGGCTCTCCCCTGTAACATTTTGCTCTTCAGCAATGGAACTTTTGATTTTCCACTATTTACAGTGTGAACCTGTCAGTTCCAACTCTTTTACAGAAGGAAAGTACTGCAGCTCTTGCTACAAAAATCAATTTTATTCATGTCTAATAATTCTGACACTTGACAAATTAGGAAGGAAGTATTTTGTCTCAGAGGTTATGATACCTAGAGAAGTAGAAACTTAAAGCTCCAGAGGAGGCAAAAACATAATTTCCCAAAAGTCAGGGCTAACTGAAACTCTGATGGGTTGTATACTAAAGAAAACAGTCTCAGAGTCAATATCTTCCAGTGACACCTGCATATCAAAGGGGATCCTAAAAGGGAGGATTGTTCGGAAACCTTCATTCTCGTGTTATTATGGCATGGCAGATGGAGGGGATATACAATTCAATTTTCAATAAAGCAATAATCAAGACTTTCCACCTCAAACCTAGGGAAGAGTCTACCTCAATATTTAATAGATCAGTGTCATGTGTTGTTTGATGTCATGAAGTTACAATGAAGTTGTATGAGATTTTGATCATTAATATTCCTTACTACTCGCAAATCTTATGTACATCTTTAATTCAAATAAAATTTAGGTTTATATTAGGTGCAATGTTGAACATATATAAGCACCTAATTATCAAATTTGAAGTAATAACCTATTCTTCTAGCTTCCATGATTTTCCCACAAATACACCTTTGTTCTTATTAAATACTAATTGGTTTCCAAGACATAAACACTGACGAATTCCCACAATCTTCCTGAAGAACCAGTAGACAGCATATCTGAAGTGCATTCATTTTTCTTTTTGTGTGTGAAAAATGCAAATGTCTGATCAACAGAAGTTTTATTCCAATTTTCTTCTCCTCAGTAAGATGAAGCATGGTGGTGTTATATGATGACAGCTGCAGAGTTGACTACTGGCAGACGATATTGGATGGAAAATGGTTGTGTCTGTCTGCAATGATCAAAACTGCCGCAAGCAATACCCACATACCAATCTCAGCACCTGACAGCTTGACGTGTGGATGGAATCAAGGAGCAGGTGCAGGAGTCCAACGACAAATCAAGGTTTTCGGAAGCTCGGGGTGTTTTGTGTCAAGCACAGTCAAATACAAAGAGAGATGAAGGTAATTTTAGAGTGAGGGAAATGATTAAGGAATAATGATGTGCTGAAAGTACCTACCTGGAGGGACAGGAAAGAAAGATGCAATGATGGAGGAACGGCAAAACACAGCTAAGGGTGAGTATAGAATATGCAGTAAAATTTGGAAGGAAAACCACAAAACTTTCCCTCCCATAAAGAGAAATTTCATTTTCTTTTTCTATCAACTGTATATCAGCAATCTTTTCAATTTTCTTCTCAAGGCTCTAAACTTTTGCTATCTTTTATCCACCCAAATATTTCCTCCTCTCATGTGCCTAATCAGTTCAATCAGTACCAAAGATGATACGCTTTGTTCATCACCAAGAGTAACTCTTAGGAATACAGGGATTGTTTCCCTAGATTCCTCAAGAAAAGGATATGGGCTAATAATCCCTCCAATAAAAGAATTTTCCAAGACTAACAAGGTAGATTATTAGATCGTTGAAGTTTGTGTTCAGAAATCACTATGAGAAGAGATGAAACTCAAGTTTCTCTTATTAACTATATAAGAAAAGTTGGCATGGTTTGAGATACAATCAAACCATTTTGAAGAAGTGCAAATATAATCTTTGATTAAAATCATAAATTTAGGGTATTTGGTGAAGTTATGAATGAATTTGGGGAAAGCAAATATTTCAGAAGAGAATCTTTGGTCAAATGTAAAAGCTGAAGAAATGTGGAAACAAATAACACTGACTGCATATGGAAGAGTACTTAATAATCCTCAGAATGTGCTTTCTAAGATTATGAGACTTTGCTTTCATAAGGAGATTGTGATTTCTTGTTTTTAAGATTGATCATGAATCTAAGAATGAGAATTTAAATAGAAACAGAGCTACTTTCTAATGGCATGAAAAAATCAAATATTGAATGAGATTTAGAAAACTTCCCCACTGGCTCCATTCTCAGGAAGGAACAAGGGTCTGAAAAGGTAGGGTAAAGGGCAAGTCTCTCTGTCCCTGGTGACTCAGATGTAGATGTGTTTGCTGGCAATTGTCCATAGTTATTTTATTTTGACAGTGTGATGTGTGTCAAGATTGATAAAGAAGGGAACGAAGTGCCCTCACTGCTGAAGGTTCTCTTTCACATGGCGAGTTTTAAGTAAACTTTAAGATGCCTAGAGTTGCTGGAGTTACTGCGATTTCCTTACCGCCTTGGCTGGCCTGAAAACTTAAAGCACAATGGGACCATTCTCCTTTGTCGGCACTCTCATCTGTTACTGGTATTTGTTCAGGAAAAGACATTATGTGTGCGTTTGTATAGATGACAAAGTATGACGTCGCAGCGGTATTTGTCAATATAATACCTAATGAATGCTTTAGGTGGTATGTAGATCAATAAACAATTTTATAGTCTTTGTTGTTGAATGTCATCAGTTTAGTCTATGTCTGAATTTATAAATCCCAGTGAGGCCAAGCAGTTGACCCTCCAAGGTCTTCTTAGATTTGTCATCTATCAAATGAGGGTCATAGCTGCCTCTGCAGTTTTTGGGGTGATTGGATGAGATTACATATGCATAGTGTATAATGTTGTAGAAATGCAATTATCAGGATATTGTATTACTACTTTTTATTACTCTTAACTCTCATTTCTAAAAAAAAATTATAAAAAACTGTCTGTGTTCATGGTGTTCATGTGCATTAGAACACATGTTCTGGAGTTTGAAGGAAGATTTTTGGAAGATAATTGGTCAACAATCATTTTCTGTGTGTGTGTGTGTGCTTGCGTGGTGAAAATCTATTGATATTATCAGTAACTGAAAACTTCACCAAGACAGATACTTTACATATGGTTTAGGAAAATGTTCATTTTTATTGTGTTTGCAATTCTTTTGAGATTATTACATTCTTTACAAAAATTTGATGATATAGCATAATCCAAAAAAATTTTCATTCCTTTTTGTTTTAGTTTGTTATTAAATTTTAATTGTTGAGATGGGGTCTTACTCTGAAACAGTGTCTAGTTATATAGGCCTTATATAAACCTTATATAGGCCTTCAGATGACAGAGTTTTACTCACCTTTTTAAAGTTATATGCTACCACATAAAGCCTAAAATTCCTTTTGGGAGAGTAAGAAGCTGAAATACTCCTTGATAAAAAGGTTTCATTTTTATCACTAACATATATCTATTGACTCATCCATTTTTCCTTAAATTTTGAAATTTATTTTTGACTGATGAGATATAAAAATTAATACAATAAAAATATATTGTGTATAATGTGTAAATCAAGTTAAACTGGTATATTTATATATGCATTCATCACTTCTCTATGGTGACAATATTAATAATTCTATCTAGATATTTGAAATGTTCAACACTGCTTTGTTACCTACATTATCTAACTGTGCAGTACACATGCTTGACATGTTCAACCCAGCCTTGTTACCTACATTACTCAACTATTCAAAAAACAGACTTGATATATTCAACCCAACCTTATTACCTACATTACCATTACCCAACTGTGCAATACACATCAGAATTCTAATATCTGCTTCCCTATACTTTCTTTCTCATTAATCACCCTTATCCAACCTCTGTCTCCTATACTTCTTAGCCTCAGAAAAACTTCACTCTATGATCAACTTGTGTGAGGGCAGTTTTTACAGATTTCCACACATCAGGGAGAACATATGGTAGTTCCTGTGTCTGTCCTTTCTTTTTAAATTTGCTCAGTGAAATATTTTCCAGAACAAATAATATGATTTTATGAAATTTTGTGACTGAATTGCATTCCATTGTGTATATGTGCTAACTTTTCTTTATCGAGTGATCAGGTGATAGACATTTGTTTCCATTTCTTAGCTAGTGTGAATAATGTTGCCATTAACATGGAGTACATCCTACACTGAAATTTCTATAAATTTTATATGACTATATGGTATGTCCATTTTAATTGTTGATGAGTTTCCATATTATGTACCATAATAGCTGCATTATTTTACAATCATAACAATTGGCAGTGGCCCTCTTTTGTCTGCATCCTCATCAATTATTACCATTTGATGCCTTTTTGATAATAGCCATCATTACTGAAGTGATGTACTGTTTTATTGTGTTTTTCTTTGTATTTTTCTGATAACTTGTGATGCTAAATGCCATTTGTTTGTCTTCTTTTGAGAAATACTCAAGTCTATTGCCTATTTTCCAGACTAATCTTCACATGTTGTTTGAACTGGCTCGCATCCTCAGTACACTCCAGCATTCACAGATATTTTTATATTAAGTATAGGGCTCAAGCTCATGTCCTGATACAGGGCAAGCTCTTTGATTGCTCATCCCTCTTTCTCTCACTATAGTACTCAAATCATTCTTTTTACCAAAAGTAAAGTCATTAGCCATATAGTGTAAGGAATTACTATTTATCCAGAATTAGTGAAACCATATGTTTTACAAGTTCATTAAAACTTATACATTATTAATATAAGGTGATTATTGAGTATAACTGTGAATCTTCAGGTAGCAGATATTTACAGTGTGAAATATCAGTGAGGAGATAAGCGTAGGGTCAGATCATCACTTCTCCACTTGCCTTTCTTCAGGCTGTGCTGTTCCTCTGCTTTCGAGGTCTTCTACTCTTTATTGGTGTTTTCTCCAATAAATTTTTATATCTTAAAATTAAAACATCATATTTCTTTCAGATGTTTCCACTTACAAATTATAATCAATCGCTTTTAAGGAAATGGACTCATTTAATGCTTACCTTCTCAGAATTAAACAAGGAGACCCCTTTTGAATGTGAATCATGTTTCTTCACAAGCCATTTAAACATAATTCTATTATATCTGTAAGATGTTCTCTTAATATTACTTTACTTGAGATAGTTTTGTATTATATTTACTATCAAGAAACAAAATAAATGAGTGAGTGACTTATATATTTAGACCTGTTAAAACACCTTTAAATATACACAAACAATTACAATTCCTTAGAATAGCTCAATAACTTTGACTTCACTATTTAGAAGCAACCATATCATATGGTATTTTAAATCAACCAGTCAGTAAATCTTGACCATGTTGTACCCCGGAAAGTTTCATGTACAGTTTTAAAATAAACAAAATTTCTTCATACTGCACATTTCTTGCCCCATTAAAATGCCTTTTTCTGATTTAAATACATTGATTAACTCAGAAAGGATGTAATAGGAAACTTTCTAAAACCCCCACTTTGATAAGTTTAACTTCTATACCTAAAATAACTGCAAACTCTGAAGGGAGAAGAATTCCCATAAAAACAAATTATTTCACCGAAAATTGGCAGCTATTGTCATAGGAATACGTGGGAAACACATTTGTTGCTTCACACAGCAATCATTATTAACATAAATGCTGACATTGTCACAAAGCTTGGCCATGATGACATAGAAAAGACTTGGAATGATTACCAATAAGTTGACACGAGCCTGAGCTGCCAGCGTCAACACTGAGGGCAATTCTGCTTAATAAAAGTCACTTTTGAGAAATCCAGCAGATTATAGAACAACTAATTAATATCACATCTATTCTGGAAGAGGGAGTGTTTCAAAAACACCCAGAGGCATAGACAGTCATCAGCGCAAAATTGATTATCCACAGGTGGATTCCGAACATTGCAGTCCCCCATCACAGCAGATTTCCCCGCTCAGTGACTTCACACCACCTCAGGCAAGCTCAGCTCCACAGCTTGCATTTCTGCTGCTCAGTCAGGCTGTCTTGCTATTTGCAAATTATGCAGGATTGTGGACAGCATCAACCGCGGGCCTCAGCTTTGTGAGGTTCAATATGCTTCTCCTTGCCTACCATTGCCATTGTATTCTCAGCTGGCTCTTCCAATTTGGCAGATGAATTCATACCCCCAAAACACTTCTACTTTGTCTTACAGGAGGGGTCCTGGTTGCTCCATAAAGTGACTTTTGTACAAACCTTAAAATCTTTCTAATATGGTATTCTCTTTCCCAGCACCCCAAGACATTGGGAGTCTAACCAGACACAGAGATGTTTCCTCTTTAAATCAGTGGCTTTTAGAAGATGCTTTGGAAAATGCCCAGAGTATAAAAGTGGCAAAAGGGAAAACCAGAATGTCTTTCCAGCATTCCATATGGGACATAGTATTTATACAAGCACAATATACAACAATTACCATGATTACTATCAAACATCAGACAGCCTTTCAAACTACTACTATGCTTCAAGCCCATGGTAAATGAAAACCTATGGACATCTATGTCACCCTTACATTTGCAAGAAGTAAAGGTATCTAGGGAAGACAAAGTTACCAAAAGAACTATCACTTGAGTGCAGAATATTCATGTAGAAAGTGATTCATATAATGGTTCCTATGACCCCCTATGGAAACAGAGGCCACAAATATTAGCACAGACCCCCAACTGTAGCAGGGCCACAGATTCCAATATGGTTCACAGCAACAGCACAGTTTCAGCGCAGTCTGAGTACAGCCCTCTGATACCAACAAAATCACAGACTGCAGCCAAACTCCCTGGTTTCCGTGTGGCCTTCGGTAGCAACATAGGCCTTGAACTTCAACAAAGATCCCAACTGCCATAGGAATATGGGTCCAGACATGGCCCTTGGTAGCAGTCCAAGTCTGGACATCACCATGACCCTCCCTCGGTGACAAGCAGGCCTCGCACATCAACTTACTCCACACGGCCCTCCCTTTTTCAGTTCTACCTCTTTCTGCAACACATGACTTCTTCTGTTTCTCTTTCTCTCCCATTTCTCCAGTACATATTTATTCATCAAAGTGGAATCCACCCTCTTGATGGCACAGGTTGTCTCCTCCGCAGTCCAGGTCTTGAGGCTAGCCTGTGGGTGGCTAGCACAACCCTGAGTCAAATGGGATCAGGTGGGCCCATTGATGTCTTCTAGGCAGCACAGGCATTAAGGACCCAGGCTGGATCTACAACTGGATTTTTTTGGAGGCTTTTTCTCAATTGAGGTTTCTCCTTTCAGATATCTCTAGCTTGCATCAAGTTAACATAAAACTACATAGGACAAATTATAAATATACTCTTCTCAAAGCAAATAAGTCAAACTACGAAAACCCCAACTATGTACGATTATCCAGGCAAACTGACATGATGGTATAATAGGAATTTCAAATTTTAATTGAAGTTGGTTGACTTTGTTTACTGAACTACCTGAGAAGCAGCAGAATGGCAGACTACAAGAGGGACTGAGTGAGTGACAGGCTGCAGGAGGGACTGTGACGGAGTGACAGACCACAGAAGGCACTGTGAGTGAGTGACAGGCTACAGGAGGGACTGTGAGGGAGTGGCAGACTACAGCAGATTCTGTGACGCACCTTTCAAGCCTGCTTGTCCTCTCCTCCCTGAGCTTAGGACCTCAGACTACTCACACTCATGAAGATGGTAGTAGATTTTTGAGGCTGTACTTGTTACTTGTCTCATTGCTGTGACAAAGTACACAGTAAAAGCAACTTAAGGAAGGAAAATCTAATTTAAGCTCCTGGCTTGAGGATGCAGTTTATCATGACAGGAAGTTACTGCAATGAAAGTGTCCCTAGTTGGGGTGGCATCAGACAGCTGGTGACATCATGTCCACTGTCAGGAAGCAGAGTCATGAACACTAGTGCCCCTTTACCTGGCAAATGCTCCTGAATTGGTCTGTTTCCAGTAGCCTGGGATATCATTGCAACTTGGGCTATACCATCATCACAGCTTTACAACAAGTAGCCATTTCAAGATCTTTGTGTAGGGAACATTCCTCTGCTACACAGTGACCCACCTCAGGATGTATGAGTATTCAAGCCTCCTAATGCCCACACTCATTCAGGCCTCAAAAATGACATGAGTTTCTGCTATCAGCTTGAAATATATCCTGGTCCCCTGGAACCCAGCAATAGCATCCACAAATTTGCCTTAATTCATTAACCCAAGAAAACACTTCCCTAATCATTTTTCCATCAGAAGAATATTTGGAAGCAACCATCTTTTTTTCTGTCTTCATTGAAAGGAATTAACATTTTTTTTAATCTTTGAAATTTCTGTTGAGATTTTTAGGGTTACTTATGCTTGCTACCACAGCATCTTCAGATGAAGATGCTTTGACAAATTTATTTCTAATTATGACAATAATTGCTAACATATAATGATTTATGCTGTTATTAATGCCCTTAATTATTATCCCAAAGTATTAAAACCATGCATGCTCAAGGTAGACAGATAGATCTGAGTCAGACATACCAGTGACAACAGAGAAAAGCATGAGTGTTTAAAGTATAGTCTTGAGTGTGTTAGCAAGTGTAGCAAAACATATAAATATTCTAAAACAAATTAAAAATTTAGGAAGAAAGAAAGCTGACACACTGGAAGAAAGCAGAGTCTCAGATGCACTTGAAGCTCTGGAGAGAGAGGGGCCTTAATACAAGTGTTTGAAAAGGCAATATAAGATATAAGAGTGTGGCTAAGAAGTAAACTGATTGAATGAGCGATTTTTAAACTAGAGAAGTTTGAAATGATTTTGGTTATTATAAGGTCATGAGACAGCTAATGCAGGTAGGTGTTGACAAAATCATAACAGGTGAGAAAAAACTTTATTTTATAAATGGGATGTTGTAAATATAGAGGATGAGACATGAGCCATAACAGGATATTTAAAAGGCAAAGCAATAGCTTGAAATTGGTGTTATGTATGAGCTATTTATGAGTAAGACTTTGAGCCAGCTTCTGAGAAAGGGTCTGGATATGTAGGAACATATAAAAATACAAATTGCTTACCTTAAAAAGATGAGTTAGACAGGACTCTGGATTCATTAAGCCTGTTGTCATATAGGCCTTGTTGTCATATAACCAAGCATGATTTTTAATGTTTATAGGTAATCAACAAGCCACTCTACTGATAGGTAAATTCCTAGACAATTATCTTTGTGTGTGAACTGGAAAAAAGAAATTATCTTCAATGACCAGAATATTTTTAGACTAAGGACACAGTTCATTTCCTTCTTAAAGATCAACATATGGTAGCTGGTTTATATATTTAATATTCCTCTAGAATACCAAGTATTTTACACACATCTTATCAAGTCTGCCCAATAAATCGCAAAGAAAAAGAAACAACCTTATTTAATACCAGAAGAAACTAGTGTAAAAATACCATTTGACTAAAATTTTAATGTAGCCAAGTGTATTAGTTACATTGCTATGACTGTGTTAAGACATCAGGACTAGAAGAAATTTGTGAAGGAAGGAATTTGTTTGTGGCTTAAAGTTCCAGACAGATAGAATTCCTCCATTAGGGCAGAAATAGCAGCAAGTGACATGCATGGCAGAGGCAAAAGGAGGGTGAGAGGATGCATCTTCAGCTGCAAACAAAAAACAAAGAGAGCACAAACTGAATATGGGGTGAAGCTAAAACCTGTCAAATCCTTCCGCACATTGACACAATTCATCTAGTAAGGCTGAATCTGTCCACAGCCTATTCAAACGGCACTACCAGCTTGGAACCAAGTGTTCAAATTCCTGAGCCTATGGAGGACATTCTCCTTAAAATCATGGCACTAGAATAAAACCTGCAGTAACCTGATTTCACAGCTTGCTTATTTAAGTATTTACTTAAATAAGATAAAAGATAAAATAAAAGACCTGAATAATTTGTGGAAAAAGACATTTTGAATGCATGCTCCCTGTTCAAAAAGTGTTGAGAATATCAAGAAAGCCACCACAGAGCATTAAAATGGGTGCGAAACCTTTGTGAGCATGGGGTTTGTTCCATGTAATAGATGGCAGAAGCCTCCACTAGAGTTGCCCCATGTGCAGTATGAAAAAAAGAGCACTGCAAAAAAAAGGTTGCAATATAGGAGATGACGGCTCACACTCATAATTCAAGCGTACAGATGAATTGTCAGGAGCCAGAGGTTAGCCTAGGAAATAAGATGCGGTTTGTGCATATGATTGCGATTTTAACTGTTGAAAGTTGAAACTCAAAGACATGAATTAATTACTGTGAAGATTAAAGCCTGTTACTGAATGAGCATTTGTTATATACAATAAACAACACAGGTTAAATGTTACAATCAAAGTTCATAACCACATTAAATTGACTTTTATTTACTGCCATTTTTATTTTTTAACTTATGTACAAATATTAGGGAAGTTGCATAGCACTTTAATCATCACTACTTTATAAACTATAGTTTTGTTGCAGTAGTCCTTGAGCCAGGATATTTATGGAGAATAAGCCTCTCTCTAGGGAGTTATTGAATGCTTTCCACTGAATCAGTTAGGAATGAATAGAAAGTTTGAAGAATGATGAACAAATAATAGATTTTCTTTGAAGATCCCACTAAATAGCTCTGACTGGAACACAAGGCAAAGGCAGAAAGGGGGAATTTATATATATATATATATATATATATATATATATATATATATATATAT